>OY751320.1:17300386-17805838 GCA_963564615.1 Rhorus exstirpatorius
TTTATTTCTCGAAATCTTGTGATCACGAGTGCCATCGTTATTTGGATATTTTTTACATGATCGTATGCAACAGAGTATCATAATGCCTGTCGCCTGGGATAGCTTTCAGTTTGCTTACAATTACTATCGAACGAAGCTATGGCTACAGTTCGAAGCATCGTGGCTTCGGCCATTGAAAAGAGCCTCCTATAGTTTACTCGCTAGCTCTGTATACACGCGAGAAAAGACGTCAAGCGCTTCTGGGATAATTATTGGCTATTGTTCGTGTGCTTCACACTTCATCGACATAATACTCCTATCCTAGAGCCACCGAGGCGGGGCTGTGTGTCTCAACGTCGGTTTGGTAAGTACGTGCGGTATACCATTGTCTGGAGTAGTTTTGTTTACAACAATGCTGAATGCCTGTCACACCTTTGGAGCCCTCGAATCGTATCGTCTTTCTCCTCCTGTACTTCGTACACGTCGTTTACCTATACTTGCGTCTAGCCAAACCACCTATCAACACCTACGATACTTTTCTACTCTTGCAAATCAACTGAATCGACCTTCGACGTGCCGATACGAGAATTCGTAAACAGATGAAGTGATGTCGGAATCGCTAGAAAAAATTCTAATGAAAGGTCCTAGATCCTAGACGAACAATCGTTAAGAAAGCTTTCATGATAATGTGAATAAATATCCAGATCTGAATCTAAGAAATCGAGATTTTTTTTTTTTTTTTTTAATGAAAGAAATGTTAAGATATGACCGTACTTCGAAGTTTTTTGTATAAAAGCACTACTTGTAATTCTAACGAGTTTCACTCGAGTCAAATAAATGAGTTATTTTGAGAAAAAAAAACCGTTTCTCTCTCTATGTTCTGGTCATTGGCGAGAATTCGTGCATATAACATCATAATCCCCATTACAATGGTATTCGGATATAGAACAAAGGGTACGGCATTATATCGAGTTCCTCTGGACTTGGTGGGATAACGCGAGTTGTACGTGGAGCTAATCCTTAAACCCTTGGATAATGCCACCCCCCCTTCCCTAATGGTTTGGTGGAAGGCACGATGCATATCCAGCTGGCAGAGGATTGAACACACCGATGGGGCAGATTACTGAGATAGCCAGGGCACTACTATATAATAACGTGAGTGAGCAGAAAGCGCGACGTGGCCGAGGAGGAACACGCGACTAGCCGCAATCTCGTATCTGCGTCAGACAGGTTCTCGCTCTCCAATATTTCAAGCGTGTCACAGGCAAGAGCTCCGTATAACCGTTGAGTCCTAAAAAGACTCTTAAAAAGCTCTCACTCTCTTTCCGCTACGCGTATATATATATATATACGAGCACGGCTACGCGATATGTTGGTCAGCAATAGTGGCCATGATCGCCGTCATCATTCGCACAACGGACCTTTTCCTACGAGAACCACCAGCTTATGTTGGTGCACACGGTAGGTAATAAAAGGTTCCGATAAAAATACATCATTCCGCTATTCCAGTCATTTTCTTACTCGAGATAAAAATTTTATCTCTCGATAGACTTTATAGTATATTGGGGCTTTTCGAAAGTACTCCGATTCGATAACTCTAATGGCGAAGAGAAGTTCTTTTATGGGGAATCTCGCGAGTAATACCAAACGTCGATTGTTTGATATCGTGCAAATTTTCAATAATTAAGCAGTTAGGGACAGCAAGAGATATTAAAAACTGCTTGATAAATGATTTCATATGTCGTATCGCAGATAAACGAATATACTTATCCGACGTTAATGTAAGTTTTGATAACTTTCAGGCAGCAAAGTATATTCTGAAAATCTTATAAAATCTTAGTCAACGATTATTCATAATGAATCAAAAAAAGCTTTCGCGAGACAATCTCCAATCTGATCCCTCTTTTTCTACCCCTCGCGCAGTCGTATTCAAACTTTTAGCTATTTTCAACGGGCATCTCTTTTCTGCTTATACATCTCGCCGCGAGAAGCGAGTTCTTGCCGTACTGGTATATCACAACTGAGCTAATCTACCATTCATCCGCTCTTTCTCTCTCTCTTTCTCTTCTTTCTACGTGGCAAACCCTCGCGGCTTACCACCGGCATGGTTCCACCCCCGCTCCACCGACCTATCTACGAAGGCTCATGACTCTCTCGCCAGTTTCAATGTATACTTACACCTTGTGTACACATGTACGTATGTACTGAGGGACAAAAATGAGAGGAATGGAAGAAGAAAAAAAAACGAAACAAAGTGTGGGTGTATACTCTGTACGAAGAGGTTTTTTATCCCAGAGAGGGGGAAAAAAACAGAATGAGAGCGAGAGCTGATGCCCCGAGGGGGAAAACAAAAATAAGCCCTTCTCTCAACGACGAGGGCAAAAAAGAGTCTAAAGGGGATAGCGTGGAGAAAGATAGTGAACGAGAGAGACGAAGGATTCAGGCGCAGTAGTGAATCTGGCGGCTCTGCGGTGGCTTAGCAGTTGCACACCGCATGCATATCCTTCGTTGCCTCGAGCTAACCATCCAGCAGCCCAGCTCGCGACATTCTCGCTCCGCCACCATTCCACTACCATTAGTATTATAGTTATAGGTGGTAAAAGAGTATACCGGCAAGCACAGAAGAGTCGAAAACCAACGAGGCGAGCCAAACCAACGTCGCCACCGTTGCCGCTGCTGCCTGCCTGCCTGCCTGCCTGCTTTCCGATAATTACGATGCTACCAACAAAAGAGAAGCGTAAATGGGGATGATAATGACGATGATAATTCGAGCGAAATAAACATTCACCAGCAGGCACGAGACCTTACCACTCCAGTATTCTTCCCCTGATATGCAATACATTGTATACACCTAGCACACGTTTTTTGGTATTGCTATAATTTTTTGTGACATGCCGGTACGATACCATTCCTGACAATTAATAGTTACACAAAAAATGTATCTCGGACCTTATTGTGACGACCATTTGTATACTGAATAGAAAAGAGTGACAACAAGTTATCAGCAACTATATGACGTATCAAAGACTCGAGAGCACTCGTTGACTCTAAAACAAGCTGAAGAATGAGGCGTCCGAAGTCTTTAAGGAGGTACGACTAGTATGAAGAATCCAACTGACGGACTTGAAATTTTTATATGTTTTTGCCGAATACTTTATGCGCCTATTGCCAAAATTTGAGCTATATTGACTGTTTAGTTTATTCGTAATAAAATTGCAAAGTCGAGCAGTTTGAGTTACTAAAGCACGTCGTCTTATGAAGACGGTTAACCGGAAGTGCTGTGATCACGGTTTTTCTGCTCACGTATCCAACTACACCCGTTGAAAAACTGAAACTTGATAGATTAGATATAATAGATATTGTAAAAAATTGAAAAATTACTCTTCACCGTGTAGTTCTGGCACTACATCATAAAAAAGTTTCAATTTCCGGTTGTAAATGGTCAGAACGATCAAATAGCACCCACAGACTTAGCAACGTCGCGAGTAACAGCTGATGGGTTTCGGCAAATATAACCTAGCTTTGTTTTGATATTAGCAACGAAGATAGAGTCATCTTCGTTGGTCACGTATACCAACTTATAGCATCGCCAATGCGACGTTGCCAAGTGTTTACTTTAAATTCCATCATGTTATTTATGGAGTTTTATTATTTATCACGTATCAATTATATGTATAATTATCATTCTACCGATCATATTAATTCCACTGAGGTAATTCAAGTCTATTTTAATAGGTTTTCGGCTGATTTTTTAAAATGTTTTTTAGTCCGTTTTTGTGGTAGACATGTCATTATTATTATGATGGAGACTACTATCGAGTCGTTGACAATCTAATTTTTCAGTTTTTATTAGTTCATGCGCAATAAATTAATCATTTACCACAAAATTTTTCACATTATAATCGATAATATGAATAATCAATGCAAATAAACATAAATCAGAACAGCTGTGGGTAAAATGAATTTAGACTTTTTTTTTACTCCAAAGAACTAGTCGTACCTCCTTAAGGAGGTTCTTAACATCTATATTGGGTGCGGCAAGGGGAACGTTACAGCGTGGCGCGGGCGACGCGTGCGTGGCAGAGGTTGCGTTCGGCATTTGTTTCACCAAATATGTTTTCATTTTATTAATTTGCCATTAACCTCACGCTCAATTCTATTTACACGTATATTTAACATTCGGCACGGTGAAAAACTTTCTTTATGGGCAAATTGTATCTATAAAGGTCTAATCTATCGTGTAAGCGGTTTTTCGGTGAAATATTACCGTTTTTTCACTCCTAAAATAATCTTCAATCATATCATTCTAATACTTCTCCCATAAGAGCCCACGTATAAGCGGCATATTTAATGTTCTTTTCCTCCTCAACTACGTGGTCAAAAAATCTGAAATAATTACGGTGTATTCCTAGTACCAGCACAAATCTCTCCTCAAATTTTAGAATCATTGTTAGCGTTTTTTTTCTCTGGGTTAAGAACCTCCTTAAGAAGTAATTTTTTAACGCCTTCGCGATATCTCAATGTTTCTGCTGTCCAGGTATGGGATGAACAAAATAGCATCCAATAGGGATTGAATAAATGGCTTTTCTGAGCTTTCCAAGCCATACGTTGGCTAGAGCATACCAGTAACGTCATCAACGATTCGCTATCATGCACTCCGTCCTCAGACATCATACTGTTAATCTCCCCCCTCAGACATCATGCTGTTGAACAAATATGCGGCGACATGCTCATTTTCTCTCCAATCCTTTTCACGAACGACAGAGGAAAGCTTTTAAACGAGGCTTTTCCTCGGATATGTCTTTAACGTGGGGAAGGATCGTCGGCTGAGTGGCTTGTCGGTCTCTCTTTTGCGCGCCGTATATTACGTCTTCGTACGTTTACGAGAACGAAGTGCGATTCTCCAAGGTATAATCGTCAGGTATCTGAGTCAGAAAACTTGGCTCGTTCATGCCGGGGGCGTCTTTATATCGCTGCTGGACGTATATACGCAAAGATTGGCCTAATACCGAGTCACTCGAGGATCGTTTGTGCCAGTGGAGCGAGAGGGAGATGAAGGCAAAGCGGAAGTAGGCCCAAACTCGAGTAACGACATTTGCATTCGTGAAATTTTGATGACTAGACCGAGCGAATGGTGGCAACCCTCTGGAGTTGGGACGCACTGCGCTTGTATTCGCGTTGCAGTAATGCACATATAGCCAACTATCGGATATACAGATATATGCAATAAGCCTGGTATTGCGATCATATATTTGTACACGGGTGTGCACGTGGCATTCCATGTTTAATCAATATTTCCTTCAAGCATCAATATAGAACCTTTACGATTAAGTTAAATCATATTTTTTGAATGAAAAATAAGTATAAGCCCGGAAGTTACGTCTTTTTCACAGAGAAACCCTCACTTTGGTGCTTCGATTAGTTCCCTTTCAGTTGAAACAAAAATTATACCAACCAGAAGCATTTGGTAGACCAACTTTCGAAGAAATACACCGGTAGACGATTTTCTTCGATCACGCGTAATAGTGAAGCAAATCAATTTCAATCGGCTTGCAAGAAAATTACGCAACAAGTCTTACTTTATATTTCAGGAACCCTATAACGGGTCAAACATTGACATTTCTCACACTCAAAATCCCTCAAAGCTTCGTCACTTGTGTGAAGTTAGCACGTAGCACGAGAGTAGCACGAGTAAGGCTTTTAGCCTCATAATGTTCTTTGAAGTGGCCTCAAGTGGATTTGCCTTGTTTACGAGTCCTGACCGAAAAAAAAATTGCTACTAGCAACATTTTTATGAACACAATGTTGGAATCTTTAATGCATAGAATAAATCGACTTCTTTCTTCTATAATTCTAAGATAAACTCTGTGTCGTAGTAAAAGATTCGCGGTTATCTTTTTCAAAAAAATTATACGTTGCGAGGCCCAATTAATTTTCTTATTTCACAACTTTATTTATTCACAGATAGTCCAAAATTACCGTTAAATCGTGATCAAAGCATCTGTTATGAAATGTCCCACGGGTAATTGGATATTAACTGAGGAGTGCAAATTCCCGCTCAATTCGTTTTCGTTTGGTATGGGTATTGGCTGTTTGTAGGTTTTGCCTGGTGTAATGCGGCAAACAGTGGATAGGAATCTTGCTTCGTGGACTGCGGAATGCCTCTGGGTACTTGGGGTAAACTTGGTAGAATAACTTCGACTCTAGTTGCCCTTAATACACCTAGGAGCGAGAACGCAAACGGAACGATCAAAGTTTCTCACTTTCGGCCTCACGGTCGTACCTTGGGTCTTATACACGTAATACTGTATTTTGGACTCCGAGTGCTGTGCATACTTCCGGTCACTTCATTCTCACGATGAAGATAATAATAATAATAATAATAATAATAATAATAATAATAATAATGTGCTTTGTTACTGCTTATCGAATGGTTCGAACCCTAATTGTATAATTTCAAAGCAGAATTGCGAATATTTAATTTGCATTTTGAATTATTTCATTCTTCTCGCTGGCAAAGAAGGGATTATATATACAAGCTATTAGATCACTCTCAGGTTTACACGTATTAGAGACCCAGGCGAAGAATTTAGGAAAAAAAAATGAAAATTTGTTCTTCAAACCCTTATTAAAAAACGTATATTGGCTTCTCCTGATTTTGAGGCTTGATTCACCTCTTTGCTTCTTATTATTTTACGCTGACAATAAGAAGAGTCTATGGTTCATCAGAGTCTACTGTACAAGAGTGTACGGAGTGAAATAGGAGGAGAGCGGACGTCTATATGTACTTGTAGATCTTGCTTTCTATATTCTAGATTCCTAGTGCAGTGCAGGAGGGAGAGAGAGAGAAAGAGGGACAGGGTGACTCGATGTTTGGGGGTTTGAGGGAGACCTCACTCCGGCGACAGTGCTCAGAGAAATACCGGGGAGGGTGAAAAAAAAAAAAGAGAGGCAACACGGATTTTAACGCCCTCCGGCAATCTCGACCAAGCTGCTCTATTTTTCAACGAGTTTGCACACATTTTCGCTGAAGCGTTTGAGCACGTAACACTCACTCCTGTATCCAATGCACTAGTTCTTTCTCTCTCTCTCTCTCTCTCTCTCTCTCTCTCTCTCTCTCTCTCTCTCTCTCTCTCTCTCTCTCTCTCTCTCTCTCTCTCTCTCTCTCTCTCTCTCTCTCTCCCTCTCTCTTTCTCTCCTTCTACCTGTGTCAAAAAAGAAAAGAGAAGAAAAGTGGAATGGAGCAAGAAGAGAGTGGAGTGGAAAAAGGGGAGCGAGAAGAGAGAAGACGAGTCTCAAGAGCCGGTAGTTTGGCCAACAGTGATGTTGCGCGAGACGCCCAAAAAGCTTGTCCAACGAGAGGAAAGATGTTCCTAAAGCTTGTCGACTCTTCTCCTGCTGGAGCACAAGATGCATGCACGCATACATAAGAGGAAAGCACACTAGACGAAAGATCTCCTTCCACGATCCCTCGGATAGGAAATTCTTACCTCTGTCAAACTTGCCACGATTTTATATACCTTTTTTACGAAACACACTGAAGAGAAAAAGAAGAGAGAAAGAGAGAGAGAGAGAGAGAGACAAGCTCGCGCCAGATTCCAATGTGCGGTGTAGTTCTAAAAACTCTTCGCAAACAAGATTACTTCCGGTTCTTATCTTTATCTTTATTCTTTACTTGCAGTGATTTTCTCTATGCTAAGAGAATCCCCACGCGGTTAGGCGCCTCAGCACGTTGTATACCATTGGTTTGCCGCATGAGGAACACTACTTGTTCTTCTCCTCTACTCTACAATATAATTAATATCAATATCAACTCTCCTAGAATATATCCACAATTATTCATTCGCATGTTTCGCCGAAATAATGTTGGATAGGGTACCACGATATAAAACCTCTGTCCTAACTGCAACTAGCCCCCCCCCCCCCCCCACCCTGAAGTGAAGAACAGAACAAGAACTATATATCTTGTAACGAAGCAAAAAGAAAAACCCCGAGACCACAGGTATATTTTGCATTGCAAATGTACTACGCGCTCGGCAGTTCTTCGTCGAATAAAAATGACGACTCTCGTCGAATAAAAATAATTGATGCATACTCTATATATGCGAAAGATGGGAGAGAGGGGAAGAGAAAGAGACGAAAATGGATCTTTATAAATATATATAGACGGGGATCAATGAATATTTCCTGCGTATTCACCATTTAAAGACTTTTATATATTTTTTTTTTCACAAAAAGTCTTTACAGTGAGGCAAGATGTTTTTTTTTAGCAAAGCAACGAAGTGCATCACTGTACGGTAGAATTTCATAACACGAAGAGCTTGTCCGTCACACAGTTTCTCGGATGGAATAAAAATTCAGGACAACGGCGTAAAGGGGGGAGCAGTGCGAGTGAATCAGAGGATATATTATAAGTGCACGAAATTGATAGAACGCTCATACTCTGCTTTACTTTACAGCTCATGACGATATCTAATGATTTAGTATATACTGATTTTAAGATTCGTAATTATGCAGTAGAGATAATTATGAACGCTATACCCAGACTCACAGCCAAACCTCAAAGTCACCGAGAGTCGCCTCGAGTGATCAAACCATTTGACATACCATAATCTCTCGCCTCTGATGCGCATTAACAATGATCGAATTGAAGAAAGAAAAAAAAAAAAGCGCTTTGTCATCGAAGTTCGGGGAATACCGAAGACCCAATTAAAACACGTCCCTGCATCACTAGCGATATAGCGAAAGATTCAAAATGAGCTGTTAATATATCCCGTCGACCAAGTATAATTCACTGGTCACGGAGAAAAAAGTGTCGTTGTGACAGCCAGATTTCTAGTTCTTGTAGGTATAATCGAGACTTTGGTCACAACAGTACAGTTGTTCAGCTACAGGAACAGAACAGTACGGCCATACGTTATTTACTTGCACGAACGATGCGGTATAGCTGTGGGAGCTGAATGACGGATTCCTATAACAACTATCTCACGTTCAGTACGTCAATTTTAGAGGGCCAAAATCATAAGCATATGTAGCTAACCTATTTCGATGTGGTTTATGATAAATTATATAGACAGAGTATTTATCAGAGAAGGTTTCAAGATAATTGGAATATTAAAGTACGTTTAATTTATAGTTTATATATAGTAATAGTAATCAAGGCAACGATGTGGCAACGAGATTATAGAGCGACGCCGGTTCTGACTAGAGTTAGGGGTTAGGTTAGACGCGGGACGACTGACTCAGTTGACAATTTCTGAATGTTCGTATGGTTAGTTTACAGTTTGAATATTTTCAGAGGACATATACAAAGCTTGATCGTTTTTGGATTGATGGGGTTATAAAACAGAAATTTTACCGTGTTCAATACCAATTATTTATTTATCATTTATTTCTCATTCCAGGTGCACAAATTTTATCTGCTTATAAATAATACCGCAAAACGATAAAACTTTTTTCTGATTTTTGTATCAAGCTCAACGGGCGCGAAGACAGTAGATCTTCATAAGTAATTATAGAACATCTTTTCGAGAAATTGTAGACTTCATATGCATAGATGTGAGAATTGAAAATAGTATCCAAATTAGCAACAATAAAATGCACTACATTTTCACGAATGAAAATGTATTTGATCATACCAAATCGAGGTCTACAGTCATCTTCACCAACACAAAGAACATCGATTTTGTTACGAGAGTTAGAGGTTAGGTTGGACGTGTGACTTTAATATCATGTAACAGCGTTATAAAACTGCGTGACTTACCTTCAAAGACGCCTTCGTATTTCTCCAAACCCCACTGTGATAATTTTTCCTTCACCCACTGGTCCATTGTCAATAATTTTCTGCAAATTGCACAATATCCCGAGCATCGATGTCGCTATGCTTGACGCGCGAACTGAGAACTATACAGTTGGGTCGGAGACCCATGCGTATAGTTCCCATAGCTATACGCTTAGCTCGGGGACCCATGCGTATAGCTCCCAGAGCTATACCGGGATAGTTACCGGAACATAACAGAAGGTTCGTTTATGTAACTGACAGTATGTCTGTACGAACTTCGGCGCATCGTTACAGCAACAAATACGCTAAATGCTATACCGTATTGCTACTAGAGCAATACGTAAACTTCGTACAACGAAACACGAGGTTGCAGTAAGGGACCTACAGACAACTATAATCTAGTTTGTTACACGAACCAGTCTTTTTTCTCCGTGATGTGATTTACCTCTATAATCCTCAAACTCCACGTATACGAACGTAGCCGAAGACAATTCAAATTGAAATTGAGGTATAACGAGACACAAAAGAGAGCGAGAGCCATCTATGTGGGGTTAGAGTTGGGAGATCGGTCAATATATAGGTGGTCATTGCGCTATTGAACGTGACTTTTATGGGTACCTAACGCATCGAGAACGGTATTGAAATGAGAGAAAAAAAAAAAAAGGAACTGGTCGGGTGGTCGGAGCTACCCGCCAACACGTTGATGAGACCGGGGTCATCACGAGAGAGCTATACACGACATTCGATATCCCAAAAAGAGCTCCTCGTTTTTCGCGTACTAATAGCTGGTGAAATAAAATCGTTCGATATCATGAAAATATCGTTTATCCCTTGAACATCGATTTTTCAGGGCAGTTTGCTGCATTGCTGAGAGCCAGCATGCTGTATCGTTGCAGCAGCAGCAGCAGCTGCATTCCCGTCAGCCAAAAGCGAAGAAAACAACGAATGAGTTTCGCGGCTGTGTGTGTGTTGAAAATGAGAATTCGGACATGCAATATCTCGAAATAGCAATATTGCGGATAATTTCGAGATTTCGAGAAAGACAAGAGTGCGCCGAACATGATTATTTCTGAAATGTCTGTTTTTACTGCGTAAAAGAAAGAAAAAAATGGCTATACGGTATACGAAAGACTATATTGCTTCAAGGCGATATGAGGTCAGGATTGTGTCGTTTGTCACGGGAGGCCACTGCTACGGACCTGTGAGAAATTGAAAAGCGAGCTTTGACTTGCCGCTCACGTGTAACTCCAACTCATCCCCTCGCTCACCTTGCTCAACATCCTCTCTTCTTCCTTCCAGCGGTGCAACGCGAGCCTCGCCCCCAATATAGGCAATATAATGTTCGTTCGTGCAGCTTTTACAATTCCGCAAGCACTTGAGCGCATGGATAAATGTTCGACCGACCATCATGAGTTTTAGCTCGTTTCTCTTTCTATCTCTCTCTCTCTCTCTTTCTCTCTCTCTCTCTCTCACGCTCTGTTCGTTTTTCACAGCGATTTGCACGTTTGCCCTTCGATTATTCGAACAGATTCGGCATTTTGTCCTCCATTTGTTCATTTTGTCCTGCCATTTGTGCGACCACTTAGCGCGTGCTTCCAGCTTTATTGTAAGAATCACTGACAAGGAATCCCAAATGTGTTTTCACCTCCAATTTTTATTTGCTTCACACGTCGGTACATCGAAAACTAAGAGACACATAATTTATTTTTTTTTTCTCATATCTGCTAATGCACGGTTTTAAGGATGTATAAGCACTAGCTTCACGATCATATAAAAATCTGAATTTTTTATATGCCGTAGCAGAAGTTTATAGGATAAAACCTGCAAAATTTCAAAGGGGGTCAACGACTCTTTACGCGAGTAATTAATTCGTGAAATCAAGATATTTATCCCACGCCATATACGAATTCTGGGCTGACGCAACTTTGAAACAGAAATTCGTATCTTTCATGATCAGATACGATCAATATTAAAACTGTTAAATGTTCAGAAAACTATCACGATTACATACGTTCCATAAAAAATGGGAGTTAACGAACCTTTTGACATACAATTATCGATTTTAAGGAAATTTTTCGCGTGGGTCGGATAATGAGCGGTCCGACTCTCTCTTGTTTCATGCGTGCCCCTCGCTCACCGCGCTCACCCGCGCCCACGTTTTCGCTTATTCCCCGCCACCTTGTGCTCATACATCCTTAAGGAGTGAATTCGACCTCCCGAGATAAACAATACTATATATAACGTCTTCTCAGTTTCATTTTGAAGCGCTTGAATGAATTGAAATAAAACCATCCCTGGAATGTTTGCGTCAATTGATAATTAAAGATGTCCCAAAGTTAATCGTGACATATCTGCTCCACGCGAGTTCCCAGCTATTGCTTCTAATATATTGAACTGTTCTTTTAATTAACAAATAAATCATTCGAATCCTGCGATTGTGTAATTTTTTCTCCCGATCTTCACTTTTCTTGTCAACAAAAAGAGATCAAACTGCACGGTTTCTCGTCAGTTTTTCTATCACGCTTGCCCTTCGATCAGCACACCCCCTCCATCGTGTTTCCTTTCTTTGCCCTCGAAGATGGACAAAATTTGCTGCTATGTGCCACCGGATGGCGCGATATTGTTGTTTTTTCTCGGTTTTTTTTTTTTTTTTTTTTTTTTATCTCGAACAAGAGTGACCTCACACGTTCTTCCGATAGTTTTACGTTTTCTCGTCGCTTTCTCAATGTTTTCCCAGTTGCCTGGCACGTTTCGTGCGACTTACAGAATTACAAACTCTCTCTCTCTCTCTCTCTATATATATATATATATCCATACCAGCCACAGATCTCATTTCTCATAGGAACTTGGCACAGTTTCGGTGAAAAGCGTGAGCAACGAAGACCAAAAGTACGAAACGAGTAAAGTAAGAAGATGAGACGAGGGAGACGGGATAAATATATAAGAGTCGAAATGCCGAAGAGAAGTATAGCGGGGAGTATAGTTATTGGGAAATCTTTTCAAAAGTTTGATCAAATTTCGGAGTACCGTTGTCCTCTCAACGAATCCCTCTTTTCATCGCTCTTTTCACCTCGCAGACGGACACACTTTTCCATGATATAATATTTCTATGTATCGACAAGTTACTTTTTTTTTTTTTGCTTTTTGACATTCTTTATTTTTGCTTCTCACTCATCTTGATTCAATTTGTTTAGCGATCCATTCGCCATTCTCCAAGAGTTTAACGTCCTCGGGGTGTTTACAATTTGGATTCATTGTCCAAGAGCTTGCGGATAATCATCGCCACGGATCGCGTTCGATCTACCTTGGGGTTTGGAGGATGCATATATACTCCGTATAACTAGGATTAGCTCTATAACTATGGGTGTTCCGGCTGCTGCCAAGTTCCTCGAGAATCCCATCTATTATCGTAGCCCGCGAGCTTTCCTACCTCTCTCGTGGGAATACCCGTCCCCGCAAACTCTTTCGCGCTCTCGCTCTTTCTTCAGCGGCATGCTTCCCTCGGGAATTCCTCGCGATAAATGAGTCATTCGCCGTTACCACGAAACGAGCGTGTGAGCCCCCGCGAATCTTATTCCTCATCCTCCTTCTCCTAATCTCCTCGCCTCTTATTGCATTTTTCTTCATGCTGGCAGTGAGACAAATGAATTGGCGCAAAATCCAATATTAATCAAATTATTCCATTATACCCTCAGTATTATTCCTGTGTACAGACGTACGAGAGCAAGAGAGAGAGAGAGAGAGAGAGAGAGAAAGAGGGAAAGATAGAAGGTGCGAGAGTGGCAATTTCCAAACTATGTGTTTTAAAAACTGTGTGTTTTCTAAAAGTGAAGGCCTATACAAGTGAGTAATCTTTTATAAGCGTCCTGTGGTCGTTGGGAAATTGAGGGAATTAAGAGTATTCAACTGGGATATTAAAAAGGTTTTTTCTTAAAAGCTCGGATCATATGCGCCGTCTCTATCTCTATTTTTCTCATTAGAGTAAATCCAAACAGCCATGCAAGCACTTCAACAGAAAGAGAGAGCAATCTGTAGAGGATATTTAGAATACTCTTTTGCGTATTTATTCGTAGACGCGTGAAGCTTTTGCGTTCTGTTTTTTTTTCTTGCCACACACACACACACACACACACACATATATATATATATATATATATATATATTAGCGCATATACATGAAAACTTTTTTTCCTTTGGCGGAGCGCGGGGAAGAGACGAGTGTTTGAATTCGGAGCACGTGTTGGCGCGGAAGCCAAGCGAGTTTTATCGCGCCGCTCATTTCACCTTTACCCCTGGTGTAGCTTCACTGCTACATACACGCGGTACGAAAAATCGTACCTTACGTTTTTTATCCCCTCATTTTTCTCACGTCCCAGATGGCTCTCTCTTCTCTCTCTCTCTCTCTCTCTCCCTCTCTCTCTCTCTCTCTCTCTCTCTCTCTCTCTCTCTCTCTCTCTCTCTCTCTCATCTCTCTCTCACTCATCTCTCCCGCTCATTTCTCTCTCGTCTCGTCAGACTCTCATTTTTTGCAATCCCCATCCTTCCCAGATACTACTCTCCTTCCTGTTCAGACTTCGCGAGGTTTCCAAATTCGTTTCGTGCCACATAGCACCCGTGTATACTATATCACGCATACATATATATGGTGTCCCGTGAGCGATAACGCTGGAACTAACTCTCGCGAGAATGTTAAAAAATGTAAAAACTCTGGGTGAAATATAACGAGAAAACGACGAAAAAGAGTCTTGGATACAGGGACTTTTCCTCGCAGCTGCATATAGTAGCATATAGTCCTCTACCACTTCTCTCACCATTTTTGCTTCAACGATAACTTTGCGGGGCTGCGAATCTTGATTGATGCTTCATTGCCACTGTAGACTTGTTTCTATTCTATTTCGCTCTTAAAAGAGAAGTTGGGGGGGACTGAAAGAATTCATCACAGCGACTCGGATTTTATGGGAATTTTCAATTTCTAAAAAAATACTTTTTAACGCAGAAGCTTAATAAAAACATGATGTGTAATGCAAATTGCTGCCTCAAAATTTCGCACAGTGCTCGAAGCTTCCTCAATGAGGAAGCCACAATTGTCGAAGAAAAGGAATAAATAATGAAGCTTCAAACGATAACGACGGTATATAGTGCGGACGCTCAGTCGGTGCGCGGATCTGGAGATCTCTCAAGTTAAGCAGCAATGCCCGAGGCCACTACTTGGATGGGTGACCGCTTAGCCGTACACAGGCTTGGCGCGCTGACTACCGAGCGGGAGGCAGTTTTACTGAGATTCTGACGGTAATACACATGGGAAACTCAGTAAAAATAAGTCTGTATCGGCATGGGCTTACCGCAGTTTCCCTATAACTATATACCGACGGTGAATGCGATACGGTGTAGCTAAAAAGCAGCTGCGGATGCTACGGAAGTTAGGTTAACTTAGCGAAGTGCGGGTAGAGAGTGATAGGAGGGTTTAAAATGGGAAGGGTAATAACGTAAAAACCCACAGGGGTATGCGTTGGAACACAAAAAATTAAAAAAAAAAATCAAATGAAGCTTCAAACGTAATTATATACAGCCCTCCGAAACGATTCAAAAATATCCGGGTATAATAGTCAACGATACGGAGAACTGTAAAAGACCAGACCTGACCCCCTTCAGGTCTTTTCTAACTTTTGTTTTTACGCTCCGCAGTCGCGACTGTATAGGAGCCATCGGTAGACACTGCAGCGTCTTTATGTTGTCTCTGTTAAATTACATTCGCGAGTTATCGTTAATTCTCGAGACTTTACAAGTAGCAATAATAATAATAATAATAATAATAATAATTAACACAACTTCCTGGCATAACACGTGCTGTAGTTGGCGAAGCTTATAAGGAGAATTCCATTGGTGAATAGTGAGAATAATGTCAGGAACATCTGTGAACCACCGACAATATCACGTATCCTTCCTTACACGAGCAAGTAGCTTATACGCGTTGATGATTCTGGACAGGGAACAATTTACGTCTGTATAGGTATGCATATATATGTATACATGTATTATCTACACGTAACCACGGAATGATTAACTTGCGAGACGCCAGGAAGGCGGGACGCGCGTATACAACGACGACAGCGAGGGCGAAGATACCACCGGGGATGAAGACAAGGAGATGAGGATACGACATTTGCACCCCACAAAATCTATCCGCACCGGTTATATATAAGGCTTACTATACGTGCATACACCTTAATACCCGATCCTCGACAACGGTGGGTATATCCTTCTCCTTCCGCTCTCCCAACGCGCCACACGTTCCCGCCATAATAATCCGCAAACTCTCCCCCAACCTCATCGCGGTCCGACGGACTTCGATCTATATTACTCAGGGGGCGAAAGAAGAGAGAATGATACTTTTTATTTGAAAATGCGGGAGAGATTGGGGGCTCGTTAAATCGCAGAATTGAATAAAAGCATCCGATTGAACATCGATCCATATCAAAAGGTTTCACCCCATATACATCAACCTCTATGATCCTATATCGGATATCACGCTGCCTCGATTAAGGAGGTACGACTAGTTCTTTGGAGTCAAAAAAAAGTCTAAATTCATTTTACCCACAGCTGTTCTGATTTATGTTTATTTGCATTGATTATTCATATTATCGATTATAATGTGAAAAATTTTGTGGTAAATGATTAATTTATTGCGCATGAACTAATAAAAACTGAAAAATTAGATTGTCAACGACTCGATAGTAGTCTCCATCATAATAATAATGACATGTCTACCACAAAAACGGACTAAAAAACATTTTAAAAAATCAGCCGAAAACCTATTAAAATAGACTTGAATTACCTCAGTGGAATTAATATGATCGGTAGAATGATAATTATACATATAATTGATACGTGATAAATAATAAAACTCCATAAATAACATGATGGAATTTGAAGTAAACACTTGGCAACGTCGCATTGGCGATGCTATAAGTTGGTACACGGAGAAAAAAGTGTCGTTGTGACAGCCAGATTTCTAGTTCTTGTAGGTATAATCGAGACTTTGGTCACAACAGTACAGTTGTTCAGCTACAGGAACAGAACAGTACGGCCATACGTTATTTACTTGCACGAACGATGCGGTATAGCTGTGGGAGCTGAATGACGGATTCCTATAACAACTATCTCACGTTCAGTACGTCAATTTTAGAGGGCCAAAATCATAAGCATATGTAGCTAACCTATTTCGATGTGGTTTATGATAAATTATAGACAGAGTATTTATCAGAGAAGGTTTCAAGATAATTGGAATATTAAAGTACGTTTAATTTATAGTTTATATATAGTAATAGTAATCAAGGCAACGATGTGGCCTACGAGAGTTAGAGGTTAGGTTGGACGTGTGACTTTAATATCATGTAACAGCGTTATAAAACTGCGTGACTTACCTTCAAAGACGCCTTCGTATTTCTCCAAACCCCACTGTGATAATTTTTCCTTCACCCACTGGTCCATTGTCAATAATTTTCTGCAAATTGCACAATATCCCGAGCATCGATGTCGCTATGCTTGACGCGCGAACTGAGAACTATACAGTTGGATCGGAGACCCATGCGTATAGTTCCCATAGCTATACGCTTAGCTCGGGGACCCATGCGTATAGCTCCCAGAGCTATACCGGGATAGTTACCGGAACATAACAGAAGGTTCGTTTATGTAACTGACAGTATGTCTGTACGAACTTCGGCGCATCGTTACAGCAACAAATACGCTAAATGCTATACCGTATTGCTACTAGAGCAATACGTAAACTTCGTACAACGAAACACGAGGTTGCAGTAAGGGACCTACAGACAACTATAATCTAGTTTGTTACACGAACCAGTCTTTTTTCTCCGTGTATACGTGACCAACGAAGATGACTCTATCTTCGTTGCTAATATCAAAACAAAGCTAGGTTATGTTTGCCGAAACCCATCAGCTGTTACTCGCGACGTTGCTAAGTCTGTGGGTGCTATTTGATCGTTCTGACCATTTACAACCGGAAATTGAAACTTTTTTATGATGTAGTGCCAGAACTACACGGTGAAGAGTAATTTTTCAATTTTTTACAATATCTATTATATCTAATCTATCAAGTTTCAGTTTTTCAACGGGTGTAGTTGGATACGTGAGCAGCAAAACCGTGATCACAGCACTTCCGGTTAACCGTCTCCATAAGACGACGTGCTTTAGTAACTCAAACTGCTCGACTTTGCAATTTTATTACGAATAAACTAAACGGTCAATATAGCTCAAATTTTGGCAATAGGTGCATAAAGTATTCGGCAAAAACATATAAAAATTTCAAGTCCGTCAGTTGGATTCTTCATACTAGTCGTACCTCCTTAACCGTTGCGGACACAAAAGTTGCCTCAGCTTTTACGACTCCACTGGTATTATTGAAAGAAAGAAAAAAAATTCTGACGGAGAGTCCACGGAAATTCTAGGATTGAAGCTGATGTTTCCTGGGATAGAAAATAACTTTTCATCCGGGATATTCCAGCTGGATTAATCCGCATTCAGCCATCTTCTAACTACATTACTCGAAACGGATTACTCCATCTACTCACACGGCGAACAAAAAATTGGCTCCCGTCGTACTGTTGATTCCACATATAGAGGAATTTTCATTTTTGTACAATACTTTTCTTTCGAAATATTCATGCCAAGAGGAACCAGGAATCTGAGGAACCAGGAAGCAAATTTCAATTTTCAAATTATTTATGGTAAATCTTGCTCCAGAAGAGAAGACGGAAAATTTGGCATTTCTTCGTCAAATCAAAGAGTATCATGGAGCATCAACTAAGCTGAAGGGAACAGATTACATCGCAATGAAGAATCGCAATCAGAGACGGGACCCTACGAGAGAACCTTCATGAGCAAAGAGGGAGATAGAGATAGATAGATAGAGAGATAGATAGAGAGATAGATAGATAGAGAGAGAGAGCGTTCACTCTTGAAGCAATTATATCACGACTGGCTAAGCAAGCTGTTATCTACTATTGACGCTATTACCGTTACTGTACATCTGCTTGGCTCGTTAACCGATTGCCCCATTAGCTTACGGACTAGATGACTTTACGCGTTTCCTGTTCTGCGTCTGTTTCGATCGATACGATGCAAAATACCATGTATATGTCAAATAAGCATATACATAATGTATATATCTATGTAAACGAAAGTAGTCATGCGGCAATGTTTGTTCGACTTTGAGGCCTTTCTTAGGACACTGAATAATAATTTTCAAATCCGTTATAGATATCGGTTTTTTTTTTAATGCATGCGAATCGTCCATTAGTTTCATTTATGTACTTATCAAAAGCATCGAAAAATCCCATTTATTTGGGCATCCGATGTGCGGTTCATTGAAACAAGGGATCATTAAAATTGAGTGAATTGTTTATGTTTTGAGGAAAATGTAAGTATAATCAGCGGGGAAAAATATATCGACGTAGGGTTCATCTAAAGGAAATTAAAAAAAAAAAAAAAATACAAATTTTTTTGCGTTTGTTCGAAAAATGAGTTGATTCACTGAAACAGCGATTTTTACCAATCTATATACCGATTTTTAATGATATTTCTCCCGGAAAAAAACTAATGCTTTCCAGTTGAATCAAACGGTTTTCTCCAAGTTTACCTGATGTGGTGTTTTAAAAACCTCCCAACGTGGCCTCAATTCGCCAACGGGAAGCAAAAAGTTATGGCCGTTTGAAATTTTTATATTTTCAGGCTCATAGAAGAGTGAACTAAAAAGAGGAAATAGAATCGTCTCCAGAAAATGTTTCACACTTTCTTTCGTTTGATAAGAATTCAGAACTCTAATCTATTGTTAATATAGTACCGACCGATAAACAAGCCTCCCTTAACGATACATACATTAACTACATGGACCCTTTCACTTTGTTCGCCAGCCCTTCACTTCCTTTGCCGAATGGCTCTCTGCTATAGTCATGCCCCCCTCACGCACGCACCCCCTACCCTATGACCTTTTGCTGGACGTTGCATATGAATCTGAAGCTCTTACAGCATCATATGCATGACACTGTATGACATTCAACGTTGCACAGTATACGTATGTGTGTGAAACAATGGAAACAGCTTGAATTTCCAGGTGTCCGATATAAATCACTCTTTCATGACTTTGACGCGGAGCAGAAATGACGAGGATTCTCGGTCTATTATTACAAACTGCGAGTGCTGTTACGTATAGATTGACGAATAGTGTATATCAGAAACAGCAAAAATTGGAGAGAAGTCAGAAAGCGAAGTTTTCGGCATTCAATGTGCAGCAATTCTATCAAGGATACATTAATGCTCGAAAAATCCTGTTCACTCATACAAGCCCTCCTTTCCAGCCTGGATTGCATATGTTTCGATACTGGATATCCATGGGGCATTCCATTCCAACTCAGCCACCCAATGCTAGTGCACCAAAACTAAATGCACCTCCTACCGGGTTGGCACGAGTACCATAACCCTAATTCTTTATATAACCTTCATATTTGTCACCTAGCCAGTCTACCCAGTTGCGGCTGCAGCCTCTTATAATGCTTCTATATATACTGCCTTTTTACGAGGCCACGAGGAAACTGTGAAAAAGCGGTGTCGAAGCAGGCGATGTTATTTTCCTTGATTCGTTGATGTTCGTAAAAGATAAAAACACCAAGAAAATGCATCAAAGTCTCAGAAAGAGGGATATCCCGCTCAGCGATCGATATGCCTACCCAGGGTAAGGCTAAGCAGTCACCCATCCGAGTAATGGACGAAAGAAAATGTTGGTTAAAATGAGAGACCACCAGAGCCGTTTACCTGTCATCCCTGTCGATATTCAACCATGAGTGTTATTTATTGCCTTTGCGCCACATATATACATCCCTTAATTTTGGGGTCAAACAGTAGTCACGATTATTTCAATACTATCTCAATCACGGGTATAGCATATATCGATATGTATAATGACCGACACATTGTCCGTGACAAAACCAGCTGTCCCATCCATATCTCGTTTCACTATAAAGTGCGCATACATAATTGGATAAATGTATAGGTAGTTTTACCGCGGAGACGAGTTTCCCTACTGAATTACGAAAAGCTCTCTCACAGATCCAACTAGATCCCCCGCACATATTCCATTATCCTGTCGTAATTTTCCCCGCTGGCATCGAACACGTATATCTAGCAAAGTATCCGAACAGTAGCCGAGTATTCGTGAGGACAGAATGTGTGTGCTGAAACTCCGCTATATGCCGGAGACTCAAAGAGGGATGAAGAGAGAGAGAGAGAGAGAGAGAGAGAGAGAGAGAGAGAGAGAGAGAGAGAGAGAGAGAGAGAGAGAGAGAGAGAGAGAGAACATCTGTGCAAGATTTATCGTCATTTCAACGAGTGTGTGCATCGTTAAAAAGAATCCTCGCGATGGACCTTCCATCTTTCTCTAGCAACCCATAAAATCCACACGGGAGTGAAAAAAAAATATTACTCACGCATGAAAACACACCCTTTTCATTCCACTCACGGTCTTCGCTATCTGTTCCATACACAGAATCCCAACGCACAATGTCGATATATCCGAGAAGACGTAATATCAACTTGTTTAAGCCATTCATGCATTGAGAGGCACTCCCAGCAACAATGCGTTGTCGTCTACCTGGTCCATGCTCTTCGTCACTGTATCCTCTTGCATGTATACCCTATCCTGTGCACTCGCATATCATTGGGCTTTCGGTCATTTACGATAGCATTTTAGTGGGCAATACATAACAACGGGAGATCTGTCGGTATACGGCAATATCGTGATACGAAATAGGTCTGTTGCCTGTTATAGGTGTCAATGCATACATATTCATACATGAATGAAATATATGTAATATAGATATAATTGAGGTATGTATACAGTTTATTATACGATGTTACACGATAACAGGACGACACGTTTGTTGCACATATTGTTCGACTATTTCATAAGGTTATGGTCCTACCTCTCTTTGAAAATAACTTTCTGTCCAAGGCAAATAAAATTTATTCAAGCAAAAATAAATCCTGTTTTCTCGTTGTACAAAAAAAGTTCTCGATATTTCGGAACAACGTCCTTATCCTTTTTCCCGGACTAGCTCAAGTCCGATATTATTTATATTTATATCGAGTTTAGGGAGAGAGAGAGAGAGAGAGAAATTTTGGCTCATTGTTAAAATGTTCGATAGTCCAGCGGAAGGAGGCAAAATTCACTCGTGTACCACGACCATATAGCCATAACCGCAAATTCGTTTATCGAGTGGTGGATGCTGCGAGTTTTGTGATGGGGAAAAGCGGCAAGCAAAATTGCTCGCATTATTCGAGAAGCACTTGAAAGAGCGAACGCGAGGTTCGATAAATACATATATAGAGTACAATGCAAAAACTAGAAAGCATAATATAACGGCGGGGATGAGAGTCTTCGTGTAAGTCGATAATTCTCAAGCGAGACGGGGTTTTCGGATGGTCAGAAATGGGATTTGGACCATTCTGAATGGAGCTAACGCTCGGCTATCAACTAACGATTTCTTTTTTTTTTTCAATTGTAATTTTGTTCGAGATTAATTGTTCTCGTAGAGGAAAGCTTTCCCATGATGAACATCATAAAATCGGTTAGTGATCCATTTACATTTAAGGCTGTCCTCGTACCTCGTGGTATTTATTATAGAGAACTTTTTGAATTTTAAATATTTTTACATTTTTAACCCTTCGACGGGAGACAGGTATTCCTGCTCATAATTTACTCTATCATAGCAACACTCCCCCGTCGTTATGAAGGGTTAAACACTGTTCTTCAACACTGCAGAAACAGCAGAACACACTAACGAGACTATTACTGCAAGAAATGTCGATTTTTAAATGGCGGTCGTACAGGCTATTTGGGAAAAAATCAGCACGGCGCAGACTTAATTCAATAATTAGCCTATTTAAATAATGAAAAATCGAATCATTTAGTAATCAATTTGGTCGCGAAATCGAAAGCTTTCGCGAGATTTTTTTTTTAATGGGGTCGCTATGGATGTTGAAGAAAAAAATCAAATATTAATTCGACTAAAACTAAGATCTGCTGATCATTGATTCGGCAGACCTTTTGGTCAGTCTACATTGCAAACGTATAAGCTTACAGACCTGTGCTACGGTCTGTTGAACAATTCGTAACAATTTTGATTGCCTATTAACGCCGCAGTCCACTCTCATATTATTACCATACGTAATAAAATGATACGAAGAATCAAAAATAATTAAGTGTTCTATAAATTCACAATACGTTCAGTTCGAAAATGTATAAAATTAAAACTGGAATGCCCAGATGAACGTGCGCGTGTGTACATGTGTAGTGAGAGGGCATCGAAAATTAAACCTTTATAGTCTACACACGAGGTATCAATTATTCCGAATTGTTCATGCCTGTAGTTAAATTTGATTCGGATATTGGAATTCGCTCAAATTCGTTATCTTCGTTTAAAAAAAAAAGAAAAAGTGAGTTCTCTAATTCTTGCAAATTTCAAGCTAACGAGATAAAACTTTTTGCTTAAATAAAGTTTCGATGAAGAACGTGTGTAATTGAAACTGTGAATTGTGTGTGCAGTTTTGAATTTTCCTGACAAATGACTATGAATGCTTTTACGACCGGAAAGCATTGGTTGATATTGAGCTGAAACTTTCCGCGTTGTGAAAATTAACACGCAGGATAATCGAATTTCGACTGATTGAGGTTAACGAAGATAAATGGCTTTCTCATCGGGAAAGCCAGGAGACTGAGACACGTTTTCTCGCACATACAGGGAAAACTTTTTTCAAACGATAGGAAAATTATGAGGAAGCGAAAAGGTCTAATCTGCATGGTTTTTATAACAACTTTAATGCTTATATAATCGAATTTTGTATAGGAGAATCTTTGCAAAGGAACTTATAACCGGAGAATGTAAAAAAAATTATGTGCAATTCATTATCAAATTCTCCAAATCGTTTCGCAACAGTAAACTGAGAAATATTAGTTGAAAGTATACCAGTATTTTCCACTAGCGCTGATTATCCTTTTTGTTACAAAAAGTATCGAAATTCTCTGCTAGATAACCGTCAATTTTTTGATTGTACAATTTGCACTGACGTTATCATTCTCGAAGAAGCAAAATTTAAAATAAAAAAATGACATGATCAAGAACATCTCCGATGCATATGGTCTTGCGAGTCCATTGCTTTGATGTAAAAAAGCAATGTGATGCGTAAAACGGTGCAAAAGATGCGTTGTACAAACGATGTTATTTACAGCGCAGGCTTTTTAACACCGTAAAATGCATAGGGGTCGTAACATTAAGATTACTCTAAAAGGTGTTATGTTAACACCATACAACGTCATCTTACAATAGCATCATAGCCTTTGTTAACAATTGAAGTTAATAGATAATCCTATTGCACGGGGTTTATCAGTCAATCCTCAACATTCCAAAGGCTTTTGGTCTGCGAGTAATTTAGGGAAAAGTATGAACGAACATCCGAAAACGCTCAGTGGTTCACGGTGCATACCAGGTGAACAAATAATTGTGGTTGAGAAGCCATCAAGTAAGGTTCTAGAATAAGTGGCTAGAAGAGAAAACGTGAAAATTCCCGGGATGATAAGAAGGTGAGCCTAGTGGGTTCTAGAGGATGTCGACGAACCCCGAGGCCTTCAATCGGCAGTATAAAAGGAAAGAAACACACTTGATCAACCCACCAAAGTGCATGTGAACCTAGATTCAATATAAGACATCAGAATGGCCTGTCCTTTCAATGGTTAATTCTAGCTGGACGCACTTTTTTTTGGCCTACGTGCTTGCACACACTGGGGTCGCGGGGGCCTCCGATTATTATTTTTCATCGTAACTACACCTCGAAGGAACATTTTTTTTTTCGATCGATCGAGATTATGCCGTGCTAATCCAATCGAGGGACGGTGTTGTTTCACCCGGTGGTGTTTTAGCTTTGGGAGATGGTGTTTATTTCAACACCGAAAATATGCTCCTCACCATCCACACGACAGTCGCTTACACTGTCCATTTTTTTTTTTTTTTCAAAGCACAGTGACAATTTCATTGCACAAGCTACGAAAATAAGGCACTATACCACGAGACTGAACAAACCTCGGATGCTGAGAGATAAGAGTCGTCCAAATTGGCTCCGAGAGTTAATTTTTTTTACCAAATTTCAATCGAGTGAAGGATTTCAGATGCGAATTGACACAGAAAATCTTTTGGGATTTCATTAGGCAAACGTATTGAATTCTCGTCGTTTTCATGACGTTTGACGAGCCGAATTACGAAGCACAGCGCATATACTAAAATGAACTTGGCAAAAGAATGATTACATATATATATATGCGTTATGCGGGAGATCGAATCAAAACGCTTGAACTATCTCGTCTGCCGGCAATATAATTCGACGAAGCACGAAACCTCGCAGTTCTTAAACTTTTAATCAAGTTTAAATCGAGAAAGCGTCATGGGGCGCATATATGCAAGGACGAAAATGTGGCAAGGGTGAATCGAAGGGAGAGGGCGCGTCGAGAGTTTCCGCTGGTCTGGCAAGAAGGCCAGACATCTGCGATTAATTAAATTGATCGATCGACCTTGTTCCGTTCAGCTGCCCACCGCGAATCCTTTTTTCACGTGTGTGTGTGTGTGTGTGTGTGTGTGTGTGTGTGTGTGTGTGTGTGTGTGTGTGTGTGTGTGTGTGTGTGTATGTCTATAACGAGTCGTCTCTAATAATAGATTTTTGAATCGAACTGCAGTTATAATTTCATTGCACTCATATATATCGTAACGAGATATATTATATATACGGATCATATTTTCCGATGGTATTCTTTTTAAAATCTTCCTACGCTCTTTCGACCTTCGTATTATAGCTGCCGATTTATCGGCAACTCCGCGCAATTTCTCCGTCGAATAAAATATATTAGTTACTTTAAACGGACGCGCCTGTTCGCGATAGTCACTGCGATCAGTCTCAAGACTGCCCGCGATTCGAGAGACAAAATATAATAGCGCTTTCCACTGGTGCACCGAGTGCGCACCGACTCAAGTTTTTCGGATGAGAGTAAGTGAGACATACATATTTACTCATTGCACCTCTGTCTCACTCACTCGCATGTAAAAAATGTGCACTGAGTTCCCCAGTGGAAAGCGCTATAAAAGTTTCGCGAACCCAAGCGACAAGGATTATCTTAATTATAAAAGACATAGTTATAATGATACATACATACTGATACATAGTTCATAATGATGTACTAATATACTTAACCATTTCTCGATGAAAAAATTTAAAAAAATAAAAAATACGATTACTCGCTATGTTATAACGCTTCTGGGCATAAAAATATGTACAATTTTTTAAAATTCATATTCAGTGGTTCCCTATTATGAATATTCATATACGTTATACGAATAAATTGGACACGTAAGCCGGAAGACAAGAAGAAAAAAAGAGAAAAGAAAAATATATATGAAAAGATCATATACTCACCGATGCAGAGTACAAGTGTGACGAGAAATATGGGAACCGGACCGAGCCGCACAGACGCGATCATCCTCAAAGCCATTGTTCGCGAGTGTCCCCGACGGCTTTGTCGCACACCCCTTGACCACTTTTTGCACAATCTTACAATCTACTCTCTGTCTCTCTACGTTTTACTTCGCAGTACACTTTCTCGGGGGGGGAAAAAAAAACAACAGCAACACCAACAACAACAACAACGTCGGCTTCTTTGACACTTGGAAAAAAAAGAACTCTTTTCCACTCCCGACGATTGTCAATCGATCTCGCAGCTCACAATTGCCAATAATCGTGATGTCTTTTTTATCTAATTTTTTTTTCGTCGCTCTTTCTTCACTTCGTGGCTTTATCTTCACCTTTTTTTTTTCAGCGACAATAATCGCACCGATTTTTCGTTTAATTTCGAGGGAAAAAAAAAAACTTTTACACGCAAACACCACTTTATTAAAATCCTCGACTCGTCAATTTTCCATACATTACGCGAGAAACTCTTCTTTTTTATTTTTTTTCTTTTTTTTTTCTTTCGTTTACCAACGTATAACTTCTCGAAAGTTCTTTGTCACGCGTCGACTTTCCGGTAAAGTCCAACGCGTGTGGAACGATAATTCGCGAAATTATTTTACAAATTATTACGAATTTTCATGCCAAATTCCGCAATCTTCTTTAACGAACTAACGAAAATTATGGTTTTCTCGTGATTTTCACACGAGACCCAATTATAATCGAGATCGATTCGTCTTTCACTCATAAAACTGCCTCGCAATTTTCTCGGACAAAGGAAAATCCCTTTTATCACTGTTGTACCGTAACGGTAAACGAAATTCTCGTTGGATTATGTTTTTTTTTTTTTTTTTTTTTAATTTTTCGCGATGTATTTTGCCCGCGATGTTGCTTCACGTTGAAACAAAAGTATAATAGAGGCAGAGAAGATGAGCGAGATAAGAAGGGATGAAAAAACGACGATGACGATGAAAATTGTTCAATTTTTTTCGTATCTATATATGTGTTTATATATATATATAACTGTATATATATATATGTATGCGTATGTTATGTTCGTCGTGAGTCGCAAAGTTATCGTAAGATCGACGTGTACGATCGAGCTAGGAAGGCACGTCCTGCTGGTGTCGGTTTGTTCGCTCCGGCGTCGCCGTCGAACTGACTGTACTTCTCTTCCATTCCTCACACCGACGCGCCACGCTCTTTCTTCCTATACCTATACACCTGCTCTCTCTCTCTCTCTCTCCCTCCCCCCTCTCTCTCTCTCTTTCTCTCTCTCTCTCTCTCTGTTTCTCTTGCCCGTGTACTCTATGCGGTAACGCGCCACTCGCGCGCACCGGAGCGGGCATCCACTTTGAAACGACCGTTATACCAGCGCGCCACCAAGTATCCTAGTTCTTTTAAGTTCACGCTCATCGCCACAGAAGGACTTCTGTTGCATAGTTCCTAACTCTTTTTCATTTTACGTTTCAAGCCCCCGCTTCGATTCTTCGCTAATTCCACATTAAGGAGATTCGAGAACGTTTTACACCGACCGATGTTGAGGGGTGTACCATTTTAAGACTTTTTTTTCTTAGAGAATTATGTCCACTAAGGACGTTTAAACACTGTGAAGTCTTCATAAACTCGAGTTTTCACCGTTTTCGAGAGAAAAAAAAATACAACAAAGCTGCAAGTTGAAATTTACAAATTGCTTCCATCTAATTTTGCAACAATGCTCAGAGCTCCCTGTTCGAAGACCTTTGTCAATTTTGGCTTCCTCATAAGAGGAAGCTTTGAGCATTGTGCGAAATTTGGAGAAAGCAATTTGCAAGTTTCAGCTTGCAGGCTTGTGCCCTCTTTACTCTCGCACGTAGTTTCATGTTTTGAGATTCAAGTTACTGATACTTTTATTCATACTCGATATTTCATAAGATAAACGCATTTGTAATTATAACCCTAGCTTACCACTCTTATCTGGGGGTCCCAGGTACCCCAGGCCAATTGCAAAATCGATATTTCTTTCGTGTTTTTGGACGTTCTTCTTTCTTTTAACCCGTACAACTCAGAGCTTTGTCGTTCTATCAATTTTTTTTTGTCATGGACCTGTTCCTTGGTTGATTCTCCATCAATTTAAAAAAAACAACTTAAATATGTCAAATTTAGCTGGAGTTGTGGGAAAAAATCTACGTGGGGTCCACGGGGCCCCAGTGTGATTAAGTCTTAGGAAAAAAAAAGTGTGCTAACCTAGGATTAATAGCCCGAATTCTCAATATTTGGGAAATTAGAGACGTCAGACGTGTCTTTGGAAAATTCAAAAGTTCATAAAATCTGAACCCTCTTATCGATTCTCACGAAATTCAACGCGAACCTTCATTCAGTGATATTCTAATTATGAGGGAGAAAAATAGCCAGATATCTCACAATTTTGGAAAATTAGAGCTGTTGGTACCTTTTTTTTTTTTTGAGAATTCAAAATTCCATTAAATTCGAACCCTTTCACCGATTCTCGCGAAATTTCATACCGACATTTCATCAATGATACTTTATTCGTGGAAGAGGGATTTAGTACAATATCGTAAAATTTTGGAAAACTACAGCTGTGAGAGACTTTTTTTTGTAAAATTCAAAATTTCATAAAACACGAACCATCGCAGCGATTTTCGCCAAATTCAATAGCAATTGTTCAATGATGATACTCCATTCGCGTGAAAAAATTGACCACGATACCTCGAAGTTTACGAAAGTTAGAGCGCGAAAATTCCAGAAAACAAAGGCAGTCGAATGCTTCAAGTGTGTGTGCAAAGTTTCAGCGAGATCGGTTGATCCGTTCTCAACATATTAGGAATCAACACGGAGGCGGGGCCTATCCAAAATGGTCTCTCATTCCCAGTTCATAGCCAGTAGCCAGACCTAGGCCCTGTTCCTAAATTGACTGGCAGTGCTGAAAATGTACAGTATACGTGACTTGCACTATACATTTTGAGCACTGCCAGTCAATATAGGAACACGCCTCTAGTTAGCATATGGGGCAGCATAGGGAACAGTTGTAAAAACATTGGATTATCGCATATTTTTCGGCAAAATGCGATTTTTTTCTAGTAAGATTTGACAATGGTGTTTATATTACCGTTGAGGATTTATGCGTGGATAGAATCCACACTGCGCAAATTTGATACGGATCAAGTGTATTATCACCATAAGGATACAATGAACCTACATGACATCCCATGCTTAACCTCAAAATCTTTTCAAAAATTCCCGCGTCATTTTTCGGCTAAATAAATGCGCTCGAACAATAAATTATTACTTATAAAATATCAAGCTATCGCATGAAAAATGTTTTATCTATAAATTATTGTTCATATTTCAGAAGTTATGAAATTGAAAGTCACGTCGCTTTACACGACAAAATACAAAACGATTATTCATATTCTGCGTGTGCTGAAAATCTCATGCCCTCGCACCAAATATCGACTATGCCTTCTCGATCTTTATTTATGATTTATTTCTTGTAAAAAAAGAGCAGATTTTGAATTATTATTAAAAAGTAACAAATTTGCATGTTAATCATCGGCCAGTGACTGCGAGAGAGCAGTTAGGCATTTGGCCGCCAGAGGGTGACATTTGTGAGTTCCCAATACATATCGAGTAAGAATGAATCTGACTGAAATGAATATGATCTATGCTGTTGAATATATGGAAAAATAGAGTCTGTAACGATATGTGAATTTTGGACAATCATGGGAGGCAATTTATTTCCAGATCACGGTTAAATTTTGATGAATGAGTGCTGGGAATATTTATTGTCAATCACTGCCCAGCACACACGCGTATACTAATATTGTGCCTTTTATTGAACTCGCACAAGGCTTCCAACGACGAGCGTCGATGTTCGAAATTTTCATACACTTTTAATCGACACAGTAATATATACACTACACTCTGTGTTATAACGATGCAAATATTCCTCGAAGCATTTAACACGCACAAAACCCAATGAAACTACTGTTTCTCTCTTTGTTCTTAACACTCGGCTCATTCGGCGGGATAACAAAATTCGAGGGACCGGCTTGCAGGTCATTGTTTTTACACTTTTTACCTCTGCTGATCTGCTCTTTACGCCCCCCCCCCCCCCCCTCTCACTCACTCTTTTTCATACTACCTCAACGTGTGACTTCGTTGACAAGACCCGCCAGTACACACACCACAGCATTCTCCTCAGCATTTAATTTTCACAGAACCGAACGACGAAACACGCGATTATATTTATAAACTTTCAAACAATCCAGCGTTAACGTTCACATTTCGACGCATTTCTCCTAACTTGCACGTTCTTTTTCAAAACACTCAATGTCCATTAGCATTTGCACTTTAATGACACACAACATTCGCGAACGATTATCACGAACGGGAATAATAAAACTCGATTACACACACGAGCCGCGATGGCAAATTGCCGGCGACTGTTGATATATATATATATATATATATATATATATATATATATATATATGTATATAGAGCAATGAGCAGGAATGGAAATTGTGCAAATTTTAATACCCGAATTTAGATTATAGACACAGTCGATTAACAGCTAATTAACAGAATATGCTCAATTTCGTCCAACGCGATTATACATACGCTGCATCGACTTTTGGAATAATGATCGAACGATCGAGTTGACGAAAATCGAGGTTAGAAAATTACTGTGCTGTTGTTGAAGAAACAAGATTAAAGTTCACGTATAAATGCCTTTCCTGTGGCATAGCATCCCTCATGTGAGAAAATAAATGCACAGCATACACACACACACACACACACACACACACACACACACACACGCATATATATATATATATGCTGTGTGTTATGAAAAAGGAGAGATATATATAGAGAAGAGTTTCTGCACTTTAGCCGGTTGAACGCGATTCCATAGATCCATAGGGGACGCCGGACGATTGGCACGCGTCGCGAGCGAAACGACCTCTCGTAGAATTTTAATTAAAACGCATAACGCGTATTTGCATAACTCTCATCCACGAATCTCACTCTTTCTCTCTATCTCTTCTCGTTCTCGTTCGTGGATATGAAAATTCATCTACGAACTGTATATATTTTCTTTTATCTGTATTGTTTGGGGCACGGGATTTTTTTACGTCTTTGTCTTTCTCACACGCGTCGCTTGTAGTCGTATTCTTTTTATTGCCAAAGAACGCCGCGAGGACAATCAAAGCGCTGCTAGCTGAGCAGTTTCGCATTTTCGAATACTACGTCCGACGCATATATATGTGTGCGTGTGTGTGTAGATGCGTGTGTGTAAATGCCTGTCGCTAATGCTTACCTAAACCGCCTAAACCTAACAATACCTTTAATATCAAGCAAATGCTGTCTGCTGTACTTGATGATTCGTATGGTGTTTACGACCTAGAAAATCATGCTCGCGATACGAAATTAACAGAATTTCGAGAATTGTCATATTGCAATTATATAAATATAACGAAGTGATATGCCACAGTTACAGCCGTTGGTATATAGCCGCTCTGGTATATTGCCAGACGCGCAGCGTCGATTCACGGGCTATATTGTTTCCGGGGATTACGAAAATTAATCGATTTCAACGGTGAAATGAATCCCAGATTGATTCAGTCTACTGCGCACCGAAGGATTAATATTTGCGCGAATAAAACATAAAATCGCATTGGAATATATTCGACGACGAAAACGAAATATACGCGTGAAGATATAAATGAGAATTGATGATTTGCGGAAATATGTATGCGTACGTTGAAAGCGCGCGCTTCATATTCCGAGGGATAATCTATTTAATTGGCTTTTATAAAGTGAATACGTGATACGAACGTTGAAATTATAATGCCATCCGACTCACCGTAACACTGCAAGTTCGTACACAACTGTGCGGGCAATGACGGTTAACGTTAACGATGTAACCAACTCGCCGATTCGTAGTGACGCTACCGTCTTCTTCTTCTATGACGCGCCATGTCTTACCGACTGAGTGCAGGAAAACCGAACAATTGTGGGGAAGACAGCGTCATCCTACGGTCGTTGGTGTAAACAACGGAAAAAAATTTTTTTTTTGAAAATTTCCTACGTAAAGTTGACCGGACAACTTTGACTTTGTAACTTTTAATTAAAATGTTTGGTGGTAAATATTTTGTTGTATATTGAATAATTAAAGTTTCGGCGTATAGGTAGAGGAATATTTTTTTAGCTTCCGAAAGCTGCTGGAAGGCAGCAAATTAAACGCATCCAATGTCCGGTGGTCCGTAGTTAATGTAAAAAGAATTTTTTAAACAATTTGCGCCTAGATCGTGAATTTAACCACAACCGTTTTTTGATTGGATGTGTATCCAGCCGAATGTAGGTCTGTTCATGTTGTTTATTATTTTCCCGCACTTTTGATGCGGTTCGCAATGATAGGTCGTATATATGATTGTAGGCAACTTCAACTAACTTAAGTCGTTCAATGTGTGAGCATCGACCTTTGTTTATATACATTCGATCATACAGTTACATTAATTACATGGCATCCCGTTCGAAACGAATAGTAATCTTCCCACGTAATCAGTTTCTTCTAATTTTTCACTCATGAAAGAAAAAACGTTTTACTGCCGCACACCTCGATTGATACGAGGCCGCGATCGACCTTTCATCATTCTCGTTATTTTGCACAAATTGAATCGGTAAACGAGAAAAAACTATTCGATCGAGCCGGTGTTTCGGAAACAAATTGTGTTATTACGGAAAAAAAAAAAAAAAAAAAAACAACATGTTATCGTTGCCAATAATATCGCTTTTATTGAGCTATTATTGTGGAACTTATGCATCAGCGAAAAACAATAATGTTGACATTGATCCTACGAGAACACGTTTGTGGGGACCTGGCTTGAATCCCGAAAGAGTTACCATGCGTTCACGATACTTTTTTCTCCAACTCTATGACACCGATGGAAAGAAGTCAGTGAATATCAATTTTGTTTTTTGTTTTTTTTTTTTTTTTTCCCTTCAAGTTTTACTGTAAAAGTTGACTGAAAATTATATGATCCCAATTTTTCCAAAATACGCGTTATCTTAGCTTAACGATATCCCCCGGGAAAGACATTGTCTCGGCTCAGATAAAAGGACAAACGGAGCACAATCATGCTTGTCATATTTGGACTCAAGTGCTAGACTGCAACGACGGCAGTTTTATAATTCGTTACAAGATCCACAATACTTGCTTCGATCTTCGTTTGAACATCAAAGTTATAAATCAAGATATAGATATTGGGACTTCCTTGTTCAAAGGTAGAAAGAAATATATTTGAAAATAAAATTAAAAAAAAAAATGTATATTTTTTTTTCGCAAGTACCGTTATGCAACGATCGTTTATAGAACTTACCGAGCTTGCCCTTCAATGGAATTTCCATTTTTCAGGTCCTGTATACGAGGAGGAATGCTACTGTCCGAATCCTTCCGTTGATTCGTGGCTGAAAAATTACGAATGCTCCGAGAGTTATGAACAAATGGATCATGATTTAAAATTGTTTCCTAGCGTCGATTTTCAAAAAATGAGAAACGATATTATAAATGAGTATCACAGGCCGCACAGCGTCAGTATTTGTCACTACGTTGTCAAGGATAACAGAGTAAGAAGCAATTCCTTTATTTCGTTTCTATTTTAAAAAATAATAATAATAATAAATAAGTTGATTCAATGCGCGAAAGAGGTATAGCGAATGTTCTCTCGACGTTGCAAGTTTCCCATGAGTCGGTGATTACTGACCAACTTTTTTCTATTATTATTTTTATCCAATGATATTAATGTACGGAATTGGGAGTATAAATGAAATTTTTTTTATTTCAAAATCTGGTAGTTTAGGAAAAAATATTTAGTACGTATTTTTTATTTTTTTTATTTGAATCAAAATTGCCGTTAATATAAAAAAAATTGAAAAATATAACATTATGACGTCACACATGTTACGCTATAACTATATATATCAAAATCCGTGAAATTAAATTGCCTATAAGAGATGCATCTGTCATTATTAACGAAAAATAAAAAAATACGTTCTCATTATTTTTACTTACTCTACATTATGCTCCCCAAAATGATTGAAAAAAAAATTTCATTCATACTCCTAATTGGGAGTATAAATGAAATTTTTTTATTTCAAAATCTGATAGTTTAGGAAAAAATATTTAGTGCGTATTTTTTATTTTTTTATTTGAATCAAAATTGCCGTTAATATAAAAAAAAATTGAAAAATATAACATTATGACGTCACACATGTTACGCTATAACTATATATATCAAAATCCGTGAAATTAAATTGCCTATAAGAGATGCATCTGTCATTATTAACGAAAAATAAAAAATACGTCCTCATTATTTTTACTTACTCTACATTATGCGCCCCAAAATGATTGAAAAAAAAATTTAATTCATACTCCTAATTGTCGATGTTTCCTCTTCAAATATGTTTTCCCCAATTTTAATAATTATTCAAAATCATCGGTAATATTTACTTAAACTTGAAACTTCACTATAATTCTTACCTTAAGGTTACTCAAGATTTTGCGAATGAAAAATGAAGAAAAAAATAAAATAAAAATACAGGAATTTATTCTGAAGATGGATTGGAGGGTAACTCGAGGCAAAAACTCAAACGACAAGCTCTTATATCGAAATTTTTGCTCAATAAAGTTTCGTACGCGTCTCTCGGTCATTGGAATACTTTCTGATAAAATTATTTATCGCAATTTTAATAATGAGATACATTGGTGGATACGAGTATTTTTTCCGCATTCAAGAGAAAATATATGAAAAAGCATGTCAAGTTCTTTTCGCATGGAGAAATACATTTTTTTCTTTTTCATACAATTACGGAATCGTATCGTTTCAAATTTCAAAGTATTAATTTGAAAATTTCGAGTTAATAAAAATTTTAAAAGATTCAAATGTATGTAATTTGATTCGATCGATACGCCAGATCCACAGGCAATGTTACGGTCAACACGTTGGCTTCAAGACATTCATGGATTCGACTCTTTTGTCGCTGAGTCGTAAAGTCGTATTGCCGGATGTCGAATTTTTCATGAATCTCGGTGATTGGCCACTCGTGCCTAATCATAAAAAACTTTATCCGATATTTTCGTGGTGCGGTTCGAACGATACGCGAGATATCGTTCTACCAACGTACGACATAACCGATTCTTCCATCGAAAATATGGGAAGGTACGGAATTTTTCAAAAATCATTGTCAACAAATAATTCGAACAAACGGAATTCTTAACGTCCGTCGTTATTTTACGATAACAGGGTAATGTTGGATATGTTATCGGTCCAAGGAAACACGAAAATTCCATGGGAAAAGAAGATTGAAAGATTATTCTGGCGAGGACGAGATTCACGACCCGAGCGACTCGATCTTATCGACATAGCAAGAAAAAATCCTGATCTCTTTAACGCTTCGATCACGAGATTCTTGTTCTTCAAGGACGCAGAAGAAAAGTACGGTCCCGGTGAGCGTCACGAGTCCTTCTTTAATTTTTTTCGGGTAAGAGTTTCTCGCTGTGCGATAAAAAAAAAAAAAAAAAAAAAAAAAAAGAGCTCTTGGCCGAAGATGCAGACTGATTTTTTTTTCCCATTCTCATTGTCAGTACAAGTATCAATTGAACATCGACGGAACTGTGGCGGCTTATCGTTTTCCATACTTGCTCGCCGGTGATTCTCTCGTACTGAAGCAAAACTCCAATTATTACGAGCATTTCTATAGGCATCTAGTGCCTGGAGAACATTACGTTCCAGTTAAGAGTGATCTGTCGGATTTGGTTGAGAAAATTTGGTGGGCCAAGGAAAACGACGAGGAGGCACGAAAAATTGCGAGATCTGGTCGTAGTCTGATGAGGGATTTGGCACTCCCACGTGATATTCTATGCTATCACGTATCACTTTTGCAAGTGAGTAAATATATATATATATATATATATATATATTAGGGTGGATCGAAAAATTAAAAAACTTTTGGCTACCCTCAACAATCAAAGATATCATTGAAATAAAGGTCTCCGTGCAATGATTCGATTTTTTGACGATATATAGGGGGCGCGCGGGACGTTTAAAAACGCCATTTTTAGCGTTAAATTCACTTTATCACTGATAACCGGAAACAGTTAATTCCAAAAATTTTGATTTTTTTATATAAGGTGCCCAGATATGTACCCTTTCAAACCCACATTCACGGAACATTAACGGATGGTTCATATCTTCGAAAAAAATCTCTGAAAATCAATATTTTAACTATTTTTCAATTATACCTATCGTTAAATGTTGATTTTTTTCTTCTAAAACGTTTTTGTATTTGTTCCATCTTTTTTTTCTTGTGAAACTCGGTATCGGTATTGCTTACAATGCGAAAATTGCTGAATAATAAATATTTATTTTGGAAATTTTCATATTCACGAAAAAATGGTGTGAATCAATAAAATATAAAAATTTCCAAAATAAAGATTTATTATTCAGCAATTTTCGTATTGTAAGCAATACTGATACCGAGTTTTACAAGAAAAAAAGATGGAACGAATACAAAAACGTTTTAGAAGAAAAAAATCAACATTTAACGATAGGTATAATTGAAAAATAGTTAAAATATTGATTTTTAGAGATTTTTTTCAAAGATATGAACCATCTGTTAATGTTCCGTGAATGTGGGTTTGAAAGGGTACATATCTGAGCACCTTATATAAAAAAAATCAGAATTTTATGAATATTCCGGTTATCAGTGATAAAGTGAATTTAACGCTAAAAATAGCGTTTTTAAACGAACCGCGCGCCCCCTATATATTGTCAAAAAATCAAATCATTGCACGGAGACCTTTATTTCAATGATATCTTTGATTTTTGAGGGTAGCCAAAAGTTTTTTAATTTTTCGATACACCCTTATATATATATATATATTAGGGTGTGTCAGTTTGACTTTTTTTTTTCATTTTCATAGTGCTATTTTGAAGTCGATAGGTCTTATCAAGAAGAAAACATCCCGCAGAGTAAAAAATTTTCCGTCAAGTTTAAGTGGTTCTGAAACTGTTTTTTGTTTTCTGTTTATTTAAAACACAAGAAAAATCTATTTTCGGGTCAATTCACATAGTTTTGTAGTTATTCAATATTTTTCAAGTTCAGAGAAAGATTCCAAGAGCTAAAGTTTTGATCTTCGAAATGCTTAGAATTAAACTTTATTCAAAAAATAATTTTCCATGGACGTTTAACTGTCAAAAAGCTGAATATACAATAAATTTTTATTCTATCAAGTTTTATTACTCGGAGCTATTTGCGATTATTTTTTTTTTTTTATAAAGCGATGGAATTTCGAATATTGTTATGAGCGAGAGTATCGAGACGATATCGGATTATGAAAAATGAAAAAGAATCTTAATTTTTCGGAAGCAATCGAATCCCAAAATTGACTCCAGAGTTTCATGAAAAATGACTAATTTTTAAATGAAAATAAATTCAAAAATAAATGAGATAATAGAATGTACTTCGAGTCTGAAAATGGATATTATTTTGTGCTAGAGTTGATTATTGCTCATATTTGTTCATTAAATATCCGAGAAATTCATGAATTAAAACAACTGGATATGTCAGTGCAGATTTTTTGCTCTTGCAAGTTGTTAATGACGTTGCTGAAAGGAATGTCGCAACGGTTAAGCAATTTAATGGTTCTCTTACTAAAGACTCTGTCCAACAACATCTTTTTCAAGTCGTTCAACACCATCGAAATCTTAGACCCTTGGTCGAGAAACCTAGACTCGAATAACAGTGTTAGGAGCTTTTATTTTGTTCATATCAAAAGAAAAAATAAAAATAAAAGAAAATATTGACCTGTAAACAATTTTTGAAATTCGGTATTAGAAAAAAATTAATAACAATAATAAATAAAAATTATAAAAATAATAAAATTTTATATGTTTATCTCATATATGTAAAAGGTTATTCTTTCAGCATTCAGGAACTTTCCACACATTTGAAAATTATTAAACAAGTACGGAGTTATGAAAATCCACCAGATTTTTTTTTTATTCGTGTGTAACTTAAATGAAAAATTAAAAAAAAAAGTTTCGGAACCACTTAGCCCTGACGTACGAAATTTTTCGAGCGGGGAATCTCTTTGCGTTGACGAGAACCATCCGTTCGAAACGTAGCAAAATAAAAGTTTTTTTTTTGCGACATACATAATTTTATGATTTTTTTTCTATCCAGAAATGGAGCAAACGTCTCAGCTCAAAAGTCGAAATATTGAATGGCATGGAAGAAGTGCCACAGCCCGATTATTCCTGCAAATGCAACAAAATCTTCAAGACTGAATCCACCAATGCCAAAGATGAGCTCTAATTACGAGTTAATTATCATTGCGCGATAATAAAATACACCGGAGAACAAATTCCAAAGTAAATGTATACATACGTATATTTATTTTTTTTTTTTTTTTTTACATATACGTGATTTATAATAACGATTCACTGACATAATTCGTTAATTCCGACGGTAGCAATTAATTTCTCCATCCCCATGATCCTGACGATAATTCATTCAAAACAGAAAAAAAAAAACAAAAACAAAAACGAAAATTATTCGTAAAAATCGTCGATCATAACGCACGAAAATCTGCTCAATATTATTTGAGTGGCCATTCGAGTTCCTTCTTCTCTCGTTCCATTAATTTTTTTTCTTTTTTTTTTTTTTTTTTTTTCATTAAATTAATAGAAAAATACAAAAACTATCGACGTCCGAACCCAATGTTCGGATAATAAGGTCAATATAATAATACACACCACGTGTGGCATAACATCGATTATGCGAAGATCAAATGGGGAATGTAGATGCTAAAATTCAAGATGGAAAACTTTTATTTTCATTTTTTCCAACAAGTCTATTGAGATCATCTTCCATTTACTTGCCAGAGTAAACGAACGAAATGGAAAAAAACAAAAAATCAAAACTCTCATTGAAATTTATGTATCCAAGGAAAAAAAGAAAGTTGATGAGTACGTTTTCTCAGAGGCTCGAAAAAAAAAAATAATCTTTCCAATCTCTTATCGTTAAACCTTACGAAGCTAAAACTCTTAAAATTTACGGACGATAAATGGTAAAACTACGAGTATGGCTCGCTGAGAAGATCAATTTTGCGGCTGTCGTTTCGCTTCGTTGGCAAAAAAACAAAGGGATAACTTGAAAAAAAAAAAAAAAATAAAAAATAACAAGACCGGAAAATTACGCTGTTTCGTATTATACAAAAATAAAAAATTTAGTATTTTCACAGTTGCGAAGAGGTAAAAAAAAATTGACGGAAGAAATCCCGCGGTTTGAAGAAAAACGAAAGCCGACGTAGTTCGAAGCGATTCCGCAAGAAGTCGGTTTCAGCGACGATCCGAGCCGAATTATCCAGATTCGTGATCGATGGTTATAATCAATTATTGTTTACTTTTAGTGCCATATAATCGTAACCATTTTCATTTTCATTTTTTTCATTGCCAAACTAGTTTGCCGTTTTTTTTTTTTTTCCTTTCCAATCATATCTCGATGTTCGACCAAGACATATACATACATACATATATATATATATATATATATATATATATATATATATATATATATATATATATATATATATATATATATATACCAGTAACGAGATTTTTTCGAGTAGGAAGCTTCTTGCGTTATAGATGCGATATTTCACTGCGGCGGTGGTTGATAACCGCCGTATCCGCCGTACTGGTTGGGCGGGGGAGGTCCCTGAGGTCCCGGAGGAGGTGGCATATGCCCGCCGGGAGGACGAGGAGGATACTGAGGATATCCCTGACCGGCCGGCGGCGGAGGATAATTCTGCGGTGGATATTGCGGATGTCCGTAGTGCTGACCAGCCTGGGACGGATGCGGAGAATAAACCTGCGGCTGTCCGCCCGGTGCAGGCGGAACGTAAGTCTGAGTGGTAGCCGGATGTGATTGCGGTGGTCCGTAGCCGGTCTGAGGCTGAGGTGGACCAGGCGGAGGTCCCGAAGGTCCTTGAGGTGGCCCCGAGGGTGGTTGAAAACCACTTGGCGCTGGACTCGGTGATTGTTGCTGCTGCTGCTGCTGCTGCTGGGGCTGCTGTTGCTGCTGCGACTGCGGCGGTGTCTGAGATTGTTGCTGAGACTGCTGAGCCGCTTGATGAGGCGACTGATGAGGCGGAGCTTGATGCGAGGCCTGATGAGAAGGTTGATGGGGTCCTACCTGATGCGACGGATGAGGAGCCTGATGAGGCGACTGATGCGAGGGCGGATGAGACGGTTGATGCACCGGATAACCGGCTGGCGAGGGTCCAGCTGGCGCGTAATTAGCGGCGACCTGAGAAGACGGCGGTGGTCCACCGCTGCTCGGCGGATAAGTCTGAGTCGAGGCCGAGGGCGTGCTCGCCGGTTGGCTGCTCTGCGCATAAGTATTAGCCCCGCTCGAGGAGGTCGCGCTGAACGGGGGCGATGTCGATGTTCCGCCGTACTGCGACGGAACCGGACTCGGCTGACTCGCGTAATTCGGCTGCGGTCCGCTTGATTGCTGAGGTGGCGGAGCGCCGGATTGAGCGGTGTTCGAGGTCGGCGGCGGTGGATAATTTTGGGCCGGAACGCTGTTGGGATAACCCTGGGAGGACGGTGGCGGATATGTCGCTGATTGATTCGCGCTGTATGCATTCTGGGGCGGTCCGGCCTGAGACGGGGGCTGATAATTCGGTTGCGGATTCGGACTACCGTAAACCTGACCGGGTGCCTGCTGCTGCTGCTGCTGCTGGCTGTTGGGCGGAAATGATTGCTGATTTGCACCGGGCGGTGGATAGCCCTGCTGATTCGGCGGCGGTGGACCGTAACCGGCGGGAGGCTGACTTCCGCCGGGCGGTGGATATCCGCCTGGCTGGGGTCCGTAACTGTTGACCGTAGTCGGTGGTCCGTAGCCCGTCGGCTGATTAGCCGCTGGATAGCCCTGCTGCTGAGACGCGCTCGGTGGACCGTACTGATTCGGCTGACCGGGCGTGTAAGCGGAGCCCTGGGGTCCCTGATAATTCGCTCCTGGACTCTGATTCCCGTAAGCCGACGGATAACCCGGCTGATTCGGCTGCTGAGGATATACCTGCGGTCCACCTCTGTACTGCTGGGGTCCCGGGCCTGCCGTGGGACCTTTTTGCAGATGATTTATATCGGTTTAATGCAGAGTTTTCTTTTTTTTTTTTTCTGCTTCTTGCAATTTTATCATTGCGGCAGTTCTTTTGTGACGGACCAGCCATGCGATCGAATATTTTGGCAATAAAATTGTCGGAGAAAGCCATAAAATGTGATAAGACGTACACGTGCAGCTGTCGGAATTTATAACAATTGCGGATACGTCGTTTAGGATTTAAATTAATTTTTACTTTCAAGTAATTACGATTTTTCATCTATCTGACTGGTCCCTTGAATCATTACACCTCGCGCAAACCTCGAAAGTATTGGAAGTTTTGTGATAAATATTATATCGTATGATTGCATAAATCTTGCATGAGTTTGGATGTCGATGAATACTCAAAATTCGCATGAATTACCGCAACACTCGTAGCGGATGGCCGTCGGCTGATCGGTCACATATCGTAAACTGACTGATTTGTGATGATTGGTTAAAAAAAATTTTGCCAAACATCTTTCCAGCCTACTTTCTTATGTGATCTCTCGGAAGCTCATCATTTCGCGAACAAATTCATTACTAAATGAATCACTTTTTCAATATTTAAAGAGGTTCCATTTTCAATTGAGCCTCGAGGCAAGCAGACTTTTTCGTACATCCTATGCTAAAACGGTAATATTAAAATCGAAATTTCTTGCGAAAAAAGTCGTCAACGTGATCCGAAGCTCTTGCAGTCGTCAAAAAAAAACGTATTTCGGGATTTAAATATTTCCAATTCACGAAATTCTCCAATAGTTGCAAAAAAAAAAAAAAAAAAAAAACAAGGACTACCGTAATATTAAGTAATTAGAAAATTGCGCAGTACGGTAAGTTGCCTGAAATGTCGTCAAATTTGAACACCCTGTTGAGCTAACGCGTCGTGCGATGAAAAAAAAAAATCTCGAATCACTTTGGTGTTATAATAGAATATACTTGATCATCATAATTAACTTGAGCTCGAGATATCGCGGAGCTGAGTATAAAGGGTACGAAAAAGATTTTAAATCTTTCCAAGAGAGGCAATTATTATTATTATTATTATTCTCCAATTTAGTACTTTTTGTAGGTATCCTTGAGCTTTTATGATATATCAGATACGTACGATTTATAGCTGGTCCCTGACTCGGCATAACGGGCCCTCTGTAGCCTCCCTGAGCCATCGGCTGACCCTGCGGGAAGCCAGACATCGGCAAAGGTTGTTGAGTATTGGGGGGCATATCGCCGACCGGTCCAGCGGGCACAGCCGCGTTGCTCGGAGGTCCCTGCGGACCCTGAGGTCCCATCATACCGTGCTGGGGTCCGTTAGCCATTGCTTGCATTCCCTGAGGAGGCTGTACAAATTTTTTTTTTTTTTTTTTTTAATTATAATATATTCTAAAAAAATAAGGTACCAAGCGTTAATTAACCCTATCACTGCGGATCGGCTCGATTCGACCCAGGCCGAAATTTCAAACTTTCCCTATCTTTAAACAAAGCAAGGAAACGCGGCTCTACCCCTGCCTAAAAAAATTTTACTCCAGGGTAGAACCCTCGCGCAAAGTTTCGAGTCCCGAGGTTCCTCTCAGTCTACTGTAGCGAACGGTCAATACACTGTCTCAGACGATAGTTCAGGTAAGTTTTTCATTTTTTGTGTTCTTTGTACTAATAAAAGTACAATTTTACTTTAGATGAAATTAAAAAAAAAAAAACAATGTGCCTGTGTGTACGCGATTCAGATTCAAAAATGACGGGACTCTACGGGACTGATGCGAGTCGAGCCCTTCGTTCTCGTGGAGCTGTAAATTATTACGAAGGTCAGAGCGAGGACGACGATGATAATTATGTGGAAGACCAGAATTACTCGACCTCGGAATAAACAGTTTTGCATTGAAAAATGTGTATATTTCCTACAAAAATCTCCCACATTAATACCTCAAAAAAATGCATGTTCGTTGGGGTGTCACAAAAAAAAAAATTTTTTTGCAACGTTTCGAACGGATGGTTCTCGTCAATACAAAGAGATTCGCCGCTCGAAAAATTTCGTATGTCAAGGCTGAGTTGTTCGGAAACTTTTTTTTTTTATTTTCCATTCAAATTACACGCGAATAAAAAAAATTTCCGATGGATTTTCATAACTCTGTACTTGTTTAATAATTTTCAAATGTGTGGAAAGTTTCTGAAAGCTGAAAGAGTAACCTTTCAAATATATGGCATAAACATATCAAATTTTATTATTTTTATAATTTTTATTTATTATTTTTATTAATTTTTTTCGAATAACGAATTTCAAAAATTGTTTACAGGTCAATATTTTATTTTATTTTTATTTTTTCTTTTGATACGAACAAAATAAAAGCTCCCAGCACTGTTATTCGAGTCTAGGTTTCTTGACCCAAGGGTCTAAGATTTCGATGGTGTTGAGCGACTTGAAAAAAATGTTGTTGGACAGGGTCTTTAGTAAGAGAATCATTAAATTGCTTCACCGTTCCGACATTCCTTTCAGCAAAGTCATTAACAGCTTGCAAGAGCAAAACATCCGCACTGACATATCCAGTTGTTTTAATTCATGAATTTCTCAGATATTTAATGAACAAATATGAGCAATAATTAACTCTAGCACAAAATAATATTCATTTTCTGACTCGAAGTACATTCTATTATATAATTTATTTTTGAATTTATTTTCATTTAAAAATTGGACATTTTTCATGAAACTCCGGAGTCAATTTTTTGGATTCGATTGCTTCAGAAAAATTAAGATTCTTTTTCGTTTTTCATAATCCGATATCGTCTCGATACTCTCGCTCATAAAAATATTCGAAATTCCATCGCTTTATAAAAAAAAATAAATAATCGCAAATAGCTCCGAGTAATAAAACTTGATAAAATAAAAATTTATTGTACATTCAGCTTTTTAACAGTTAAACGTGCATGGAAAATTATTTCTTTGAATAAAGTTTAATTCTAAGCATTTCGAAGATCAAAACCTTAGCTCTTGAAATCTTTCTCTGGACTTGAAAAATATTGAATAGTCACAAAACTGTGTGAATGGACCCGAAAATCGATTTTTTTTTGTGCGTTAAATAAGTAGAAAACCAAAAAACAGTTTCGGCACCGCTCGAACTTGATGGAAAAAAAATTTTACTATGCGGTCTTCTTCTTGACAAGACCTAGCGACTTAAAAAGTAGAACCATGAAAATAAAAAATAAAAAAGTCATACAGACGCACCCTAATGTTCGTGTAAAAAAATAAGTGTCTCAATTTCACAATATTATCGTGCAATATTTTTTTTTTATTGAAAAGTACGCTCTCAAGCTTTAATTTCAATTTTGATACGTTCCATTTCATACATTTTTCTCCGAGTTGTGAATTTTTGAAGAAAAAATACCTTTTTTTTTCACGCGTCGATATGTTTATTATTTATTTCATAAATTAATTAATCGATTAATTTTTTCAGATTTTCAGGAAGATGTTTTCGAGTCTTTTTCGGTTCATTCGAATCCCCCCCCCCCCCTACACTCAAGTGGTGAAAAAAAAAAGCCCTACAGCGATAGGGTTAATTGATCTCTCCGAGACACGATGAATTTTTCATTTTTTTTTCTAATTTTTACCTTTGCATCGTGATTTCTTACCGGAAGCAATGCTTGAATATTCTGATTGGCATCGGCGATCGACGCCAGATAGACCAAATTACGATGTAACATTTGCTGATATCTGTGAAGCACGAGACAAAAGTATGACCGATGCACGAGTACCCAAAAAAAAAAAAAAAGACGAAAATGTTGAACGCTCATTAAACTCACTGAATACACTCTTGGGCTTTTCCTTTGTTCTGACATTCCTGAATGCTCTGAATGAGGTGGCTGTTCTCATCCAGCATCTGCAAAAAAAAAACACGAATAATATTTTTCAAGTAAAAGCTTTCCGCTCGTTTCTTATCGGTAAAAAAATTTTGAAGATTTTACTCAAAACTGTCGTGATATCTCGAAAAGTTCGTGAATAAACGCGTTATAGTAAGGAAAAAAAAAAAAATACGAGAAATTTTTTTTTTTTTTTTTTTTTCCGTGACTCGCGATCGAGAGTCAATGGATCCGCGTTCTTACCTTTTGTATCTGAGCTGGATTCGGCGGCCTGGCCCGTTGAGCAAACGTCACCGACATTCTCGTTTGTTGTATCGCCAATAAATTTTTTCGTCAAATTGCGAAAAATTGCAGCGATTGCACAGAATTTCCTGGACGAGGAAATATATATATATATATATATATTTACGCACGCACACACGCGGCTAAACTACCCGACGACGACCATGTCGCAGGTTACCTTTTTTTTAAATCGATATCACGCCATAGAATTCACAGAGAGAATATAGAGCGAACTTTTAATCGTGCTCGTTTTTTTCTTCTTTTCACGATCGAGCGATTATAATTGACGTGCACGGTTGACTGATAAAAACACAAAATTTCTCAAATTATAAACGGCAAGTACGAGCCTCGAAGGTGTATCGGATTATCGGCAGAGTACGAAAAAAATACATATCGCGTCGTAAAAATAGCGGAAAGAATTTATTCTTTGCGCATGAGATTGATGCGTTTGTGAAGTGCGATGGCCATTTAGAAAATCCAGGGGCTTGGGATAAGAGCGCCGCCACGCGGATAATCATCGAACTACCTGCAAGAGGTTCTTTTAAAATAAAATTCGATTCGAACGAACTTTTATTTCATTCAGTTAACAATTTATATTGAAACCAAATGTTGCATTCAAAGTTAAAAAATATTAATAATTCAAGCTCATGTTATAAATACTATGGTATAAACCTAATATACGAAATATCATATTTTTACGAGAAGATGATAACGAGAAAACCGGTTTTCATGTAAACGGGTCTTTAAATTGCAATTTTTTCCCCCACCACGCTCACAGCGCCGCACTTCCGGTTGTTGTCGTCTATGGTTGTGTTTGACATCGTCGCGAAAACACGCACACACGGGTTCGATTGTACATAATACGCGTATATATAAAATATAAAATGTAACTTTTTTTTGGAAATAAGAAAACATGTCGAAACGTTTCGGTCGAACAAAGCAGAAGTGAATTGTCGGAATAATTCGCGTGTCTCTGAGAACAGAATTTAAAAAAAAAAAAATTTTTACAACTTTTTTTTCGAATACTCCTCTGGTGCTCCGAAGAAAAAAAAAAAAAAAAAATGCAGTGTAAAATCGACGATTTGCCGGATGAAATATTGGAGTATATTCTCAATCTTATTCCACCTTACAAGGATCTCCAGGAATGCATGCTCGTCTGCAAAAGATGGTGTCGCGTTGCGAGGAGTAAGTTCTTTCGTTGTTACTGTTTTTTTTTTTTTTTTACTCCAAAAAACGTTTTAGCGTTGAAAAAACGAGAATTTCTGATTTATTCGTTTCGATAATTCGTATCACGTTCGTACAGACGTGATAGAGCACAACGAAGCTCATTTTCAAAAGTCAGTCGCTTACGGTTCACTGTTCTGGAACTCTTGTCCGGCTATGCACTGGTTACATCCGACGATTGGCAAGAGACATTCTCATTCGGCCTGCGCTTACGAAAATTCCATGTATGTTTTCGGCGGTTGTACCGCGACCTGTACGACTTTCAATGATTTATGGCGTCTGGATTTGGACACCAGACAGTGGATCAGACCTACCACGATGGGTAGTTATCCATCGCCCAAAGCCTGCGCCACGATGCTTTATCACAACCGGAGTTTTATATTATTCGGCGGCTGGTCGCATCCTTCTCCCTATCCCCATCATCAGGTTTGCGAACAAATTTTTTTCTCCGAATTTAACAAAAAAAAAAAAAAAACAAACCGTACTTACGCAATTTTTTTCCAAAAATGGGGGTTTTTTTTTTTTTTTTTTTTTCGAAATTCAATACGTAGCTTGCGCATGAGAATTAATGTTTTCAGAAAATTTTCATGGATCGCGCGAGCAACTTCTGTTTTTCATAGCTCGTCCCCAATCTCGTTTTAAGATGTTCTAACAATTTTTAGGGCTAAATTTTAATATCGAATTTGCAAATCGATATATTTATCGATTATACTCCGTATAGCTAGAATATTTTAGTCGGCAACGGAATTATTCTTTCAAGACAATATGAATCTTCTCGATAATCCAAAAAACAATTTGATCCAAAAAAACAATTAAACGAAGAATGTAGCCCCCTTCGAACTTATCGCCGATACGAATGATTAGATTAGCGTGCGATACGTAAAGCGCTGTAGCTGCCTTGATTAAGGGAGGTTTCTACTCTGTTGGGCCCAAAAAATGTTCGTTTCACCAATTTTTTATGCGAAATATATTAAGTATAGAATATTGATATTTGATATGTTTACAGAGGGGTCTTTATTTAACATGATAATATCTTTTGAAGTTTGGAAAACCGGGAAAACTCGGGGAATTTTTTTCATCCTGAAATAATCAGGGAAGAGTCAGGGAATTTAGAAAATTCTCTGAAATTTTTACAGAATTTACTTTTTGCCAGAATTACGAAAAATGAAACCAACTTGAAAGAAAAAAAAAACTGAAAAGTATGAAAATAAATATTTTTGTATATTTTTAATATTTATATTATTCTTTATTATATACAACAAAAGTTAGGTCAGTGCCAAACAATGAAAATTTCAAAAACTAAAAACTAACTTTACAGCTTCAAAGCTACGCTTCTTCATTCAATTTGTCGATACCCAACTACACAATCATTATTGTAGATAAGTGTTTATATTTATTTTTCATTTATTGGCACCGACATAAAAATTTCCGTTTATAATAAAGAACAGGTTCGGTATTTGCTTTTAATGTATTTATTTTTTTACTTTACAGTCCTTAAATTATTTTTTGTATTTCAGTTTTTTTTTTTTTAATTTTTTTTTTAATATTTAACATTTTCATGTATTTGAACTTTAAAAAAATTTATCTTATCTAGTTCTATATTTATTTTCCAATATAAGGATCGAATTGAGAATTCCCTCAATGTTTTTCCAAGAATCAGGGAATTTAGAAAATTCTCTGAAATTTTTACAGAATTTACTTTTTGCCAGAATTACGAAAAATGAAACCAACTTAAAAAAAAAAACTCAATGTTTTTTCAATTGGGTTAAGAGTGTTTTGTTTAATTTTTTTTTCACAAAAACGATTCATTGCTATTTTTATGTATGTAATCCGTCCCGTATAGTTTGTAAATATGCTCGTGTTTCCATGCACGCGTTCTTTATTTGACCCTAATCTCCCTGGAATATTTGCAAAACCTGTGTGGAAGACCTGAAAAAGTCAGGGAATTTCTGAGTCAATAATGGGTTTCAACAACAATCATGGATGATATTCTTCACTTGCGCGAGTCCCAAGTCCTGGACGGATGATCCGAAGCAAAAAAAAATCAAACATATTTTTACTTTTTACAATACCGTGTACAAGTTGAACTAGAATTATCCAAAAATATTCAAACGTTTTTACCGCATGAACACAAAAAAACTGCAAAAATTTTTGGCAAAAAACTAAACTTCCCCTTCGATTGCTCACTATTTGTTTATTATTCGATATTTCTTCTTCATTCTAGTTCAACTTATACACAATATTGTACAAAGTAAAAATATGTTCGATTTTTTTGCTTCGGATCACTCGTCGGGGACTTGAGACTTGCGCAAGCGAAGAATATATCATCGCATCCACACACGTGGCTCCTCCCACTCCCAATACCATGTTTTGTCAAACTTTAAAAGATATTATCATATTAAATAAAGACCGTTAAACATACTAAATATCAACATTCTATGTTTAATATTTTTCGCATAAAAAAATGTTGAAAAATCGAACATTTTTTGGCCAAACAAAGTAGAAGCCTCCCTTAAGGGGTTACATGGGTTTCGAAGCCAAAAAAAAAGCATGTTTTCACGATGTTTTTTTTTTTTCACATTATGTATAAATTATTTTATTCAAAATGTTAAGTATATCAAAGAATAACATTTCAACGGTACATTAAAAAATTTTCATCCAAAAATGTCGGAAATTCAGCCAGTGCACGATAACTCGCGATAGCTTTATCTGAAATTAAAGAACCAAATATTTTCTGTTGGTAGATAAGTATAGCTCGTGATTGAACGAAGGATTTAAAAAAAAAAAATTGAACTTTGAATTTCTGGCAGAGTTGTATGCAAAATAATACTCTTTTTTTGGTACAATTTACGTATAGCCTTGTAAAATTAGTTGCAATAAAAAAAAATCCTTCGTTCAATAGCGAGCTATACTTTTATCTACTAACAGAAAATATTTGGTTAATTTCAAATAAAGCTCCCGCGAATTATCGTGACCACCGCGAGGAAACTTTTTTTTTTTTGAGGGGTCTTCGAAAATCAGGTCCCACCGGCTGAATTTCCAACATTTTTGGATTGAAATTTTTTTTTTAAATACCGTTGAAATGTTACTTTTCGATGTACTTGACATTTTGAATAAAATAATTTATATATAATATGAAAAAAAAAAAAAAATCGAGAAAACATGCTTTTTTTTCGCTTCGAAACACACGTAACCCCCTTAATTCGCAAGAGCTACAAATTACAATCGAATTACGTTGCCAAAGCCACTTTTTTTGTATTTTTTTCGCAGCAGGTGAAGCTCTTCGACGAGCTTCACGTATATTGCATAAAATCCAATAGATGGACCGCCATAAATACTCTAGGAGGGCCGCCTCCTACATCGGCCCATTCCGCATCGATTCATGGCAATCTCATGGTCGTTTTCGGCGGTGTCTGCAACACGAATAGGTAACGCAATTGATATTCAAAAAAATTCATTCGTGTTTTAGAATTTTTTTTTTTCTCTTCAATAATAACGCGATTGATACCTTTTCCGTGGATGTATTCCTTTCATATTTACCTCGAGGCAGTTCCAATGACGTGTGGTGCTTGAATCTCGATACTTACTGCTGGCACAAGCAAACAACGTCCGATCTTATGCCACATCCGAGATACGGCCAATCCCAGATCGAGCTCGGCGAGAAGCATCTTCTCGTTTTGGGCGGCTGCGCCGGTCCCAATGACGCTATGAACGACGCTTGGCTACTCACGATGGAGGGTACCAGCTGGACGTGGAGAAAAGTCAACATACGCCATGCCGAGTGGGCACCGACGATAATTTGGTGTCATCAGGCTTGCAAAGTAACATCGTAACGTTTTTTTTTTTTCTTTTTTTTTTTTTCGCGCATTTTATCAATTTTTTTTTTTTATACCAATTTTGATGGTTTTTTTTTTTCTCTCATTCCTCCATCAGGTAGGAAACAACGTAATCGTTCTTGGCAAGAAAAAACGACAAGCCCGTGCTAGCGATATGAGCATATCGGCGAAAGCTGCTTGTCAAAGACCCGCGCCGGCTCAAGTACCAAATCCCATAGCTCAGAACGAAAGGTAAAGTTGAATTATTGAAACAATATTTTTTCCATGCGATTATTAATATCTTATTTTATTTGTAAAAAAAAAAAAAAAAAAAAACCCCAAAAGTATCCAAAATCGCAAACGAGAGACCGTTCCAAAGCGTTTTCCGGCCATGTAAAACGTTTATTTGTATATTATAAATTAATAATTGGAATATATAGCTATAATTTTTTTTTTTTCATATTTGTTTTAGTTTCAAAAAAATGGAAAATGACAAAAATTTGCAAAATTAAGTCCTCATTATCCTTGCACGATGAATTATAAAATTCTTGAATTACGGCTCGCGATCGTTGATTTCAAATTTCGCGTTTGAATGTATTGAAAATATTTTCGAAAGATCATTTTGTCGTTTCGAGCGACTCTCTGTCCGATGTTCATTTCCGGCATGAATTCGAAAAAAAAATAATTGCGTATTTTTTAGGCAAAAAATTCAACCCCGCATAGATCGCGATGAGAACGTGAACGGTCGTCATGGCTCGTTTCGAAGATCATCGATGATCACCGGCGTGAATAATCCTCCGTCTTCGAGTTCTTCGCTGCCAACGAGACATCCGCCATGTCACGCGGACAATAATCTGAGCATGGCGGCGTTTCGCGACGAGCCCGTGCGCACCGTGCCAACGCTAAATCGTCAGCGACAATTGGAATCTCTGAGGCGCATGGAGGAGAGATTGCAGAGCCGTAGAAACAATCAGAAAGCACCGAAAAAACGTGAAAACACACTGGCAATATTTGTCCTCGATATAACGAACGTTTTGCGCGACGAGTGCGTCGCCACGTGGGTACAACTGAAGCAAAATGATCGCACCGGTCCCGACGAGAGGATACTCTATTCTCTCGTTCTTGGACGCAGCGAGCTCATTGTTTTCGGTGGTATAAGAAAGGAACAAGCCACGGTTCAAGGACAAACCGACACCGATGATTCCGAGGTTTTTAACGATCTTCATTTTATTAATCCACCTCGATACGTCATATAAAATGAAGAAAAAAAAACAAAAGAAGAAGAAGAAGAAGAAGAAGAAAAAAGACGGAAGAGCGATGAACCTTTTATCTTCCTAGTAATCGCTTTCCCGTTATAGCTATCATGGATTTTTTGCTCTCGTTCAACGTGGCATTTAAAGACACCAATGCATTTATGAAATATGTACATAATACGACTACTGTCGGAGCACTAAAGGATATCGATTTTTTTATTATTATTATTATTATTATTTTTAATTCTCGAGCTTTAAAGGCAAAAAGCTTGCAATGAAAGAAAGATAAGAAAAGAAAATCGCTTTGTTTATAATTTTATTACACTTTAAACATTAATCCACCTGTACGAGATAATTAATTCGTTGAATAACGGAAATCATTGACCTATAAACACGCCTGTCACGGCCACGCTATAAGATAATCGTAATTTTGAAAAATTTAATCGAAGGATAATACAATTATTTCAAAAGTTTTTCCCTCTATATTCACGAGAACGATCTTATCTTAAAAATTATTACTTCGCTTCAAATATGCCAACAAGATGTCTAAGGATTGCGGATCATTTTTTTTTTCAATTATTCTTTCAATTATTTTCTATTATTACTTCGCTTCAAATGCCAACAAGATGTCTGCGGATTGTGAATTATTGGCAAACCTAAAACAAAAAATGATATCTACCGTACGAAATTTGAATGGTAATCCATTCAAATTTCGTACGGTAGATATTATTTTTTTTTCAATTATTCTTTCAATTATTTTCAATTATTACTTCGCTTCAAATGCCAACAAGATGTCTGCGGATTGTGAATTATTGGCAAACCTAAAACAAAAAATGATATCTACCGTACGAAATTTGAATTCTAATCCATTCAAATTTCGTACGGTAGATATCATTTTTTTTTTTCAATTATTTTCAATTATTACTTCGCTTCAAATGCCAACAAGATGTCTACGGATTGTGAATCATTGGCAAACCTATAAAAAAAAATGTTATCTACCGTACGAAATTTGAATGGTAATCCATTCAAATTTCGTACGGTAGATATCATTTTTTTCAATTTTTTTCAATTATTACTTCGCTTCAAATGCCAACAAGATGTCTACGGATTGTGAATCATTGGCAAACCTAAAAAAAAATGATATCTACCGTACGAAATTTGAATGGTAATCCATTCAAATTTCGTACGGTAAATTCAAATTTGAATGGTAATCCATTCAAATTTCGTACGGTAGATATCATTTTTTTTTCAATTATTCTTTCAATTATTTTCAATTATTACTTCGCTTCAAATGCCAACAAGATGTCTACGGATTGTGAATTATTGGCAAACCTAAAACAAAAAATGATATCTACCGTACGAAATTTGAATTCTAATCCATTCAAATTTCGTACGGTAGATATAATTTTTTTTAAGTTTGCCAATAGTTCACAATCCGTAGACATCTTGTATTAGAAATTTTAATGGATTACCATTCAAATAGAAATTTGAATGGATTACCATTCAAATTTCGTACGGTAGATATCATTTTTTTTTTTTAGATTTGCCAATAATTCACAATCCGTAGACATCTTGTTGGCATTTTTTAAGCGAAGTAATAATTTTTAAGATAAGATCGTTTTCGTGAATATAGAGGGGAAAGTTTTGAAATAATTGTATTATCCTTCGATTAAATTTTTCAAAATTACGATTCTCTTATCGCGTGGCCGTGATAGGCGTGTTTATAGGCTTGACAATAATGATTTCCGTTATTCAATGAATACTTTATGATATCTGGGGTCTGAAAATTGCGACAATCCAAAAAAAAAGTGTGCGTTCATGTAAAATTAACATTTTCAACCTAAAATACGATTATCTGCACAATATTTCCATGTATTTCGCTCTTCATTCCTGCAAATGTTAAACTTTGAACGGCCATTTTGTCAAATTCGCAACTTCATCATCATGTTGGTGCATAAATTCTTTCATAGATCGGGCAATTCTCAATTGATCTCACTGAAATTAGTCACGTTCGAATATTCCTCTTTGATTTTTCATAATCATTGTGGATTTCATTTAAAAAATTGTAAAAGATGAAAACATATTGCGCTGAAAACGCGACTGCAATTCAAATTCTTTGGAAGTCGAAAGTGGTGCCTCTGGTGGCGCGCCTGTGAACTTGGATTCAACCACCGATTGCACCGAGAAAGTCATCCGTAGGTATAAACAGAGACTAGTAGAGAGATTGCTCACGCTCGCCCTGCGGGTGTATAGCTCGTCAGGGGGGTCCGTCGTGGTGGGGGTAGTTCGCGTGAACATTGACTCGGGCGGTGTGGCAGATTCTGAGTCAGCTGTGTGCACATTGGCCTCCCGGGTAATGCAGGTTGACTGAGCGTGGCGTGCACATGGTATCGAGCGAAAACGCAGATATATATGTTACACGGACTACGGACTGTGAACCGCTAGCACAGTCTGCTATATACCCTGTCGGTCTAGGGATCGAAACCACTACTCGCATTTTTTTTCGGAATTAATATGTTTCTAATATATTTTTTTTTATTTATTAATAACGATGTTTTCATTTTAGTAAATAAATGGTATATACTGTTATTATGACGAAACTTTGCTACAGAAAATATTTTTATTTTATGAACTCTGTATTCTTCAAATACCAATAATAATTGGGTCCTCGAAATATAAAGTCTATATATTTATTTATTTATTTAAATTTATGCAACCACCACGCGCAATTTTTTTTCTTAATTAATATGTTTTTAATATTTTTTTTGGTATTTTGTAGTAACAATATTTCAATTTTAGTAAATAAACGGCACCTACTATTATTATGATGAATCTTTGCTACAGGAAATATTTGTATTTAATTACTCTGTATTGTTTATATATTCATGTCAAATATTTCATAAGGAAGTTGTACACATTGGAATGCCAAAAAATAAGCCTATTTTCATAATCCATGCATATGTATAAATCGATCGTGTATACTATAAAATCTTGATTATTTGGTCAATTAAAAAAAAATGCATACAAGTCTAAAACAATTGAGTGTAAACAACCAGACAAAGGTCTGAAACATCCAGCTGTTTCTACACATTTACAAAGGAATCAAAATTTTGGATCTTTTTTGGAAAATTTAGAGCTTGCTGAGGAATCATAGAATGTGCCATATATATTAGGGTGGTCCTTATTCAGGGCGAGGACGAATTTTTAATCAAACGCCCCCCAAATTGGCTCTAAATAATTTAAAAAAAAACCCTAATTTTTTCAGATTTTCATCTAGACTCTAACCCCTCCCGCCCGAGGGTGAATTTCCCCATTTGAAATACACATGTTTCGGCCATATTCTCAGGATATATTTTATTATGAGAGTAATAATTTTTTTTTAAATCCGCAACTGCGAGATTTTAGTGTTCATTGGTGCTACTACTATATGAAAAAAAACACATTATTATACCGATCAATTTAAACAAATTGCACACCTTTTAACTTTGAAACATGGTGGTAACCCACATTACCACCTCGATTTTCTTGAATTTTTCTAATTTATTTACTTTTTAACGTATTCAGATCCGGTTTTTTTGCAGAATTGTTTTTCAGAACAAAGTCCCGAACGGAAAAAGTCCTGAACGGACAGAATCCCAAAAATCTGTCAAACGTCAATGTCAATGCTCGAATGGTTTCGCACGATGCCGGGCGACGGCGTTAAAGGTTAAAATGCTGTACATTGGACCGAGGTCGAAATAAGGAAATTTTTTTTTCGTTACTCCGGAGTTTTTATATCGTACAGACGAGCTATAAAACCGATCGCCTACCAGATCCAACGATTTCATGGGCGAAATATAAATTATTTCGAAAAATTTGAAATTTTGGTTGCGGACCGTAAAGAAGCCTGTATACATGTGAACAATGTAAAAAAGAGAAAATTTTTTTTCCTTACTCTGGGGTATCTCTATTTGTACGGACGATCTATAAGACCGATCACCTGCCGGTACGGATCCAATCGTTTGATGGCGAAAATATCCATTAATTCGGGAAATTCGAAATTTTGGTAGCGAAACGTAAGAAAGCCTCTGTACAGCACCAAAATTTCGAAATTATCGAAATAATTGATATTTTGCCGATGAAACTATTGGATCCGGCAGGCGATCGGTTTTACAGATCGTATGTACAAAAAGTAATAGCCCAGAGCAATGAAAATTTTTTTTCTCATTTTTCTCATTATCTCATACCAGGCTTCGTTACCTTTGGTCACCAAAATTACGGATGTTTCGAAACGATTGAAATCTTGGCCATGGAGCTATTGGATCCGGCAGGTGATCGGTTTTACAGTTCACATGTACGAAATAAAAAGTTCGGAGTTCTGCTTTCCGCCACGAAAATTTCGGATTTATTCAAATAATTGATAGTTTTCCATCGATTCAATTGGGTCCAGCAGGTGATCGGTTCACATGTACGAATCAAATTGTCCGAAGTACCGAAAAAAAATGATCTCATTTCAGCCTCGGTCAAACGTACAAACTTTCAATAGATTTACAATCGATATATTAATAATAGATTTACAATTTATCAATTTACAAATACAATGAATACAATAGATTCACAATTTATAATATTTACAGTAGATTTAAAATAGATTGCAAATCTATTTTCGATCGATTTCAATACATTAAAAGGTGATATATCCACTTTAAAAGACACACACTTTTTTGTATTAAAACATGCGTCATTGTAGAGATTCCAATCCCAATAATTTTACGTTCTTATTATTAAATTGGTTCCTCGTACATGGAAATGCAAAACCTTTATGCCTAGTTCAGATTGGGCGCGATGAGCAATGAGCGATATTAATGAGATCTCTGCTGTTCCAAAAAAGCAGAGCTCTCATTGAATATCGCTCATCGCGTCCGGTCTGAACTTGGAATTAGAGCTAATAAAAGTTGCGACTTGCTCGTTTCCACACCCACCATTGAGGTAGAGCAAATGTGGGCGCGTTTTTTTTATAGTGGTATCCCCTATAGGCCTAATCCACTCTGCCTACCTAACAAAGCCTAAGGCCAATCAAAAAACAAAGCGAAAGTAATTAGGAAATTAAAGGTAGCAAAGGCAGTTTATATTTTCGAGAAATATAAAATACCGACAACGCGAAGAGTCTAGTTATGAAGCGAATCCTCAACAAATAGTTGAGGATCACGTCTCCAGCACGATCTCTTCGTCATTGTGCTACGGAGGCTAACAAAAATAGCTTCCGCTTTGTTTCAACATCAACCCCCTCTGTCAACAGAGGGGGTTGAAATTTGAATATAAGACGATAAATTTACGCGGAGTATTGCCCTGAAAAAATGCAAAACAAAGCGGAAATAAAGACAAAATTGAGGGTAGCAAAGGCAGTTTATATTTTCGAGAAATATAAAATACCGACAACGCGAAGAGTCTAGTCATGAAGCTAATCCTCAACAAATAGTTGAGGATCACGTCTCCAGAACAATCTCTTCGTCATTGTGCTACGGGGACTAATAAAAATAGCTTCCGCTTTGTTTCAACATCAACCCCCTCTGTCAACAGAGGGGGTTGAAATTTAAATATTAAACAATACATTTACGCGGAGAATTGCCCTGAAAAAAATGCAAAACAAGGCGGAAATAAAGACAAAATTGAGGGTAGCAAAGGCAGTTTATATTTTCGAGAAATATAAAATACCGACAACGCGAAGAGTCTAGTCATGAAGCTAATCCTCAACAAATAGTTGAGGATCACGTCTCCAGAACAATCTCTTCGTCATTGTGCTACGGGGACTAACAAAAATAGCTTCCGCTTTGTTTCAACATCAACCCCCTCTGTCAACAGAGGGGGTTGAAATTTAAATATTAAACAATACATTTACGCGGAGAATTGCCCTGAAAAAAATGCAAAACAAGGCGGAAATAAAGACAAAATTGAGGGTAGCAAAGGCAGTTTATATTTTCGAGAAATATAAAATACCGACAACGCGAAGAGTCTAGTCATGAAGCTAATCCTCAACAAATAGTTGAGGATCACGTCTCCAGAACAATCTCTTCGTCATTGTGCTACGGGGACTAACAAAAATAGCTTCCGCTTTGTTTCAACATCAACCCCCTCTGTCAACAGAGGGGGTTGAAATTTAAATATTAAACAATACATTTACGCGGAGAATTGCCCTGAAAAAAATGCAAAACAAGGCGGAAATAAAGACAAAATTGAGGGTACCCTAGCGGTAAAAGCAACCGGTTGTCTCGTGTAAAACAACCCTACAAGCAACCGGGCAGACAACGGTTGCTTTGTGCAAAAAAGCAACCGCAAAAGATGCAGTTTCTTGCGGTTGCTAGTTGCTGGTAGTTGCTCGTGCAGTTGTTAGTGGTTGTCTTAATCGATTGGGTCACACGTTTTTCTCTCGCAAATATTTTTGCATAAAGGTAAGCAATTTGAGGGTTTTCGATGTCGCTGATTACGAATTCGAAGTAAAAAATACAAAATTCAAGATGGCGGATCCAATATGGCGGAACCAATTTTTAAAATTTAACGGATTAGCGTGAAACGTGTTTCAAGGGGTTTTTGGGGTTGCTGAATTCGAAGTGAAAAATGCTAAATTCAAAATGGCGGATCCAATATGGCGGAACCAATTTTTAAAAATTAACGAATTATCGTGAAATATGTTCTAGGGGGTTTTTGGGGTCGCTGATTACCAATTCGAAGTGAAAAATACCAAATTTGAAATGGCGTAACCAATTTTCAAAAATTAACGAATTATCGTGAAACGTGTTCTTTAAGGGTTTTTGGGGTCACCGATATGACCCTGAAGATATCTGCATACCTGCACATTGGAAGTTTGGCAATTTGTAGCTTTTAAACTATGACTTTTTGAGAGATATCTGTACAGCATCTTTATTGTTATTTTTTCGATTCTCTAAAAACGGATTTTTTAATATTTTTTTTAAGCCGCATATAAAGCGCGTTTGGGTTCAGTTTCATTCTTTGGCACGCGCCCCCGCCTCACCTGTTCATCCGAGAGATGACCGTACGGGAACTTTTTTGTCCCTTTTTTGATCATCTAAAATCAGATTTTTTTACTTTTTTAATCCGCATATAAAACGCGTTTGGGTGCAGTTTTATTCTTTGACACGCGCCCGCGCCTTACCCGTTCATCCAAGAGATTGTTGTACAGGAACTTTTTTGTCCCTTTTTTGATTCTCTAAAATCGGATTTTTTTACTTTTTTTTTAAAACCGCAATGCCCGTTTGGGATTCTATTTTATCACACCCGAAAATATGAGAACCTTACATTATATTCATTTATTACTTTGTTAGATGTAAAATTTAGGTTCAAAAACATGTTATAAAATTAACTATCTTGGTCGTTAAGGATGTATCGGACGTACCTTCCCAACCAAAAGTGACTTTCGTCGACAATATTGCCTACTTCATGATAAGAAAAAAATCGGAAAAAATTCAACTACAATAAAGACGATTTACAACTACAATAAAGACTATTTAATAATAATAATGCAAAAACAGCGATCGGCAGGCAAAAACGTTCGTAGATCGTTACATAAAGATCGTCAGCCAATCAAAACGCTTGGCGGTCGATAGTTTTGCATAAAAAACGGTGATCGGCAAGTAAAAACGTTCGGAGATCGTTAGATGAAGATCGTCTGCCAATGAGAACGCTGGGTGGTCGATAGTTTTGCATAAAAAACAGCGATCGGCAGGTAAAAACCTTCGGAGATCGTTAGATGAAGATCGTCAGCCAATCAGAACGCTTGGTGGTCGATAGTTTTGCATAAAAAACGGCGATCGGCAAGTAAAAACGTTCGGAGATCGTTAGATGAAGATCGTCTGCCAATCAGAACGCTGGGTGGTCGATGGTTTTGCATAAAAAACGGCGATCGGCAAGTAAAAACGTTCGGAGATCGTCAGATGAAGATCGTCAGCCAATCAGAACGCCTGGTGGTCGATAGTTTTGCATAAAAAACGGCGATCAGCAAGTAAAAACGTTCGGAGATCGTTAGATGAAGATCGTCAGCCAATCAGAACGCTTGGTGGTCGATAGTTTTGCATCAAAAACAGCGATCGGCAGGCAAAAACGTTCGTATATCGTTACATAAAGATCGTCAGCCAATCAAAACGCTTGGTGGTCGATAGTTTTGCATAAAAAACGGTGATCGGCAAGTAAAAACGTTCGGAGATCGTTATATAAAGATCGTCTGCCAATGAGAACGCTAGGTGGTCGATAGTTTTGCATAAAAAACGGCGATCGGCAATTAAAAAAGTTCGGAGATCGTTAGATGAAGATCGTCAGCCAATCAGAACGCTGAGTGGTCGATAGTTTTGCATAAAAAACGGCGATCGGCAAGTAAAAACGTTCGGAGACCGTTGGATGAAGATCGTCAGCCAATCAGAACGCTGAGTGGTCGATAGTTTTGCATAAAAAACGGCGATCGGCAAGTAAAAACGTTCGGAGACCGTTGGATGAAGATCGTCAGCCAATCAGAACGCCTGGTGGTCGATAGTTCTGCGTAAAAAACGGCGATCGGCAAGTAAAAACGTGCGGAGACCGTTGGATGAAGATCATCAGCCAATCAGAACGCTGAGTGGTCGATAGTTTTGCATAAAAAACGGCGATCGGCCAATAAAAACGTTCGGAGATCGTTAGATGAAGATCGTCAGCCAATCAAAACGCTTGGTGGTCGATATTTTTTTATCAATCAACAACTATTGACCCCCAAACGTTTAAATTAGGCCACCAATAATCGATCACCAATGGACTTCCAAACGTTTATAATTATTTTTTATAATCGAGTCCCTATCGATTATTTTATCATAATCGATTAATCGATGCATCGATTATTTCTGGTCGAGGTGAGTAGTGGGAAGTGGGGGAATAGGGGCGAGAGAGTTCTCCGGCCTCTAGCCAGTTCATTCAGTCTCTGGTCGTCCGAGGAATCACATGGTAGAAGTCTACAGTCATCTCCCGACATCGCTCACGACTTTGAATCATTACTGACATTTATGATACAGTTTCTTGAGCTCTGGTAAATTCACAACTGTATGAGAGAGATGGGACGGCAATTTCGATTGTGAACGATTTTTGTCACTGCATAATAATTTTTAACGATTATCATAAAAAATTAAATGTTTAAAAATACAGAGAAATAAACTATACTTACTTTCAATTATAATTTTATTTTTAATTATTTTTCATTTCATTATGCTTCGTGATTTAAACTTTTTCGGAGAGGGTTCCAAATCAGCCACCTCCACGTGGTGGAATCTGGGAAATTCATGCTTGGACAATGTTTCATTGTAAAAGCATGAATTTGCTAACGGCTGAAATCGCGTTTGTAAAAGTTGCGCTTTAAAGCGCCTGGTAATCATACCATTCAATACTTTTCATTACGCCATTCTTACACGTGCTTGGTACTTTGTGCGTTTAAAGTTTATTTATTTATTTTTTCAGGTTCCACAAAGCTACAATTACCTGTTTCTATGAATTTTTTGTTTCCTGCTAACAATGTGATTCTATGCATTTTCGGTTTCTCGCTAACAATGTGATTCTATGCATTTTCTGTTTCTTGCTAACAATGTGACTCTATGCATTTTTTTTATGTTCCACAAAGCTACAATTACCTATTTCTATGAATTTTTTGTTTCCTGCTAACAATGTGAAACTATGCATTTTCGGTTTCTTGCTAACAATGTAATTCTATGCATTTTCTGTTTCTTGCTAACAATGTGACTCTATGCATTTTATTTTTTTATTTTTTTCATGTTCCACAAAGCTACAATTACCTATTTCTATGAATTTTTTGTTTCCTGCTAACAATGTCAATCTATGCACTTTCTGTTTCTTGCTAACATTTTATATTTTATATTTCTCGAAAATATAAACTGCCTTTGCTACCCTCAATTTTGTCTTTATTTCCGCCTTGTTTTGCATTTTTTTCAGGGCAATTCTCCGCGTAAATGTATTGTTTAATATTTAAATTTCAACCCCCTCTGTTGACGGAGGGGGTTGATGTTGAAACAAAGCGGAAGCTATTTTTGTTAGTCCCCGTAGCACAATGACGAAGAGATTGTTCTGGAGACGTGATCCTCAACTATTTGTTGAGGATTAGCTTCATGACTAGACTCTTCGCGTTGTCGGTATTTTATATTTCTCGAAAATATAAACTGCCTTTGCTACCCTCAATTTTGTCTTTATTTCCGCCTTGTTTTGCATTTTTTTCAGGGCAATTCTCCGCGTAAATGTATTGTTTAATATTTAAATTTCAACCCCCTCTGTTGACAGAGGGGGTTGATGTTGAAACAAAGCGGAAGCTATTTTTGTTAGTCCCCGTAGCACAATGACGAAGAGATTGTTCTGGAGACGTGATCCTCAACTATTTGTTGAGGATTAGCTTCATGACTAGACTCTTCGCGTTGTCGGTGTTTTATATTTCTCGAAAATATAAACTGCCTTTGCTACCCTCAATTTTGTCTTTATTTCCGCTTTGTTTTGCATTTTTTCAGGGCAATACTCCGCGTAAATTTATCGTCTTATATTTAAATTTCAACCCCCTCTGTTGACAGAGGGGGTTGATGTTGAAACAAAGCGGATGCTATTTTTGTTAGTCTCCGTAGCACAATGACGAAGAGATTGTTCTGGAGACGTGATCCTCAACTATTTGTTGAGGATTAGCTTCATGACTAGACTCTTCGCGTTGTCGGTATTTTATATTTCTCGAAAATATAAACTGCCTTTGCTACCCTCAATTTTGTCTTTATTTCCGCCTTATTTTGCATTTTTTTCAGGGCAATTCTCCGCGTAAATGTATTGTTTAATATTTAAATTTCAACCCCCTCTGTTGACAGAGGGGGTTGATGTTGAAACAAAGCGGAAGCTATTTTTGTTAGTCCCCGTAGCACAATGACGAAGAGATTGTTCTGGAGACGTGATCCTCAACTATTTGTTGAGGATTAGCTTCATGACTAGACTCTTCGCGTTGTCGGTGTTTTATATTTCTCGAAAATATAAACTGCCTTTGCTACCCTCAATTTTGTCTTTATTTCCGCTTTGTTTTGCATTTTTTCAGGGCAATACTCCGCGTAAATTTATCGTCTTATATTTAAATTTCAACCCCCTCTGTTGACAGAGGGGGTTGATGCTGAAACAAAGCGGATGCTATTTTTGTTAGTCTCCGTAGCACAATGACGAAGAGATTGTTCTGGAGACGTGATCCTCAACTATTTGTTGAGGATTAGCTTCATGACTAGACTCTTCGCGTTGTCGGTATTTTATATTTCTCGAAAATATAAACTGCCTTTGCTACCCTCAATTTTGTCTTTATTTCCGCCTTGTTTTGCATTTTTTTCAGGGCAATTCTCCGCGTAAATGTATTGTTTAATATTTAAATTTCAACCCCCTCTGTTGACAGAGGGGGTTGATGTTGAAACAAAGCGGAAGCTATTTTTGTTAGTCCCCGTAGCACAATGACGAAGAGATTGTTCTGGAGACGTGATCCTCAACTATTTGTTGAGGATTAGCTTCATGACTAGACTCTTCGCGTTGTCGGTGTTTTATATTTCTCGAAAATATAAACTGCCTTTGCTACCCTCAATTTTGTCTTTATTTCCGCCTTGTTTTGCATTTTTTTCAGGGCAATTCTCCGCGTAAATGTATTGTTTAATATTTAAATTTCAACCCCCTCTGTTGACAGAGGGGGTTGATGTTGAAACAAAGCGGAAGCTATTTTTGTTAGTCCCCGTAGCACAATGACGAAGAGATTGTTCTGGAGACGTGATCCTCAACTATTTGTTGAGGATTAGCTTCATGACTAGACTCTTCGCGTTGTCGGTATTTTATATTTCTCGAAAATATAAACTGCCTTTGCTACCCTCAATTTTGTCTTTATTTCCGCCTTGTTTTGCATTTTTTTCAGGGCAATTCTCCGCGTAAATGTATTGTTTAATATTTAAATTTCAACCCCCTCTGTTGACAGAGGGGGTTGATGTTGAAACAAAGCGGAAGCTATTTTTGTTAGTCCCCGTAGCACAATGACGAAGAGATTGTTCTGGAGACGTGATCCTCAACTATTTGTTGAGGATTAGCTTCATGACTAGACTCTTCGCGTTGTCGGTATTTTATATTTCTCGAAAATATAAACTGCCTTTGCTACCCTCAATTTTGTCTTTATTTCCGCCTTGTTTTGCATTTTTTTCAGGGCAATTCTCCGCGTAAATGTATTGTTTAATATTTAAATTTCAACCCCCTCTGTTGACAGAGGGGGTTGATGTTGAAACAAAGCGGAAGCTATTTTTATTAGTCCCCGTAGCACAATGACGAAGAGATTGTTCTGGAGACGTGATCCTCAACTATTTGTTGAGGATTAGCTTCATGACTAGACTCTTCGCGTTGTCGGTATTTTATATTTCTCGAAAATATAAACTGCCTTTGCTACCCTCAATTTTGTCTTTATTTCCGCTTTGTTTTGCATTTTTTCAGGGCAATACTCCGCGTAAATTTATCGTCTTATATTCAAATTTCAACCCCCTCTGTTGACAGAGGGGGTTGATGTTGAAACAAAGCGGAAGCTATTTTTGTTAGCCTCCGTAGCACAATGACGAAGAGATCGTGCTGGAGACGTGATCCTCAACTATTTGTTGAGGATTCGCTTCATAACTAGACTCTTCGCGTTGTCGGTATTTTATATTTCTCGAAAATATAAACTGCCTTTGCTACCTTTAATTTCCTAATTACTTTCGCTTTGTTTTTTGATTGGCCTTAGGCTTTGTTAGGTAGGCAGAGTGGATTAGGCCTATAGGGGATACCACTATAAAAAAAACGCGCCCACATTTGCTCTACCTCAATGGTGGGTGTGGAAACGAGCAAGTCGCAACTTTTATTAGCTCTAATTCCAAGTTCAGACCGGACGCGATGAGCGATATTCAATGAGAGCTCTGCTTTTTTGGAACAGCAGAGATCTCATTAATATCGCTCATTGCTCATCGCGCCCAATCTGAACTAGGCATAAAGGTTTTGCATTTCCATGTACGAGGAACCAATTTAATAATAAGAACGTAAAATTATTGGGATTGGAATCTCTACAATGACGCATGTTTTAATACAAAAAAGTGTGTGTCTTTTAAAGTGGATATATCACCTTTTAATGTATTGAAATCGATCGAAAATAGATTTGCAATCTATTTTAAATCTACTGTAAATATTATAAATTGTGAATCTATTGTATTCATTGTATTTGTAAATTGATAAATTGTAAATCTATTATTAATATATCGATTGTAAATCTATTGAAAGTTTGTACGTTTGACCGAGGCTGAAATGAGATCATTTTTTTTCGGTACTTCGGACAATTTGATTCGTACATGTGAACCGATCACCTGCTGGACCCAATTGAATCGATGGAAAACTATCAATTATTTGAATAAATCCGAAATTTTCGTGGCGGAAAGCAGAACTCCGAACTTTTTATTTCGTACATGTGAACTGTAAAACCGATCACCTGCCGGATCCAATAGCTCCATGGCCAAGATTTCAATCGTTTCGAAACATCCGTAATTTTGGTGACCAAAGGTAACGAAGCCTGGTATGAGATAATGAGAAAAATGAGAAAAAAAATTTTCATTGCTCTGGGCTATTACTTTTTGTACATACGATCTGTAAAACCGATCGCCTGCCGGATCCAATAGTTTCATCGGCAAAATATCAATTATTTCGATAATTTCGAAATTTTGGTGCTGTACAGAGGCTTTCTTACGTTTCGCTACCAAAATTTCGAATTTCCCGAATTAATGGATATTTTCGCCATCAAACGATTGGATCCGTACCGGCAGGTGATCGGTCTTATAGATCGTCCGTACAAATAGAGATACCCCAGAGTAAGGAAAAAAAAATTTCTCTTTTTTACATTGTTCACATGTATACAGGCTTCTTTACGGTCCGCAACCAAAATTTCAAATTTTTCGAAATAATTTATATTTCGCCCATGAAATCGTTGGATCTGGTAGGCGATCGGTTTTATAGCTCGTCTGTACGATATAAAAACTCCGGAGTAACGAAAAAAAAATTTCCTTATTTCGACCTCGGTCCAATGTACAGCATTTTAACCTTTAACGCCGTCGCCCGGCATCGTGCGAAACCATTCGAGCATTGACATTGACGTTTGACAGATTTTTGGGATTCTGTCCGTTCAGGACTTTTTCCGTTCGGGACTTTGTTCTGAAAAACAATTCTGCAAAAAAACCGGATCTGAATACGTTAAAAAGTAAATAAATTAGAAAAATTCAAGAAAATCGAGGTGGTAATGTGGGTTACCACCATGTTTCAAAGTTAAAAGGTGTGCAATTTGTTTAAATTGATCGGTATAATAATGTGTTTTTTTTCATATAGTAGTAGCACCAATGAACACTAAAATCTCGCAGTTGCGGATTTAAAAAAAAATTATTACTCTCATAATAAAATATATCCTGAGAATATGGCCGAAACATGTGTATTTCAAATGGGGAAATTCACCCTCGGGCGGGAGGGGTTAGAGTCTAGATGAAAATCTGAAAAAATTAGGGTTTTTTTTTAAATTATTTAGAGCCAATTTGGGGGGCGTTTGATTAAAAATTCGTCCTCGCCCTGAATAAGGACCACCCTAATATATATGGCACATTCTATGATTCCTCAGCAAGCTCTAAATTTTCCAAAAAAGATCCAAAATTTTGATTCCTTTGTAAATGTGTAGAAACAGCTGGATGTTTCAGACCTTTGTCTGGTTGTTTACACTCAATTGTTTTAGACTTGTATGCATTTTTTTTTAATTGACCAAATAATCAAGATTTTATAGTATACACGATCGATTTATACATATGCATGGATTATGAAAATAGGCTTATTTTTTGGCATTCCAATGTGTACAACTTCCTTATGAAATATTTGACATGAATATATAAACAATACAGAGTAATTAAATACAAATATTTCCTGTAGCAAAGATTCATCATAATAATAGTAGGTGCCGTTTATTTACTAAAATTGAAATATTGTTACTACAAAATACCAAAAAAAATATTAAAAACATATTAATTAAGAAAAAAAATTGCGCGTGGTGGTTGCATAAATTTAAATAAATAAATAAATATATAGACTTTATATTTCGAGGACCCAATTATTATTGGTATTTGAAGAATACAGAGTTCATAAAATAAAAATATTTTCTGTAGCAAAGTTTCGTCATAATAACAGTATATACCATTTATTTACTAAAATGAAAACATCGTTATTAATAAATACAGTAGAACCCCGATTAACCGGGACGCTCGGGACCGAACAGTGCCCGGATAATCGAAATCCCGGTTAATCCGAACTAGACAGAAAATAACGATTTTCCATATAACTTTATTTCGACTAGTTATACAATAACCTTTGGCACAACATAAACTTAATTATTAAGTAGTGTGAACTAGTATGCTATGAAGCTTTGGGTTTTTTTTAAATTAAAAATACGTAAATCAATCTTTCTTTTTAAAGTACTCCGTGACTTTTGTTTGCTTCTTGCATTTCCACACGCGCGCGTGTAGAAAAAAAAAAAAAAAAAAACTCGGAAGACGCCCGGTTAATCCGCTTCCCGGTTAATCCGACCCCGGTTAATCGGGGTTCTACTGTAAAAAAAAATATATTAGAAACATATTAATTCCGAAAAAAAATGCGAGTAGTGGTTTCGATCCCTAGACCGACAGGGTATATAGCAGACTGTGCTAGCGGTTCACAGTCCGTAGTCCGTGTAACATATATATCTGCGTTTTCGCTCGATACCATGTGCACGCCACGCTCAGTCAACCTGCATTACCCGGGAGGCCAATGTGCACACAGCTGACTCAGAATCTGCTACACCGCCCGAGTCAATGTCCACGCGAACTACCCCCACTACCTCGGCCAGTCGAAACCCCCTCGAGCACCTGCGTAAGCAATCTCTCTACTAGTCTCTGGTATAAATCTGGTAGTTATGTATATATATATATATATATATATATAAATTTTTTTATTACAAAAAGAAGTAAGAACGACGTCGCACGAGAATCTGGCGGCGTGGGGCCCCGTGGCGCAAGACTTGTATCAATCCGTGACTTTTTCTATTTTGACCCGAGAACGTACCAACGATCCAGTATTGAAAAAAAAAAAAAAAAAAATTCAGTAAAGTCGCGATGTTACTCTCTCGCGGTGGTGATGTTTCGGGGTCCGAGGGCCAATACGTACAAAAAATCACGATTTTCCGTGAATATTAATTTACAGCCAATATGTCGAGGGAATGAGGCTTTTGTGAGAAAAAAATAAATAAACGTCCCGAGATATTACAATTTTTTTCTGAAAGTTCTTGTGTTACGTGCAAGCCCCGGGAGCTGAGCACCGAGAAGCAACCAAGGTGGGTCCTCTCTCTCTCTCTCTCACACGCACATATTCTCCGTCTAGGAAAGATAACTGTAAACTGTCATCGACGATGAAAAGTCAGAAAAACGTTATTATTGAGTCGTCAGTTCCATCAGGAATGACTTTTGTGCCGTCTGAGATTTAATCATCACACAGAGCATGTCTCGAATTTTTCGAACAATCCTTTCACGCGAGTCTTCAATTATTTCTAATACTTTTTTTTTCATCAATCGTTCGAGTCTCGATTTCTTCTTTTTTTTTTCAGCTCGCATTTTTTTTTTTTTTCATCCACAAACGAGGTTTACTCGTACCGGCAAGTAGTGCGTGCATTTCGACACAAAAATTATGAAGACTGTCGAATTTTTTTTTTAGCAGTTTTTGAATATTTATGTGCCAATTTACTTTTGTTTGGTTTTTTTTTAAATATAAATTCGAACATCGTCTGAATAAAAATTATTCAGCATTTAAAGTTCAATTTTTAATGGCCCCGATGACAGATGTATTTGAAAATTGTTTATTATTATTATTATTTTAGAATTACTTAACCTTTTGCACTCGAGAGATGACTCTCGGTCATCGCTTACTTACCAAATACATGGTTGTTACGCATATGGAAAACTCAGGGAATTGATATCGTCCTGGAATAATCAGGGAAAAGTCAGAAAATTTAGAAAATTCTCTGGAATTTTTCCAGAATTTACTTTTTCCCAGAATTACGATAAATGAAACCAACTTAAAAAAAAAAAACTGAAAAGCATAAAAATAAATATTTTTTTATATTTTTAATATTTATATTATTCTTTATGATATACGACAAAAGTTACGTCAGCGCAGAACAATGAAAAATTTCAAATGATGTTAAAATTTGCATCGTTGGAATGCAACGAAAATAAGTTTTTTAAATAAAATAAAAATCTTTTCCCGCACTGTCAATGCTTTACTGTCATATTTAGGCCTTGGGTCGCGAAAAAAAAACCGAAAAAAAGGTTTAAACGATTTTTGACTTCAAAACAATGCGGGGAATGGTTCAATTTTTTTTTTTTTTAAACCTATTTTCGTTGCATTCCAACGATCCAAATTTCAACATCATAATTTCAATAACTAAAAACTAATTTACTCTAAATCTCTAAAGCTACGCTTCTGCATTCGATTTGTCGATGCGCAACTACACAATTATCATTGTAGATAAGTGTTTATATTTATTTTCCATTTATTGGCACTGACATAAAAATTTCCGTTTGTAATAAAGAACAGGTTTCGGTATTTGCTTTCAATGTATTTATTTTTTGCTTTACAGTCCTTAAATTATTTTTTGTATTATGAGTTTTTTTGTTTATCTTTTTATTTTAATATTTAACATTTTTATGTATTTGAACTTAAAAAAAATTATGTTATCTAGTTCAATATTTATTTTCCAATATCAGGATCGAATTGAGAGTTTCCTCAGTTTTTTCAAGTGTTTCGTTTTTTTTTTTTTTCACAAAAACGATTCATTACTATTTTTATGTATATAATCCGTTCCGTATAGTTTGTAAGCATGCCTCGTGTTTCCATGCACACCCTCTTTATTTGACCCTAATCTCCCTGGAATATTTGCAAAACTTGTGCGGAAAACCTGAAAAAGTCAGGGAATTTCTTAGTCAATGATGCGTAACGACCATGAAATACCAAAGGGCCTCGAGTGCAAAAAAGGATTAATTGCAGATCAATTGTTATTTTAAAATAACTTAATGCTGATCTTTGCTATTATTTTAGGATTATTTATTCGTAATATTTGTTGATAGGCATAAATTTGGTCTCAGGCTTTCAGATAATAAAAAAAAAAAATAAAAAAAATGGAAGGACCAGAAGTAACGTTTCTCTTTCAATTTGGTCTCCTTCGAGACACAGTCAGCGTGGAGGCCAGTGCCTTAACATTGAAAGCCCTCAAGGATCATGCCTGTGATTTTATAAACACCAAGTGTCCGGACCACGGCTTGACTCAGCTGTTTGAGAGACTGCTGCTGTTCAAGCATGACTATAGTTCAACAAACATACTTCAGTTGATAACAAACGCCACTGAAGTCGTAGACGAGACTTTGGTGGAGATAGTTTTGACCGGTGAGCGATTAATTTTTCTAATTTTTTTTTTTTTTCATTAGAACCGTGATAAGACTTTACTGATGCAATTAAAATAATATATTATTACGATTTGATAATTGCTTTTTTTTTTTTTTTTTTTTTTTTTTTTTTTTTTTTTTTTTTTTTTTTTTAATCGGTGAAAATTTAAATAACGTGAAAGTTATTTTGTTCTTCGATGTTTTTGAATGAAATTTGGTGAATTTTTTTGATAAAACCTCGATTCGTTTCGATAATACCGAAAAGCGAAGCATATTATTTTTAATTAGGCTGAAATTCGTTACGAAAATCGAGTATTCACATTTTTTAATCATTTTTTTTTCCCCCTCTTAACTGATCAATCAATGTATTTTGGTCGATCGATTCATCCAATCTGGTATCAAAGTTTTATGAAATTTTATATGAAAAAAAAAAGAAAAAACTTTAGTATCCTCGCTCGTGAAAATTTCGACCTAGCGACAATACTTTTAATCCGATAAACCTTTTTTTCGAGCTTGATATTTCTTAATTATTATATCGACACACACAAAGGAATACAATTTTCGATCATTGACCTTAAGGAGGTTCTTAACCCAAAGAAAAACGGTAAGAATGATTATTAAATTTGAGGGGAGGTTTTTGCTGGTACTAGGAATACATCGTAATTATTTCAGATTTTTTGACCGCGTAGTTGAGGAGAGAAAAAAAAAAACGTTAAATATGCCGCTTATACATGGGCTCTTGTGGGAGAAGTATTCGAAGTTATGATTGGAGATTATTTTAGGAGTTAAAAAAACGTTAACATTTCCCCGAAGAACCGCTTTTAAACGACTGATTAGACCTTTATAAATATATAATTAGCCCATAAAGAAAGTTTTTCATCGCTCCGATTGTGAAATATACTTGTAAACAGAATCGAGCGTGAGTAATGGCAAATTAATAAAATGAAAACGTATTTGGTGAAACAAACGCCGAACGCAACCTGCCCCGCACGTCGCCCGCACCGCGCCGTCGCGTTCCCCTTGCCGCACCAAATTGATCATGTTGAAATTTGCATCGTTGAAATGCAACGAAAATTGGTTTAAAAAAAAAAAAAGAAATAATTTCCAGTATTGTCCCGAGGTCGAAAATCGTTTGAACCTTTTTTTCGGTTTTTTCATTTTCACGACCCGGAGCCTAAACATGCCAAAAAAGCGTTAGCAATACTGGAAATGATTTTAAAAAAAATTTTTAAACCTATTTTCGTTGCATTCCAATGATGCAAATTTCAAGATCATCAAATTGATGTTAAGAACCTCCTTAATGAATGAAGAAAAAAATGCAGAGGAAGCAAATTTCGAATTTTCAGACTACAAATTCTCGGATCCAGGCTCTTCTGCTTATTCGCTTTTACTTTTTCAGATTTGGCTCCGAATGTCTATTTCCCCCCCCCCCCCCCCCTCTCTTCCTGATCAATACTCATATGACTGATAAAAAAAAAATGCTTTATTCATTTTTGTTCCTTTTATTTTTTATTTTTTCCATTCAGGCCAAGTGCCGAGCGAAGAAGTCGTGATTCGTCCTCACGCGCTGACCGTACATTCGTACAAGGCACCGACATTCTGCGACTTCTGCGGTGAAATGCTCTTCGGCCTCGTGAGGCAGGGTCTCAAGTGCGAAGGATGCGGAATGAATTATCACAAGAGATGCGTGATCAAGATACCGAACAATTGTCTGCAGGACGCGAGTCGGAGGAGAAGAAGCTCGACGCTGCTGAACGTGCCGCGCTCGCCGAGCCAGGGCTCGACGAGCAGTTTGACGAGCGCCAGCGACGATAATCAGAGCTCGAGCGCGACCAACGCGACGAGCCAGAATAACAGCACGTTGGTACGAAAAAAAAGAAAAAAAATCGTTATCTTTTTTTTTCTTTCAAAAAAAAAAAAAAAAAATTAAGTCTCCGAACTAGCGTGAAACTTATTATTCTGTTTTTGTATTTTATTTTTATTTTTTCTTTTTTTAGGGATCTCAAGTCGCGAGCAAAAACATCTTTGACATTGATTTTTCGTCCCATCGTTCACAAGTTACGGAATTTTTGCAGGTAATACCGGCGATAATAACGCCGAAACAGTCGCGATCACCGTCGCTCGGTGGACGGCCCGTTTGGGTCGAGCGCGAGCTCGCAGCGCGCATAAAAATTCCCCACACATTCGTCGTGCATACGTACACGAGACCCACCGTTTGCGGACTTTGCAAAAAGCTCCTGCGTGGTTTATTCAAGCAGGGCCTGCAATGCAAGGATTGTCAGTACAATGCGCACAAAAAATGCATCGAAAAGATACCCAAGGATTGTACCGGAGAGAATCCCAAGGATACGAGCGGTACGTTTCATTTCGCATTTTCGTAGTACGTTGAGTTGAATTAAGAATATAGGAAGGGTAAATTTCACCACGCGCTCTAAAAATAAAAAAGAAAATTTGGATTTTTCATTGTCCCACCCCTCAAATCTTGAGTTTTGATAGAAAAAAAAAAAAAAAAAAAAACATCCTCGCGAAGAGGAAGTTCTGTAGCTTGAGTGGAAGCCGCCGGCCTCATTGGACGTTTCTAATTAAAACAACCGATTAACGTCTATGACGAAATTTTTGGAGGGAAAAATTTGAGACCATGAGGATTGTATTTCGAATTGAGAAAAAAAATATTTCATGAAATAAAATTTCGTTTATTCCTAATTTATAATTTTTTATAAAAAAATTCTAAACAATTTCAAGTTGAACTTTTTTTTTTTCGACACCATCGTGTTCTAAATAAAAATTTAGATCGATTTTTTTCATAAAAATAATTTTGCGATTAAAAATTGTTTATAAATTTTCATAAACGATTCGTGTGTGGTGACATTTTTTTTTTTTTTTTGTGATTATTGTCTTGATGAAATAGGAAATCATTAGTCTCAGGGAAGATAGTATACAAGCAAATTTATTCATCATAACAATTTTAAATTTTGCAAAATGTCATTTATTTATTTATTTTCGGTTAATATTGATGCCAACGACGCCTTTTTACGCGTGGCATACGTCTTTCGGTGAAAATCAGCGACTAAAAGTATATATTGCGCTTGAACTCTATCCTTAGTGTGGAATATTATTGATGCTATTTAATTCCGATTTAAATAGCGATCAGGAGCGAGAGAAATTCAGGTTGAATGGAACGGTACTTTATTAATGAAATATAAAAGATAATGCAAAAATCCTTAAACTCTATGGATCAGCTTCATTGGGAGTATAAATGAAAATTTTTTAATTTCAAAATCTGGTAGTTCAGGAAAAAAAACATTTAGTACGTATTTTTTATTTTTTTATTTGAATCAAAATTGCCGTTAATATAACAAATTGAAAAATATAACATTATGACGTCACACATGTTACGCTATATCTATATATATATGAAAATCCGTGAAACTAAATTGCCTATAACAGGTGCATCTGTCATTTTTGACGAAAAATAAAAAAATACGTCCTCATTATTTTTACTTACTCTACATTATGATGATTTAAAAAAAAATTTTAATCAATACTCCTAATTGGGAGTATGAATGACATTTTTTTATTTCAAAATCTGGTAGTTTAGGAAAAAAACATTTAGTACGTATTTTTTATTTTTTTATTTGAATCAAAATTGCCGTTGATATAAAAAATTGAAAAATATAACATTATGACGTCACACATGTTACGCTATAACTATATATATCAAAATCCGTTAAATTAATCTGCCTATAACAGGTGCATCTGTCATTTTTGACGAAAAATAAAAAAATACGTCCTCATTATTTTTACTTACTCTAACATTATGCGCCCCGATGATTAAAAAAAAAATTTTAATCAATACTCCTAATTGGGAGTATGAATGAAATTTTTTTATTTCAAAATCTGGTAGTTTAGGAAAAAAAACATTAAGTACGTATTTTTTATTTTTTTATTTGAATCAAAATTGCCGTTGATATAAAAAATTGAAAAATATAACATTATGACGTCACACATGTTACGCTATAACTATATATATCAAAATCCGTTAAATTAATCTGCCTATAACAGGTGCATCTGTCATTTTTGACGAAAAATAAAAAAATACGTCCTCATTATTTTTACTTACTCTAACATTATGCGCCCCGATGATTAAAAAAAAAATTTTAATCAATACTCCTAATTGGGAGTATGAATGAAATTTTTTTATTTCAAAATCTGGTAGTTTAGGAAAAAAAACATTAAGTACGTATTTTTTATTTTTTTATTTGAATCAAAATTGCCGTTGATATAAAAAATTGAAAAATATAACATTATGACGTCACACATGTTACGCTATAACTATATATATCAAAATCCGTGAAATTAATCTGCCTATAACAGGTGCATCTGTCATTATTAACGAAAAATAAAAAATACGTCCTCATTATTTTTACTTACTCCACATTATGCGCCCCAATGATTGAAAAAAAAAAATGTCATTCATACTCCTAATTGGGAGTATGAATGAAATTTTTCTATTTCAAAATCTGGTAGTTTAGGAAAAAAACATTTAGTACGCATTTTTTATTTTTTTATTTGAATCAAAATTGCCGTTAATATAACAAATTTAAAAATATAACATTATGACTTCACACATGTTACGCTATATCTATATATATATATATATCAAAATCCGTGAAATTAAATTGCCTATAACAGGGTGCATCTGTCATTATTAACGAAAAATAAAAAAATACGTCCTCATTATTTTTACTTACTCTACATTATGCGCCCCAATGATTGAAAAAAAAAAATCATTAATACTCCTAATTCGTCCGCACTCAGCTCGCATACGTCTTACTCGTTTAACGATTCGGAGATGACTCCTCGCGTCAAAAAATAAAATCATACCACACGCAATTAACACTTGGTCACTCCTCGATACAAAGACTGCCCTCCGCCTTGTGACCCATTTCTCTTGTCGTTGAAACCTCTGATTCCCTGAACATTTTAACATTTAGTGGACACCTGCTCGGCGCCTCGACGATTCGTCCCGCTTAGCTCGAATGTGCATTCTCTGAACACTCAAGTATAAAGTAAACACGCGATATGCCTCACATTCTACATTAGTCAATAATGAATTCAATTTCGCGCACAAAGCTACTTTCCGTACAGCAATATCGTTTGCAACTTTTGAATCATTGAAGATTCTTTTTATTTCTCAAATTTTTCCCTCCCGAAAAATTCGTCACAGACGTTAATTGGCTGTTATAATTAGAAACGTCCAATGAGCGGCGGCTTCCACTTGAGCTGCAGAGCTCCCTCTACGCGAGGATTTTTTTCTCCATCAAAGCTCAAGTTTTGAGTGGTGGGAGCATGAAAAATCAAAATTTTTTTTTTTTTAAATAATAATCCAGAATCAGTTTTGTAAAATTGGGTTTATTCGAAGTAATGGAGCAGGAAAAATTATGCCAATACACGTGGCGTTAGTGCCCAGGCTCAATCGCAAAATTACGTAACTTTATTCGAACACGTAAAAAGTAACGCGAGCTTTGCGTTACTTTATATCCGGAAAATTGTAGTAACGCGCGCTTTTGCGTTACTTTGATTTAAAAGTTAAAGCAACGTTTCGCGTTACTTTAGACACGCCATTTGTTTATTCGTCATGTTTTGTTGTAATTGTTCTTGTTTTTCTTGTTCCTTGACCGAATGGCGTTATTTGTGTTTTGGAATATCTTTAGGACTCGAGTACCCCGATAGTGACGTGGGTAGCGAGCACGAGGGACGATGTGACGGTAGAAACGAGGACGGCGAGGGCGACAGCGACGCAGAATCGCCACCGAGACCTTCGCAAATCTCTTACGCGTCAGGAGAAAATAAGCTCAATGGAGAGACGGTGCGTTTTTCTTTCTTTTTTTTTTTTTATTTATATCATAATTTATAATATTTTTAACTTTATTTCAACTTCATTTCAATTTGATTCTTATTTTTAATTGTATGAATGTATTTTTTTTTTTTTACAGGATTTGGTTCCAATTCGCGATGACGCATCATCCGACGATTCTCGCAAATCTCGACCATCCAGGTGAGATCCCGGGAAAATCTTATTTCTCGTTGTTGTTGTTGTTTTTTATTTTTTTTATGGTATTTTCCTATACGATATTTAGTTGCAGCTCAAGTCCGAGTAACAACATTCCACTTCAGCGAATCGTCCAGAGTGTCAAGCACACGAAGAGACGCGGCTCAAAAGTTCTCAAGGAAGGATGGATGGTTCATTTTACGAATCGTGATCGCACGGTGAGTGTTTGACTACGATGAACCAAAAAAAAAAAAAGTTCTCAATTTGCGGTATCATTTTTTTTCCAATATCCCGTAAGCTAGAAGCCAAAAAGTCGAAAAAAAAAATACAAAAATTCCAGATATGAGATTATTCGAAATGCTTCTGTGTTCTTGTGAAAAAAAAAAAATACCGGTGTATCACAAAATATTAAGACGAGTGCTATTTTTCAAATATTAAAAATAAAAAAAAAGCGTCTTTTACAATTCTTTATATTCGGATCTGATTAGCATCTCCAATAGTTATTTATTTCGGATTTCTAATACATTTTTTCCCCCCTCTTAAAATTTAAACTGATGAAATGCCTGGTATATAATTTATTTATTTATTTATTTATTTATTTATTTATTTTTTCATTCGCAGAAGCGAAGACATTACTGGCGTTTGGATTCCAAAGCGATCACGCTCTTTCAAAGCGACAGCGGTTCAAAGTATTACAAAGATATACCTCTAGCCGAGATATTGGGCATCGAGAATGCCAAGCCGCCCCATGCGCGTGAGTATTCAAAAGATCGAAACTAAAAAAAAAGCTTTCTGAACAAAAAAAAAAACTTTCTTTCCTGTGTGAGGAATTTTTTTAACTCGCATCTCGTTGGCGAATTTTGACCAGTAAAAATATTCGATCACATTTTTCTTCCATCGGAGTTTATTCTTCGATCGGTCAATTAGCTAGAAAAAAAAAAAAAAAATGTATCCCGCATACTCGCGTTGTGCTCTTAAATTATTTTTTTTCGTCAATAACAAAAGGCGCATTGAAATGATTTATTTTTCGTTTTCGTGTGTACTCCATAGAAAAACTTTCAGATATATATATTTTCAATATCATTTGAGTTTTCTGTAAAAAAAAAAAAAAAAAAACATTTGCCAAAGAAACTCGAGTAACGATGGGTTCAAGTAGCACCTCCATGGAATTGCTCGTGTAAGAATTTGTTTAAAACTCTATTTTACAGAAATTTGTTAAAAAATTATTCAATGAATTATCCGAACGTTTGTGTAATTTAAGCCAGATTGACCGTTTCAAAATTCGAGATAATTACAATTCAAGTTGATACGATTAGATATAACGAGAATATCTTCGAACGACATAACGCGAATATGCTGGAAAAAAAAAAATTTGAAAAATTGTTTACCGGCTTAGTTTTCGAGATATCGCGCAGTAAAAAATAATTGCACCGGTGCGTTAGCGGCACACGCCGCGATCCCTTACGCGTAAGCTCTTTCGCTGTGCGCCCCTGCTTTCTCGACTCCCACCCCTGCGGCGCAGCGGGACCGCTACGGTCTCACCTTACGAATAATCACCTCGGAGCTCTAATATTAAACCAATTTGGCTAAAAATGGATACTCAGGAATTTTTGGGGTCGCTGATCACGAATTTGAAACTTGGAATTTCATAATTCATAAATCCAAGATGGCGGGGGCTCAACTTGTTTTTTTTCTGCTTTTTTGTTTGTTTTTTTTATACTTTTTTTGATCGTTTTTTATACTTTTTTTTTTTTTTTTTTTAATACCTTTATTTATGATAGTCGGCAAAACAATTCTTTGAATTATCGAGACATAACGGTACTCTACAGAAAAAAAAAACCAAGTTCTCCCCCTCGGCTGATCAAAGTTTTTTCATTTCTTTCAAATTCGTGATCAGCGACCCCAAGAAACCCTCGGGTAAAAAATTTTCATACGAAAATAACGATTTCGATTTAGGAATTATGAAATTCTAGCTTCAAATTCGTGATCGGCGATCCCATAAGAAAGCCACGAGTAAAACATTTCAGGCCAAAATATTGAGCGCTGAGAGATGCGCGACCGAAAGGATTAAGATACGAATGAATAATTTATTCGTTATCAAAATGCTCGATGTAATCGATGCGGGAAACATTGACGAGAGGCGCGTATTTGAAATTTTTCCAGACGTTACGGATTCAAATTTCCCGACGTACTGTTTCGAGCTGCGAACGGCGAATATCGATTATTACGTCGGCGAGGAAGTAGACGGCGGAGTCGGCGGTCAGGTACCGGCACCCGAGAGCGGAGTAGGCGTCCATCTGGCGAGATCCTGGGAGACGAGCATTCGTCAAGCTCTGATGCCGGTGACGAATGCACTAGCGAGTGAGCCGAGCCTTTGATCGTGTTTTAATTCAATTATTATCATCGAATTCCATATTTATTCATTCGTTTTTTTTTTTTTTTTTTTTTTTTTTTCCTCCGATTGTTTCGTTTCTCCGCAGATCAGGAACAATCGACCGAGCCCGAGGAGAACGTGACGGACATGTCGCAGCTTTATCAAATATTTCCGGACGAGGTCCTCGGCTCGGGTCAGTTCGGCATAGTTTACGGTGGTGCGCATCGCAAGACAGGACGCGCAGTTGCGATAAAGGTGATCGACAAGCTGCGCTTTCCCACAAAACAGGAGGCACAATTGAAGAACGAAGTTGCGATATTGCAAAATTTGTCGCACAGCAGTGTCGTGAATCTCGAGAGAATGTTCGAAACACCGGAGAGAATATTCGTCGTTATGGAAAAGCTCAAGGGCGATATGCTGGAGATGATATTGAATTCGGAGCGCGGAAGGCTAAGCGAGCGTATCACGAAATTTCTCATAACTCAAATTCTCGTTGCCCTGAAACATTTGCACAGTAAAAATATCGTTCACTGCGATCTTAAGCCGGAAAACGTTTTATTGAGCAGCAACAGCGATTTTACCCAGGTGAAACTTTGTGATTTTGGTTTTGCGAGGATAATAGGAGAGAAGAGCTTTCGTCGGAGCGTGGTCGGTACACCGGCGTATCTTGCGCCCGAAGTTTTGCGCAACAAGGGCTACAATCGTTCGCTTGACATGTGGAGCGTCGGCGTTATCGTTTATGTCTCGCTCAGCGGTACATTTCCGTTCAACGAGGACGAGGATATAAATGAGCAGATACAGAATGCCGGTTTCATGTATCCGCCGAATCCATGGAGGGAAATATCATCCGACGCCATTGATCTGATAAATAATTTGCTTCAGGTGAAGCAGAGAAAGCGTTATAGCGTTGACAAGAGCCTGCAGCACGTTTGGCTACAGGATTATCAGACGTGGTGCGATTTGCGACAGCTCGAGGTACAGGTCGGCTGTCGTTATTTGACCCACGAGAGCGACGATTCACGCTGGATTGCGCAAGCCGGCCAGCGAGCATGACACAATTATTTGCCTAACGTTAACATCGAAGCATCCTCGAATAATCGTCAAACGCTGCAGAAAGGATGGGCCCGCAGCGCCCGGGCAACCATACGCCGCTTCATTCGTGCCTGATAAAGAAGAGAAGAAGAGAAGAAGAGAAGAAGGAAAAAAACAAACAAACAAACAAACAAACAAACGGACAAACTAAACGTATTCGTAAACGGGCTTTGGTTCGTGAGAATCTCATAAAATACTCGAAATATCTTACCTCGAACAGCCGTGTATCGTTGAGCCGAAAATAGTATATTATTCACTACAGGGGAAAAATTTTTTTCGACGAATGCGAGGATTGTATCCCGAGGCGAAGCCGAGGGATACAATCGCATGAGTCAAAAAAAACTTTTTGCCCTGTAGTGAATACGATATTTTATACACCAAGGGAAATAAAGTGGTTTTCCCTGATGGTGCAGGGCAAAAAACCACGGTTTATTATATATATATATATATATATATTAGACTGTTTCAAAATAAATCGATAATTTTTTTTTTTGCTTTACACAATCTTAAACTATACTTGGACATATAAAAAAATAATCCTCGCGAAAGGAGGGGCCGGTCCTTCAAGATTTAGAGGTATCTCATCGGACTTTTGTCTTTTTTTATTTCATTAATGACTAATACTTTTACAAACCGAACACCATTCTGACTGACACATTTTTTATTTGGCTGAAACTTTTTTTACGGGTTCTATGTCGAAAAAAAAAATGCGCGTTCGAGGAATTTTTTTTTTTTTTAATAGAGGGGGTTGAAAGTTTGAGATTTTCGTGATTTGTGCCTTGGAGACTCATTTTCAAAAATTCATAACTCCGGTTATTTTTGAGCTAGAGAAAACTTTTTTTTTTTTTCATTTTGAAGATAAAAGAGTGAATTTTGAGAAAAAAATATTTTCAAAAAAATTTATAAAAAATTTCATATTGTTATAAACAATTGAAATGTTTAAATCAATTTTTTAACCATGGCCCCCAAATTTTAACGATTTCTTAATACAACCATCGTATTCTACGTCAAATTTTCCATAAAAAACGTATTTTTTTATTAATGGAGAAATTATGTTTACCGGTAGAGATAAATTAATTTATCTAGCGCGGCACGTCGTATCGGCGCGCGGGTACCTTTGCACGCCTGTTTTTCTAACCCCACATCGTTTTTCTCAATAACATTAATGATTATTCAACTCTTAGTCTACTTTGTCAATCGAGTACAAATTATTATTATTAGCAAACAGGACTTTATGATTAATTGAACAAAATAAAAACATGTTAGCAAATGAAAAAACAATGAATTGCGATTTTTATAAAAATTTTCTTAAAAACGTTATTTATCAGTAGTTAATAATCTCCTACTTAATTGTAGGAGAAAGTACAAAGTAGGAAGTACCTTAAAAGGAAAGTTGGAGATTATTAATATTGATTTTTGTATTTTTTTTTTGTTTTTTTGCATTTATCGACGTATATATCGACCGATAATTGTTGCTGCGATCATCAAGATCGTTTTTTCTAGTATATTCAGTATTTATGCATAAGTTTGGAATATATTCATCATTTTAGGACTAGAAAAACGTTTATTCCATCCATGCAAATAAATTATTCACGTATTAACGAAATAAAAATGACAAAAGTCCGATGAGACACCTCTAAATCTTGAAGGACCGGCCCTTCCTTTCGCGAGGATTATTTTTTGATGTCCAAGTATAGTTTAAGATTGTGTAAAGCAAAAAAAAATTATCGATTTATTTTGAAACAGTCTAATATATATATATATAAAATATCGTATTCACTACAGGGCAAAAAATTTTTTTTGACGAATGCGAGGATTCGTCAAAAAAAATTTTTTGCCCTGTAGTGAATAATATACTATTTTTTTTTTCGTTAGATATTACGCGAAGGATCAACAAATATGCGGGAAAAACGGTGAGGAAAAAAAAAACGTTTTTCGTTGGGAAAAAAAAGCAATTAGATCTGAGTAATGCGATATAGGTAGAGAGGATTGGTTTTGATGCGGCATGAGAGAAGAAAAGATAAACGGGAGCATCTCCGTTCGACGTCGAGTCGAACTTTTAAACTATGAAATTAGAAATATCTTCGAAGCTTTCGCCTCTTTTGGATGAGGAGGGGGGAAAAAAAAAGTATTAATCAACGAGTTACTAACTTTTGATCCAGTGATCGTAGACGATTTTTACGATACAAAATTAGAATTCGGGCCTTGGGCGTGAGTTTTACGAGGTTTTACGAACCGTCGCGTCGTTGAATCGTATCTTCGGAGATGGACGAAGTTCCGAATGCCCGAATTATCATTGAAAATTACAATTTACAACGAAATAATTATCGTATGAAAAAAAAAATCAAAGTTACGCTCCGTTTTCTAACAATTGTGAATAATTTTTAACAATTATTCTTTGATACGGATTCTTTGTTTTCCGTATTCATAATTATGTCATTGCAAAATAATTTTCAATGAATCGTTCGTTTTTTTTTCTTTTTTGCTGGAATAACGCCCATCTCTGTTAAATTGGGGGTTTTTTTTTTTTTTTTTTTTTCACGATACGCCGAGATCACTTTTTGGGCTTTTCTCAAGTCTTCCGAAATCATGTATAGACTTTTGGATATATTATATTAGACAGGGGAAGTTTTTTCGCATTCCGCATTAATATTATTGATTCTAGACATTCCAACGCTTGAATCGCGATCGATAGAATTTTTGATGGGCAAATTCGACGTGTTTGGATTATTCGATGAACCGAATTTTGGTTGTGGCCAAAAAAAAAAAAAAAACAAACAATAAAAAATCAGATATTGGAATTAATTCGTAAAATTCGTATGCTTGACTCTCGCATTTGGTCCACTGCCCAAGCTCGAGAAAAACCCGTTAAATTTTTGCCTCTGGAAGTTTACCATTCGTGCCAATATTTGCGTATTGAAAGTAAAGTTTTTTTTTTTTTTTCTCGCTAATCGAGAGCCATTCTCGTGTAGATCTTTTTTTATTTCTGGAAATTAAAGCGCAAAACGTTTGGGAGGTGAGAAAAAAAATAGCACCTGCTCAGCAATGACGATTGAGGAGAAACGCCTCGGGCGGAGACGTTTTTTTTTGGAGCGCGTAGGAGAGAAAGAAATATACATATATAATTATATTAACGTCACTTTTAATGAGATATAAAAATTTTATTGAATCTAGCCTGAAATAGTTGTTGCAATAAAATTCGAGGGATTAGCAACGTATCATCAGTTGCGCCGAAATAAAAATCAGAGATTAGCGACGTTTGAGTGAAAAAAAAAAACAAAAAAAACACCAAAAATTATCAACGAGAAATTGTGAAAAATTATGAGGGTTGTTGAGAAAAAGTCACGAAAGGTCACGTTGCCTGTGAAAAAAAAAAAATCAAAAAAATTGCCATCGCCTCGCTGATGATGAAAAAAAAAATTTCTGAAATCGGAGACCCCGGCAATAATCATTCAGTGCTGTTGCATCGATGTTCAATTTTTTTTAAACCGTGAATCAATTTAATAAAATGAATTTCAAAAATCTTACGTGGTTTAAAAAATTTTTACATGATCGAGGTAGTACTGAATATTATAGAATCGATTTGTTAAAAGTAAAAATAACGTATTTCGGAAAATTTCTGTCATCGATGAGATGCTAATTGATAGTGCTTTGTGACAAATTACAAGAAACCCGATGTCAAGACAATCTATTCAAAAAAAAAAATGGGTTTTCCAAAAGATATTAATTCATTCAATTAACAATAAACATGATCTTGATTGAAATTCTTAATAATAGCTTAAAATTAATTTCAATTGGAGGAATTTTTCTTTGTTCATACTCACGATAATTATTCACAATTTTCTCGTTGCAAAATAATTTTCAATGATTTTTTTTTTTTTTTTTTTCATTCAATCATTGTTCATCCCTGAACGAAAGTGAAATGTTTATTATAGATCGAAAGTCATTAGCCAGATTTTTCTCGAAACGAACCGTCAAGTCTGCGATACATTGCGAAATGATTGTCGCGAAGAGCGCGAGCGAAGAATTTTATCTCGTCGGATACCGTTTTTTTTTTTTTTTTTTTTTTTCTTTTTTACGGTAGGCGTGTACGACAAAAAAAACACACACAAAACAAATAGCGGGCTCAAATTTTTTGATAATTAAATGCGTTGAGGAATCTGAGGCGGCTTCGATCTTCGCATTCGGAGGAAAAATATTTTTCAATCAGGGAAATATTTTTAGCCGGTGAATAAAGCTGCATGTTCAAATCGAACACGACGTTAAGTAGACTCGTGCCGGAAAATTTATAGATCCGTATTAACGAGAAAAGAATATTGGTGACTGCGCAGGCTAAAGATTTTTTTTTTTACTCATCTATTTTAATGAATTATTTGATAAAAAAAAAAAAAAAAAAAAAACAAAACGAACAATTTGTGACCTGGTTGTGGGATCTGATTAATTTTACGCGAATACTCTTTATTTTATGCAATGTTTTTTTTTTTTTTTTCTGCTTTTTCATCGTGAATGTTTATTTTTATTTAAGCATTCGTGTTCATAGAACGAATAAATTTTATTATATATTTTATATATTAATAAATTACTAGATTGAGCTTTAAGCAGTTTTTGTTTATCTTAAAATTATGCGAAATCATTTTGTTATACTTTTATTTATATACGTAATGGTATTACGTTTATTTACGATGTTTCGTAGAAGGGATATATATGCTAATCGTTGAATTTTTTTACAACCCCATTAGAGATCGTTATTTTTACACGCGGTCTCTCCGTGTCTGATATTCGCGACAAATCATTTTGAATGATCTTTTTTTTTTTTATCTTTTCACTTCTCTCGAAAATCAGGAAAAACATTCCACCTAATATTTTTCATACTAGCTTTGACATTAAAAAAAAGAAAAATTATCGTTTATGAACCGAAAGATTTGAATTAAAATTAGTCAGTATAGCAAAAATTATACATATATAATAAATATATGTACGGGTAATTCGATGTCAGCTCGAGTTTGTTCGAGTCGACATGGAAAGTTCCCTATGTGCACTTCGGACACGGAATTAGTCTTACGTTAATTATAAATTTTACGAAATCATTCGATTGCATTGAAATACACAACGTATATGTTATTTACCCATACTTTGAATGTTATAAAAAATATATATTATTTTTATAATCCAAAACAAAGACAAAACGAAAAAAAAAATGACCGAAAAACTGGCTCAATCGTCAATCTCGTGTGTTTTTCGTGTACGATAAAATTGAGGCAATTTAAAACTCGGTACCGTTTCACGAAGGAAAAAAATTTAAAAAAAAAAAAAATAGAATTCACGTGACACTTTAACAGGAACATCTGCCTGAAATAATGACGTTCAACAAACCGTGTCCAGGAGTCTCACGTGAAACACGGTCAGTCGACAAAATTGCAGTAAACGGCAAACACCTTGCGTGCTCTGCGGAAATTTTCAAAAAAACTTTAAAAAAATCACCTTTCGTACCGTCTGGGAATTGAAAAAAAAATAATAATCATAATGTTCTCCAAACAAATTTTTTTAATTCATCTGATATTTCTAATCGTGCAGAAATCAACGTTTGCCGAATGGGTCGAAGTTCCTCAATTCTCGGACGTGGCAAAAGTCTACAGGATACCATTGACGAAGTACGTTCGTGGACAACATTACTTTCTCGATAATGGCAATGGACCGAAAATTTATGAGTATGAAAATTCGAGTGTCGCGGATGGAAATTTTCATCGAAGATTCAGTCAGCATAATGGAATTGATAAAACGACAAATCCAACATTGGAAAATTTTGATACGTCCGAGATCGTTGTGAGCGTGAAAAATTCGTATATCACGGATAACGGCGATATCAATGTTACGAAGAGTCCTCAGAGCAATGAATATGATACGGAGGATGCTTTTGTCGAGGACGAGGAAGATGAAATTGTCACCGTATCGACGATCTATCACGATGATAAAATCATCGTCGATGACGATAAACCATATGGGGCAACTTCAAATGATAATCAATCGGAGCAGGAAACCGTTGAACCGGAAATCGAGGAAAATACTGAAAAAACAAGTTTTTTTGCTTATATACCGCTGGAATTGTTCAAAAAAGTTCACGCTATTCTCAAATCTCAATCGACGACTGTTGAGGGAAAAATTGACTTTTTGAAACGTTTCGAGAAGACTCTTCTGGCTGAAATAGGTGGGAAATGTTTTTTTTTTCCTCAATGATCTATGAGATATTTTTTTTTGTACCAGTCTTTGGCGATAATCAGGATTAAAAATAATATTTTTTTTTTCTTTTTCCATTAAATTCATCTAGTCTTCAAAGGTATATTTACTTCTAGAAAAAAAAAAACTTTTTCCCTAACCGTGCTATGAAAAAATTCACTCATGTACTGTTTTACACTAGAAAACTGATTCGCATCGGATCGATGCGACGATGAACCAAGAACCATTCGAGAGATAACAATATCTTTTTTGTTCCAAAAATTGAATTTAATCAAAAATATAACGCTCGGTTTTTTTCTAAACTGTTTTTTGAACGCGCACCCAAATTTTCAACGTTCTGCGTTGATTGATGCAGGGAGCTAATCTAGAAAAAAAAAAAAAAAATCGTTTTTCACTTACGCAAGGTCTGTATCCGAGTAATTATCTATTACACAAACATATCCGAGTATGCTTTGCATACGCTTAGCATGTATTATAAGTTGAAATTAAAATTTTAGCAACAAGTCGAATGAAGTAACTGGACTGCAACTTAATTTATTGATTTATTCAGAAACAAAACTGATAATATTCAATCGCAATCGACTCCTCCCGGGGAAAAAATGTTTTCATATGGTCGGATAAAATTCTGCAACATTATATCTCGAATTTGATCCGATAAAATTTCATTAAATTATAAAACCTTATAATATTTTATAAAATAATATGAAAAATCTGAAATACCGTTACTTTGATATAATTTCACATGATTTCTCAAATTTTGATAAAATATAAAATAAATATAAATATAAATTTCATAGAATTTTATCTGATTGCATAGAAATATTAAAAAATTTCATAATTTCTGTCGTGGGCAAATAGAGCACTGCTCGAATATCAAAATTTAAAAGATAGATTGGCTCCTACATCATTCAATATAGAACTTTGAAAATTTATGTCCGCGTTCAAAAAACAGTTTAGAAAAAAAAAACAAGCGTTAGATTTTTTATGAATTCAAATTTTTGGACCAAAAAATATTTTTATCTCTGGAATGGTTCTTAGTTTATCATGGATCTACTGCAGATCCGTTTTCCAGTGTGAAACAGTACAATTTTTTCAGAATTTCAGAATTTTTTTCAGATTTTTAGCGCGCATAGGGGGAAATTTTTTTTTTAGAAGCAAGTATCCCCTTAAATAATTGATTTTGGTTTTTTTTTTTTTAGAAAAGAGACTCGTACCGGTGATCAGTCCAGTAAGAAAAAAGCGTGAATCTCGAGGTGATCATGGATGGGAAGATCATGACGAGAGCGTTGGTTTTCCGTCCCTGGAAGGTGCATTAATGGCCATTTCTTTTCTAACTTTCGCCGTTTATCTCGTTCAATTGGTCATGGTAATTTTTCAATTTCTATATACGCGTCGCTGTCCCTTCAATTTCCAAGAATAATCTACCATGTCATTGTGCTTTTTTTTTTTCAAAGATGCTGTTTCGAAATTTGGGCAACAATACAAATCCTACAGGAACAGCGACTGTTCTATTCAACAGAAATAAAAGATCGATCGACCAATTCACCGAAGATACAGCCAGAATCCTCGATTATCTTGATAAATTTGCAAAAAAATCAAAATTATAAATATTCTGTTGGTAATTATATATATATATATATATATATGTGCTACATACATTTTTAAGAAATCGAATTTCCCGCGTTGATACTTGAAAAATTCAAACTATTGCTCCTAATTCGTCGATGCCCCGGTAGATGGCGCCGCGACTCCGAGAAAGGGCCAAAGGGCTCGAGCTTTGCAAAATCAGAAAAGACACCGTGGCCGGGTCTGGGGGAAAAATATCGCGAAGGGAGAGAAGACGAGAATTCTTTGGTTATGGAATTGCTTCGAAATCGCGGGAAACGGCGTTCCGTTGATGCGTGAGTCGCTCGAAAGAGACGGCTGGTGTAATAATAATAATAATAATAATACTCTCGTATGAGATGTAAATTTTTATTTTTTAACGTTCAAATATATTTCGACGCCGATTTATGTCGAACTACCAGTTGTGAATGAGCGTCGTGTTTTGTATTTTGTTTTTTTTTTTGCTCTTTTATCGCAACGTATATCTTACCGGAGTGTTTCGTTGTGTTCGACGCGCGGAGACATTCTTTCAAGAGCGTCCGGTCGTGCGAGAGTCCGATAAATCGAGACTCCGTACTGAAGCAGGTAAATTAAGAGAAAACATTTTCTTTTTTCTTTGTCCCAACAAAATTTGTTTTTTTACGATAAATACGAGAATTTTATTTTTTTTTTTTGAATTATCGACTCTTGCGCGCATTGGCGAAGCGATAATTTTAAATTTTTATCGGAGCCACGTTTCATTGTCGTTCGACGTCTTTCGGAGCTCGAAATTTCCTCGTTTAACGAATTAAGTAACGAGCCATGAGTCCTTCGATCGTGAGATTGAACGAGAGCGGGAGTAACGTTTGTTCCGGCGTCGAGCCCGAGGAAACTTCGGCCAATGATGATAACGAGAGGACGATCGAGAAGCACGCCGACGAGCTCGATAGCTCGTCCGCCATGAGTCGCTACGGCAGAGCCATAAAGCCCAAGTCGCCAAAAAACATAGAATCCGATAGCATTCAGGCACGTTACGTTCAAATTTACGGAGCTCCTTTCTTTCGACTGAGAATTTTTTTTTTTAAATGCCCAGTACTCTTTCGTCTCTTGCATTTGGGAATGATCTTTTTTTTTTCTTTCTTTTTTTGTTAAAAATGCAAGGACGATTCGTTGCGTCATCCCCGCCATATTTGAAAATCTTTTCTACGGAATATGTATCGCTTGTAGCTAGTCTTACTAACAACAATCGAGCAAAATCCCATTTTTCAGATACAAAAGGTATATTTTCAATTTATATCTGTACTGTAATTGAAGTTTTTCCGATATGAGCGAAAAAAAAAAAAAATGTATTTCCAGGCTCCGCGGCTATCTACGCTTGTATTTTTAGGATGAATGCAAAGCTAAAAAAAATTTCATGCCTCGTAACATATCATTGTCGGATGATATGATGAAATTTTTCCCATTCCCAGTTTTATTAAGGTAAACGTTCCAACAGCCGGACCTGTACTAGCAGCCGGACACCCCATGTTAAATTATATCTATATAGCAGTATATAGGTATAGTTTAACACGGGGTGTACGGCTATTGGGACGTTTACCTTATGGGAAAAAAAAAATAAGCAAAAAGTCCAATTTTACTAAAAAAAAAATTTTTTCCCAATAACAAATAAAGCATTCTCTCCAATGTACTAGCAATTGTCATAATATTTACAGAATTTCCATCATTATCTTTGTGCTTTTAATGCTAAATTTTCATTTTTGTCTGTTCCCAAGTAAATTATCAAATTTAAAAAATATTTCATCAATCGATGAAACTTTGATTGTATTTATTATGGAAAAAAAAATAATCAGAAAGTCCAATTTTACTTAAAAAAAAATTTCCCAATAACAAATAAAGCATTCTCTCCAATGTACTAGCAATTGTCGAAATATTTACAGAATTTCCATCATTATCTTTGTGCTTTTAATGCTAAATTTTCATTTTTGTCTTTTCCCAAGTAAATTATCAAATTTAAAAAATATTTCATCAATCGATGAAACTTCGATTGTATTTATTATGGAAAAAAAATAATCAAAAAATCCAATTTTACTTAAAAAAAATTTTCCCAATAACAAATAAAGCATTCTCTCTAATGTACTAGCAATTGTAGCAATATTTACAGAATTTCCATCATTATCTTTGTGCTTTTAATGCTAAATTTTCATTTTTGTCTGTTCCCAAGTAAATTATTAAATTAAAAAAATATTTCATCAATCGATAAAACCTCGATTGTATTTATTATGGAAAAAAAAATAATCAAAAAGTCCAATTTTACTAAAAAAAAATTTTTCCCAATAACAAATAAAGCATTCTCTCCAATTTACTAGCAATTGTCGAAATATTTACAGAATTTCCATCATTATCTTTGTGCTTTTAATGCTAAATTTTTATTTTTGTCTGTTCCCAAGTAAATTATCAAATTAAAAAAATATTTCATCAATCGATGAAACTTCGATTGTATTTATTATGGAAAAAAATAAGCAAAAAGTCCAATTTTACTAAAAAAAAATTTTCCCAATAACAAATCAAGCATTCTCTCCAATGGACTAGCAATTGTCGCAATATTTACAGAATTTCCATCATTATCTTGTGCTTTTAATGCTGAATTTTTATTTTTGTCTGTTCCCAAGTAAATTATCGAATTTAAAAAATATTTCATCAATCGATGAAACTTCGATTGTATTTATTATGGAAAAAAAATAATCAAAAAGTCCAATTTTACTAAAAAAAATTTTCCCAATAACAAATAAAGCATTATCTCTAATGTGCTAGCAATTGTCGCCATATTTACAGAATTTCCATAATTATCTTGTGCTTTTAATGCTGAATTTTCATTTTTGTCTGTTCCCAAATAAATTATCAAATTAAAAAAATATTTCATCAATCGATGAAACTTCGATTGTATTTATTATGGAAAAAAAATAATCAAAAAGTCCATTTTTACTAAAAAAAAAATTTCCCAATAACAAATAAAGCATTCTCTCTAATGTGCTAGCAATTGTCGCAATATTTACAGAATTTTCATCATTATCTTTGTGCTTTTAATGCTAAATTTTTATTTTTGCCTGTTCCCAAGTAAATTATCAAATTAAAAAAATATTTCATCAATCGATGAAACCTCGATTGTATTTATTATGGAAAAAAAATAATCAAAAAGTCCAATTTTACTAAAAAAAAATTTTCTCAATAACAAATAAAGCATTCTCTCCAATGTACTAGCAATTGTCGCAATATTTACAGAATTTCTATCATTATCTTTGTGCTTTTAATGCTAAATTTTCATTTTGGTCTGTTCCCAAGTAAATTATCAAATTAAAAAAATATTTCATCAATCGATGAAACTTCGATTGTATTTATTATGGAAAAAAAATAATCAAAAAGTCCAATTTTACTAAAAAAAAATTTTTCCCAATAACAAATAAAGCATTCTCTCCAATGTACTAGCAATTGTCGAAATATTTACAGAATTTCCATCATTATCTTGTGCTTTTAATGCTTAATTTTCATTTTTGTCTGTTCCCAAGTAAATTATAAAATTAAAAAAATATTTCATCAATCGATGAAACTACGTTCGATTGTATCTAAATAAATTGCAACGTCCGAACGTTTTTTTTTTTTTCTTTTTTTTTCTTTTGTAATTTAAATCTTGCAGGCATCAAAAATGCCAAAGCCGCGAAAAACAAATGAGACGTCGCCGGTGATGACGGAAAAAAGCAATGGGATGATAAAAAGGGAGACCCCGATTAAAAAAGAGACGAAAGATTCAGACGCGAAAGAGCCGACGGCGGTGAACGATTCAGTCGCCGATGAAAAATCATTGTCGAAGAGCGAAGAAAAGCCCAATTCTAGTTTTACGGTGGGTCAATTGGCATGGGCGCAGGTCGGTAATTATCCCTACTGGCCGTGCGTCGTCACCATCGATTCAACGGATCAGTCACACGCAAAATTCAAATGTAAGGCACGGTTAAAGAGTTCTCGAAAGGAAAAAAAAAAAAAACAAATTTTTTCTAAATAACAAAATTAATTAAAAAAAAAAAAAATTTTCAAATAACACAATGACGGTGATGCATGTAAATCTTATTCAAAAAAAAAAAAAAAAAAAATTGCAGTTTTCGGTAAGCACACATCGATCGTCGTTCACGTACAATATTTCGGCGACAGTTGTCGTCACGGCTGGGTACCGGAGATCTCCATGATACCGTTCACCGGTGTCGCTGATTTTTTAAAACTCGCCGAGACTACGAATAACGTGCTGAAAAAAAAGAGCGGCAAGATTATCTCGCTGTACACGCCGAAGAAGACGATAAAACGCAAATGGGAGATTGCGATCGACGAAGCGACGGAAATATTGCCGATGACGAGCGACGAGAGAGCCGAGCGTTTCAAGCCGATAAAGGGAAAAACAAAGTACGAAGAATTGTTGGAATTGGCGGCGAGCGGCAGCAGAGGCAGCAAGCGCGAGCGTTGGAGCGATACGGCGGGTCCCAATCCGAAACGCATAAAACGGGAGGAAGTGAGTATACCGGATGAAGAGAATTAAAATAAAAAAATAAAAAACCGCATTTTTTTTAAACAATTTTTCATAACATTATTTGAAGAAAAAAAAAAAAAAACAAACAAACTTATCTCGAATAATTGAAATAAGAAGAAAGGTTAATCGATGATGAATGAATGAGTAAATTTTCAGTTACAGGTGAGAAGGACGGAAAAAGAGGACGATGAGAAAATAAGTATTGGCTTGAGCGCGGAGACTCCGCCGACCCCGCCGTCGAGTCACAAAGATTCGAGCGACGAGTGTACGATTATAAAAAAGGACAAAGTGAAGAAACGAAAGAAAGATTTGGACGGTGATTTCGAGCTTTACTACGAGCGTAATCGCGATATGATCGAGGACACACAGCCGGACGCTACCGAGTCCGAGATTCGTACTTATCTCGAGAAAACTTGGGCGAACATGAGCCTTATCCTCAGAAGCAAATATCGTTCGAGGATAAAGCCGGCGAATTGCTTAACGACGAAGGAAGCGACGATCGATCGCGAGGATGTTTCGTCGTTCGAGTCCGACTCGAGATACGATCGTGGCGTTAAAGGCAAATCGAGCAAGAAAAAATTATCATCGAGCGTTGCACGAGCGAAGGAAGCGTCGAGCGATCGCGAGGACGCCTCGTCGATCGAGTCCGAATCGAGATACGGCAAGAAGCAGGCAAAGTCCGGGATGAAGAAAAAATCAACGAACGGGCAGCGTGCGAAGGAATCATCATCATCGACCGATCGGGAGGAAGAATCGTCGTTGGATTCGGAATCGAGATACGGAAAAAAATCAAAATCCAACAAAATTGAGAAGGACGAGACGCGGTTAAGCGATACAGCGAAAAAGCCGCGTCCTTATAATTTATTCCGTGGCACGAAACAGGAGAGAGTATGCCAGATATGCGAGAGAACCGGCGATCTAACGAGATGCAAGGGACCGTGCTACTCTTACTTTCATTTGTCATGCGTCAAGCCCGGCGAATCGAGCTCCGAGTGCAGCATGGACGAGGACACGACGGAGGATGGACTTTTCGAAGATCTGAAGGAGATAAAGAGGAGCTTGATCAACGAGGAGGACGGTGAGTCTTGAGATTTATTACTAAGAAAAAAAAACAAATGCAAAGAAGCGAAAGATTGAAAAATTTTAAGTCGATTTCTTTCAATTGGGAGCATGAATGAAATTTTTTTTATTTCAAAATCTGATAGTTTAGGAAAAAGTATTTAGTACGTATTTTCTATTTTTTTATTTGAATCAAAATTGCCGTTAATATAAAAAAATTGAAAAATATAACATTATGACGTCACACATGTTACGCTATATCTATATATATATATCAAAATCCGTGAAATTAAATTGCCTATAACAGGTGCATTTGTCATTTTTAACGAAAAATAAAAAAATACGTCCTCATTATTTTTACTTACTCTGCATTATGCGGCCCAATGATTGAAAAAAAAATTTCATTCATACTCCTAATTGGGAGTATAAATGATTTTTTTTTAATTTCAAAATCTGATAGTTTAGGAAAAAGTATTTAGTACGTATTTTTTATTTTTTTATTTGAATCAAAATTGCCGTTAATGTAACAAATTTAAAAATGTAAAATTATGACGTCACACACGTTACGCTATATTTATATAATCAAAATCCGTGAAATTAAATTGCCTATAACAGGTGAATCTGTCATTTTTAACGAAAAATAAAAAATACGTCCACATTATTTTTACTTACTCTCATTGTGCGGCCCAATGATTGAAAAAAAAAAAATTCATTCATACTCCTAATTGGGAGTATAAATGATTTTTTTTTATTTCAAAATCTGATAGTTTAGGAAAAAATATTTAGTACGTATTTTTTATTTGTTTATTTGAATCAAAATTGCCGTTAATGTAACAAATTTAAAAATATAAAATTATGACGTCACACACGTTACGCTATATTTATATAATCAAAATCCGTGAAATTAAATTGCCTATAACAAATGAATCTGTCATTTTTAACGAAAAATAAAAAAATACGTCCTCATTATTTTTACTTACTCTCATTGTGCGGCCCAATGATTGAAAAAAAAATTTCATTCATACTCCTAATTGGAAGTATAAATGATTTTTTTTTAATTTCAAAATCTGATAGTTTAGGAAAAAGTATTTAGTACGTATTTTTTATTTTTTTATTTGAATCAAAATTGCCGTTAATGTAACATGACGTCACACATGTTACGCTATATCTATATATAGCGTAAAAAAAATTTTATTCATACTCCTAATTTTATTCGAATAATCTCAATTGTAAATTTCCTGGGTTCACACATGTTAAAAAAAAAATCGATGCCAGACCCCCTTGAATAATTTTTTTTTTAATTTTCTTCGTAATATGAATTTTCAATGAATATTATGAATACTATATTATGTATATACTATACTTATATTATGAATACTATCATAAGTGTCAATGTCAGAGCTGGGCATTACTTCAAGTATCCCTTACTTGCGATGTACTGGAAGTAGTACAGTACTCGAAGCACGAATTACTTTTAAAGTCTTCCAAGTATTTGTACTTAAATTTCCAAGTACTCGATCTGTACTTCAAGTATCTGTACTTGAAGTATTTTCAATTAAAATTTCAAGTACTTTCCTGTACTTCAAGTACTTTTTCAAGTATGAAGTACTTTTGAACACGTCTTGCCGATGGTTGCATGTAAAACGCCTTTGATTATACAATTGAGGAACGTTCTGCGCCATCTTTGCGGTTAAGATTGTAAGGAACGATCGTTCAAAGGCTCAAGCTACGGTAGTCACGGTGTCATTGTCAATGCACGGCTCCGCGCGTTTTTAACGATCCGTCTATTATATTCTTTATTTTTTTTTGCTTTTACAAACCCGAAGCTAAATAAATCTCAATTACAATCGTCGATGCTATTTTTTTTTTTTAATTATTTCTAATTCTTCGTTTTGATATTTCTGTTCAAATCTGCCTAACCTGAGTGAATTGCACAATGTGAAAATATGTTTTGTTACAAAAAGTACTCGAATCAAAATCAAATGAGCTTAAAGAGTACGTAAGAAATCAAATATATGTACCAGAACTTACTTTTTTTTTTATTGTATAGCTGAAAACTTGAAAAGTTTTTGATACTTGACGAATTTCAAGTACTTTGATATCTCAAGTACTTGATACCTCGGGTACTTTAAATATTTAGTTCTTCAAGGAGCGAGTATTGAAGTATTTACGGTACTTGATACTTGAAATACACGAGTACCTCAAGTACTTTGTACTTGAAGTACTTTTTGGTATCTTTGCCAGCTCTGATCAATATTATTGTTAATATTATATGCTGAATTATTGATTGATTGATAAACATTGATTTTTTTTTTTTTTTTTTTTTTTCAGAAAAAAGCGACGATATTTTGGAGGACGAAACGTTCAAGTGCATAGATTGCCTTTCGGGTGTAGCGCCCGCTTGTTTCATATGCAACGAGCGCGAAGATGACAGACTGAGATGTTCCGCGGCCGCTTGCGGCAGGCATTATCACACCGTGTGCTTAAAACCATGGCCGCAGTCACACTGGCAGGGCGGTCGCTTGACCTGTCCCTATCACATGTGTCACACATGCAACTCCGACAATCCGCAAAACGGTATATCCTGGTCATCGAACGAGAGATTGGTGCGCTGCGTTAGATGTCCATCGTCTTATCACGCTTCGACCTCGTGCCTGCCGGCCGGTACGGAAATATTGACCGGCAGTCAAATCGTATGCCCCAAACACTACAAAGCTCCCGGTCCACCGATAAATGCAACCTGGTGCTTTTTGTGTACCAAAGGCGGTAGTCTCATCTGCTGCGACACTTGTCCGACTTCTTTTCATCCCGAGTGTCTTGGTAAGAAAAAAAAAATATATATATATATATCGCGTGTCTAATGACAAAAGGTCGTAAGCGCCATTATACGACCTTTTGCCATTAAAAATTACAAAAGGTCGTATAATTTTTTTTTTTTTTTCGTATTTGGAATAAGAACGCGGAATTAGGTCCAGAAACGTTGAAATTAAAAAGCCGGTCAACTAATGACAAAAGGTCGTATGTACTGGCAGATACGACTTTTTATTACAAACGTGAAGAGAAAAAATTTCGTAGACTAATTATTGCAGAAGGTCGTGTCCCCCAAAAATATTATCTTTGGGGGATACGGCCTTCTGCAATTAGTAAAATATAAAATATTAATATATATATAATTTTAATATATATATATATATTAGGGTGTGCGGAAAAAAAAACAATTTTTTTTTTCGGTTGCATCCACCAAAAAAAGTTGAAGTAAGGTAAAAAAAGAAGAATCCTAAAACGTGAGGCCAAAAAAAAATTATTTCGAACCGTGCATTGCATTTGAATATTTTCCATAAGAATAACACAGGAAAATATTGGGATTTTTGAATGTCGTAGTGCAACTCGTCAGAAAAAAATCACACAAAGATGTCATTAACATATTCTCATGGAGAATCGAATTCCCTACAAAAAAAGTTCTTACGAAAAATTAGCTCGGAACAACCGTTCAAGTGGAATATAACGCGAATGAATATAGTGGAAATAACGCTGTCTGAAATTGAATTGATAGGAAAAAAAATAATTCAAAAGGCTGTAAAAATCGAATTTTTCGCTTTACGAAAAAACTTTTCGGGGGTTTTTTGTAGAAAATGTTCTGCTCTAACAACGTCGCTTTGATAGAAGCATATAACGGTTCATTAACAAAAAACGAAGAGCAGCTACAATATTTATTGAGCATAGTGCAAAATTATCGATAGAAATACCCTAATTGCAACAAACAGACTCTTAAAAAAAGAAACGTTGATTATTAAGCATTATAATGTAAAAAAAAACCTATTCTATCTTATTAAACCAAATTCATTGAATAAAGCTTTTCTAAACACGATCAATGATGAACGTCGTTTCTTTTATATTTCTTGTTGTACTTGATTTTTTTTTGTATAAGAGAAATATTTTAGAACAATTTCATGCCAGTGTGTTAGAGCAGAACATTCTCTACAAAAAACCCCAAAAAAGTTTTTTCGTAAAGCGAAAAATTCGATTTTTAGAGCTTTTTGAATTATTTTTTTTTCTATCAATTCAATTTCAGACAGCGTTATTTCCACTATATTCATTCGCGTTATATTCCACTTGAACGGTTGTTCTGAGCTAATTTTTCTTAAGAATTTTTTTCGTAGGGAATTCGATTCTCCATGAGAATATGTTAATGACATCTTTGTGTGATTTTTTTCTGACGAGTTGCACTACGACATTCAGAAATCCCAATATTTTCCTGCGTTATTCTTATGGAAAATATTCAAATGCAATGCGCCGTTCGAAATAATTTTTTTTTTTTGGCCTCACGTTTTAGGATTCTTCTTTTTTTACATTACTTCAACTTTTTTTGGTGGATGCAACCGAAAAAAAAAATTGTTTTTTTTCCGCACACCCTAATATATATATAAAATAAAAATATTATTTTTGGGGGATGCGTTCAAGTTTTGTCAAATATCAAGACTTTAGTTGCAAATTACGTAAAGTTTCGCGATTTTATCGCATCGGCGTTGAAAATTTCTAATCGAAAAATAAATTCCACTCATCCGCGGCACATACAACGTTACGGTTGGACGTCCGAAAGTTCAAAATTTCAACAGATCTTCGCGTTTCAGGTGTTTCCGGAGCGATTCGAGAAAAAGAAAAAAATTATACGACCTTTTGTCATTTCGCTCGGGAAGGTAACGAAAAAACGTCGTATCTTTTTTTTTTCACTGATTTTTGGTGGATACGACCTTTCGCGCTTACGTTTTTTTTTCTCGCTAATTTTAATGGATCCAGGCGGTTGCTATGTTTTCAAAGTGAATGCAATAAAAAAAATTTTAATACGACCTTTTGCAACCAAAATCGTATTTTTAGCGTTTACGACCTTCTGTCATTAGACACGCGATATATAATATATATGTACTATATATAATCCAAAAAAAGCGTGCAAATTAGAAATTTCCGCATTTATTTTCTCATTATTTTATCTCGCTCGAAAAGCTTCCCTCGTGGTCTTATAATTGTAATTTGTGGCTTATAATTGGCTTATAATTATAATTCGTGGCGAACAATACAATAACTTTTGTACTTGAACGCAATCGTGTATTCACATTCTCGTAGGATTCGAGAGTATTCGCGAATTTTTTTCGAGATTTTTTTAAAGAGATTTAACGCGTTGAAAATTGTACATTGACGTTTTTGACTCGGTGTGACCGCGGAAGCAGCGAAATTATCGTGATAACCCGAGCAAGATTAAATTTTTTCAACTTCACAACACCATGTGCACATTCGGTCGGGAATTTTTCTAAATGTGCTTCTCTGGCGTTTTGGCACATTTGTAGAGCACATTGGGTATTGAAAAATGGGGAAAAAAAAAAGTCACGAAAGCAAAGCTTCCTCTGTGAGGAAGCAATTTAAAAAGAAAAAAAAAAACCCCCCCTCCCGTTATTTTACAATTGCAAGCTAATTTTCACGGACCCCCGTGCAGGTATCGATGCACCGGACGGTGCATTCATCTGCGAGGATTGCGAAACCGGAAGAATGCCGCTTTACGGCGAGGTCGTGTGGGTCAAACTTGGGAGTTATCGTTGGTGGCCATCGAGGATATGTTTTCCTCATGAAATACCTGGCAATCTCGAAGCTATACACCATCGTCTTGGCGAATTTTGCGTCATGTTTCTCGGCACGAACAATTATTACTGGGTTCACAGGTAAAATTGGAGAAAAAAAATAATAACAATAATAACAATCATCGTCATTCTGATTCGTCGAATGGCATTTGAATAAATTTTATTCATTTTCCGTGTCTCGTTTGCTGTATGCTCGAACGTTCGCATTTTAAATTCGTCCGTGTATTTCAGGGGTCGAGCTTTTCTCTATCAGGACGGTGACGCGAACGCCAAAGTTTCAGTTCGTCGGAAAAATGTCGACGGCGCTTATCAGAAAGCACTTGAGGAAGCGAACGAGATTCACGAACGCTTAAAGATGGAACGCATCACCGCTAAGGACTCGGAATTGCGAGTTTTGAGACCACCGCCTTACGTCAAATTGAAAGTGAGCAAAACGAGAGAAGAAAAAAGATGTAAAAAAAAAAAGCTCGAACGAAGTTAACAAAAATTTCGAGTAATATTTTTTTCCTAATTTTTTCAATTTTTTTTTCTTTTTTTTCCCTCTCCCTCGAGGTGAACAAGCCCGTGGGAAACGTGAAGCCGGCCGAGGTAGAGAGCATAGGCGCCTGCGACTGTGATCCAAAATGTGAGAATCCTTGCGCCCCGGACACGGATTGCCTGAATCGTATATTATCGGTCGAGTGTAGTCCGGTGATATGTCCAGCCGGGCCCAAGTGCAATAATCAGGCATTCGTCCGTCGCCAATATCCGGCTATGGAGCCTTTTCACACGGTCGGTCGTGGCTGGGGTCTCCGTACCCTCGAGGCCATTACCGAGGGTAAATTCGTCGTCGAATACGTTGGTGAGGTGATCGACGAGGCCGAGTACAAGAGACGTTTGCATCATAAGAAGGAGCTCAAGAATGAGAATTTTTATTTCTTGACGATCGATCAATCGAGAATGATCGACGCCGAGCCCAAAGGAAATCTCAGTCGATTCATGAGTGAGTTTTCCCAATCCCCCCCCCTATTTTCGATTAATTGATATCGATACAATTAATTGAGAACCGTAAAAAAATAATTATTTCGTTTTTTCAATAATTTTGAATTAATAAAAAGTTGTTTTTTTTTTTTAAATTTATTATTTCAGATCATTCGTGTATGCCGAACTGCGAGACGCAGAAGTGGACGGTGAACGGTGACACGCGAATCGGTCTTTTCGCATTGCGCGACATAGAAATCGGCGAGGAGCTTACGTTCAATTATAATTTGGCGTGCGACGGTGAGACGCGAAAGCCTTGTCTGTGCGGTGCACCGAATTGCAGCGGTTTCATCGGCTTGAAGGCACAGAAGCAAAAGACCGACGAGGAGAAAAAAGTCACGAAGGACGACGCGGCAAACGAGAAAGCTGCCAGAGCCGAGAAAAATTCGAAAACCGAGAAAACTTCGAGATCCGAGAGAGCTGAGAAATCGTCCAAGTCCGATAGAGTCGATAGAGCCACGAAGTACGAAAAATTCGATAAAGCTTCAAAGTCCGAGAGAGCGGACAAAGCGTCGAAGTCGGAAAAAGCTGCGAGGAATGCGAAAAGTGAGAAAGTTGAGAGAAACGTTAAAACTGATAAGAGCGTGAAAAATGAAAAAATCGGGACAAAACGGTAAGCAATTAATTAGTAGTAGTAGTAGTAGTAGTAGTAGTAGGAGGAGGAGGAGGAGGAGGAGGAGGAGGAGGAGGAGGAGGAGGAGGAGGAGGAGTAGTAGTAGTAGTAGTAGTAGTAGTAGTAGTAGTAGTAGTAGTAGTAGTAGTAGTAGTAGTAGTAGTAGTAGTAGTAGTAGTCGTAGTCGTAGTCGTAGTAGTAGTAGTAGTAGTAGTAGTAGTAGTAGTAGTAGTAGTAGTAGTAGTAGTAGTAGTAGTAGTAGTAGTAGTAGTTTTTTGTTAGAGGTTGAAAAATCTTCGAACGACACCGACAGGTTGTTGTTTGTCGGTAGTGCCAGATTTTTACTGGCTAAAAACATTCCTCTATCTACCCCTCTCCCGTTTGGGCGGGGGGTCAGTCTGGAAACCGCTTTCGCATTACTTCAGACTGACCCGTGCTAGTAGTAGTAGTAGTAGTAGTAGTAGTAGTAGTAGTAGTAGTAGTGGTAGTGGTAGTGGTGGTGGTGGTGGTGGTAGTTGGTAGTAGTAGTGGTAGCAGTGGTGGTAGTAGTAGTGGTAGTAGTGGTAGTAGTAGTGATAGTAGTAGTAGTGATAGTAGTAGTGATAGTAGTAGTAGTGATAGTAGTAGTGGTAGTAGTTGGTAGTAGTAGTAGTAGTAGTGGTAGTAGTAGTAGTAAGTTTTATTTGCATCGCCTTTTCGGCTTTTTACAACACTCTTATGCACTATTCCATCACTCTTACATTATAACTTATGTCTATCCTCATTTTCTATTGTTATTCCGTTGCGTCCCTCTCAACATTCTCGCTCTCCCTTACTGACTCTTCTTTTTTCTTACTCTCTCTCTCTTTCTATTTCCCTAAAAAATTTACACATCAATACATCTATTTCCCCTCTCAGCATCCCTATTAATTTGTCTTCTACTCGCCTCTCTTCGCTCTCCTCCTTCACCCACTTCTCTATATATTCTTTGGCTTCCTTAGATATTACTTCTCTTCCTTTTTCGTACATAATCAGATGCTCCAATGTTTCTCTTTCCTGTCTGCATATCCTGCACGTCCACTCCACTTTCCCCTTTTTTTCCATCTCCGCTTATATTTCCACACCTTATTCTGGCCCAAGTTTCCTTGTCGTTTCCATTGATATCTCTCGCCGCCCAATACTTCCACGGTTTCTCGTCATTCTCTATTATATATTTATATAAACTATTATACGTCGATTTTTCAATTTGTTCTCTTTCTCTCTCTCTCTCTGTTGTCTTTCTTTTTAGGTTTTCCAATCCCTTGCCTATCAGCTTCTCCATTATTTTTTATTTCTTTCCTCTCTTTTATCGCATCTATTAGTTCCTCCATTCCTAATTCCCTTGATATACTCTTATAAAGTCTTTTCCCCGCTTCGAGGGCTTTTTGTTCGAAATTCCTCTTATTTCCTCTCTCAGACAAATATTCGGCCATCTATTATTCCCCATTTTTAATACAAATTTTATATATCTAAGCGCTCTTTCCATAATTATATATTCGCATGATTGTATTCCTAATTCTGTTTTCCACACGTATCTGGGCGTTCTTCCATCTATTCCTAATGCCATTTTACAATACCTAAAGCAATTAATTATATATATATATATATATATAAGATATCAATAAATTGGGAGTATAAATGAAAATTTTTTTTATTTCAAAATCTGGTAGTTTAGGAAAAAATATTTAGTACGTATTTTTTATTTTTTTTATTTCAATAAAAATTGCCGTTAATATAACAAATTGAAAAATATAACATTATGACGTCACAAATGTTACGCTATATCTATATATATCAAAATCCGTGAAATTAAATTGCCTATAACAGGTGCTTCTGTCATTTTTAACGAAAAATAAAAAAATACGTCCTCATTATTTTTACTTACTCTGCATTATATGCGCTCCAATGATTGAAGAAAACAAATTTCATTCATACTACCAATTACTGTAAACAAAAAATATGTGTTATAAATATATTTGTTAAATATTATTCGTTTCTATTGAAAGATCGAAGAAGATCCTCGAGTGCTGGAGCTGCGGTCAGGCGTTGCCGGATAACGACGATTATCTCGAGTGCGATCAAAAAACTTGCATCAAGACGTATCACAGAAGTTGCGTCACTCTTGAGGAAGACGATTTGAAGTTCAATTGTCCCTGGCATCGTTGCAAAGAATGCCGCCGAAGAACCGGCGCTCACTGTACATTTTGCAGTACAGCTTACTGCCAAAGTAAATAATATAACGTTTATTGATTTTCGAAAAAAAAAAAAAAAATTCAATTCCATCGAAACAGATGGATTATTCAATTATGACTTTTTTTTTCATAGAAGCTTCGCGAATGTGAAAAAAAAATTATGAGTTTCAATTCTACATCTTATTTTCTCGAATTGAAGATTTTCGGGGGGGGAAAAAAATCAAAATTCCATAAAATCCACTCTATTGGCTGGAATGAAATTCTTAGCAATCAAAATTAATGAAATTTTTCGTTCAATTCCGAAATTCCGAATTCTTTGAAAGAAAAAAAAAAAATCACAAGGATATAAAAATTAATTTGATAATAAAATCAATAAAATTAATATTTCGTTTAAAAATTTTTTTTTTTTTAATTCTACTGATCCAATCGTCTCGTCCGTTTTGTCTTTCTTCTCTCAGCTCATCTGGACGGTAATCTGATCGAGTACAAGGACAAGATCGGCTACGTTTGCAAAGTGCACGAGGGCATGGAATCTCGAAAATTGCTCAACGACGACGACGACAAAGGAGAAACGGACAACGAGGTGGAAACGGATAAAGATAACTCGTCGATAAGCTCGGATAGTTTGATATATAGCGAAAAGACAACGTTACCACGCGAATCGTCGCCGAGAGTAGCGATTGTCGAGGTAAGAAAAAACACGTAACAAACAAATTGCTCGTCGAGATCGAGATCGACAAATATAGGCTCGAATTTTTTTTTTTTTTTCTCTTATCGTCTCGTATGAAATTTTATCGCGAATTATCACACGGATTATTGCAAATTTGTGAAAAATCTCTCTTTTCTCTCTCTCTCTCTCTTTCTCTCTTTTTTCTTTCTCGCTCGTTCGCTCGAGAAAAATCTTTCGCGAACAAGATCTACAATGAATTATAAAATTTCGATGGAATTTCCCGTTATTCCAAAAGTTAATGTCATCGGTGGTGGATGAGCATGATGTTATTAGCAAGATTTATTTTATTTTTTCATTTTTTTTTTTTTTTTCGAACGTAGAACAAAAAATCGTTGCGTCTTTTGAAAAAAAAAAAAATTTTTTTCCTCATATATTCTCGTTCGAACATTATCATTTTGATTCGCGGAAAAAAAAAAGAACTATCGTTCACACGATCACGATAATTTTTCCATTTTTCATTGTGGAAAAATGCGTATTGTCGACCCCCGATTTATATGAAAAAAAAAAAAGGAAAAAAAAAAAATAAAAACATCGTTTCGGATGTCGAGAAGATTTTTTGACAAACTAATATACCAATTGTGTTCCGCGTGTACAGCTATGGTATCAATTTTCAATTACATTTTAACCAAAAAGCGTTGAACGACGATTCGCGATTTTAACGATCTAAGAAAAAAAAAAAAAAGAACCCTGGTTTTCTATTATTTAGATAAAAGACACATGAATATTATCGATGTAATCGTTCAATGTCAAATGGATTCAAAAAAATGAAAAGTACATTATGTTGTTTTTATTATTATTATTATTATTATTATTATTATTATTATTATTATGATTATTATTATTATTATTATCAATACAAATTAGCACCTACTCCTCGTAATGTTAATGGTATGTAGTAATCATATATACATTTATATATACACAACTATTGTTTCATTATCCTTATTTACAAATGTATAATCCTATTAATTGTATTATTTCGTAGCTACAATGCAATTTTTGGCAAGAACGGATGAAAATACGTCTAAATTATTATATCGATTTTTTTTTATGTATAATTTTTTTTTTTTTTTCAATCACTCTCATAGCGGCTGACTGTTATTTCCAGGCCGAATGCTTATTCCATTTTTTTTTTTTTTTTTTCAACGAAAATATCCCCTCGATTAAAATATTTTGGTAAATTTTTATTATTTTTTTTTTTTCTCGTCTTCCTCGCACACGAGGGGAAAAAAAAAATATCACTTCAGGGGGGGATTCACAGAACTATGCAATCGTACACGCGTTGTAATTCACGTCCTAAAACCACAGCAACAACAAAAATCGACTGCATGATGAAAGAGAAATTCCAAAACTTTAGTTTCGCTTGGATTCGTAGTGCCAAAAATATTGATTTGGGGGTGGGGAAAAAAAAAAAAACAAACAACAAAAAAACAAGTGCAAAGGAAAAATATACCTCGCAGGTTCAATTCAGCAGCGAGGAGGGTGAAGAATCGCAGAAAGAAGATTCATTGATTTTCGACGACAGTCTCGACCGTCGCACTAGCAAGAAAAAAAAGAGAGTACGCGTTGTGCGAACGAACAAATCTGAAAGATCAACGGGGCGTAAAAAACGTCATGAAGAAAGAATAAAAACACTGAGATCATTGACGCCGAGTCAGTTGGAAATAATCATAGGCGGTAGTATAATGATCGAGGATAATGGTATTCGCGAGCAATGATAAGGACAATTTTTCGTATTAAATTGAATCATTTTAATGAATCGAATTATTTAACTGTATTATTTATGACGTTGGAAAGGGGGGGAGGGGGATATTTTGTGTGTGAACAGAAACGATTTCGACACGATTTTCGCTCATTGTATATGCATATACAAAAAAAAAGACGCATTTGTACGACGATCATGTTCCAATGTGAAAACGATTGAGGTATCATGAGGGGAAAAAAAAGAAAATGTAGAATAGTAACGACTAAAATATAATTATGACTTATGGACTGACGTGAATGCAACTTGGAAAATTTTTTTCGCTTCAATTGACGTGGCACACTACGAGAAATATCAATATGAGCATATTCTTTATGAGAATTGTGTAAAACAGAAAAATCGGATAAATTGTCAAGTATCATTTCGATTAAAGAGTTTAGGGAACAAATATATATATAAATATACGTATTGTACCAGTTTTATTTGGATAATGGATGCATTTCCATGTTTACCGAACGATATCGTAAATTCGTCACGATTTATGGATTATGTAATGCAAGAAAGCGGGGAAAAAAAACCTCGTTTAGGGTAAAGGATATTGCAAGCATTTTTTTTTTTTAACTTTTATTACTTTTTTTTTTACAACGTTACAACTCTCGTTTCATGAAATAGAATTTATTGAATAAATTAATAAAAATTGCGTCTGAAGAATATTGGTTCGGCTGCAATCGAGAAAAGTATTGACAACGGTATTATTTATTTTTTTTTTTTTTACGATTGGTACTTTTTTTCAATTCATTTTTTTTTTTTTTTTATGAAGCAATATGCGATACAACGATCGAAGAAAAATAAAAGATTGCAGTGAGTGAGATCGAGCCAAGTGTTTATTGTAATGGCTCGCCGAATTTTATTTTCATTTATAAAATTGTGCATCGATTCGGTAAGCGTCGAGTCGAATATACATTTTTTTTTTTTGCTTCATAAACTCAAAACAATAATAAGTTAGCCGATTGATTTTTTTTCGCATACTTCAATACAGCGGTGGATGAAAAAAAATTTCACATATATTATATTACATAAAAAAAATACATCGGCGGTATGTACTGTACAAAGGAATCGCTCGGGCACACAATAATCATGCAAAATCGATCGGCGATCTTGTGAGATTAAAAAAAAAAAAAAATCTTTCTCTCATCCGACTTTAAATACACTATGACAATATTTTTATCATATATTATACCTACTATACACAGTAGGGCGGTTAAAAAAAAACACTTTTTTCGAAAATCATATTACTCTTCTATCTGCGTTCACATAAACACCAAAAAAAAGAAAATTTCTGCCAAAATCCGAGGGCTGTGCGATCATATTTAGTACTGCCGCACATTTTTGCGTAAAGTGACCCTGTAAAAAATACAATTAAAAGTATTTTATATATATATATAAATATATAATATTTTATTATATATTTATTATATTATTATAAATATATAATTTATAATAATATAAAAATATATAAATTTAAAAAAAAATTATAATATATATTATTATAAATATATAATATATAATATAATATTATATATAAAATATAAATATATAATATATAAATACATAATTAAAAAATACAATAAAAGTGACAAGTAAAAAAATACAATCTGCAAAACCCGGAAATTCTGCGACAATTTTTCGAACTGCCGCATCCAGGTTATATTTTGAAAAATCGCAAAATTCACTGTATTAAAAAATTTAGATATTTTTTTTTCTCGTAATGCGGTAGAAAAAAAGTCTTGCGAAGTCCGTAAGGCGTACGATAAGATTTAGTGGTGCCGCATCGATTTTAACGTCTTCAAAAGACGGAGTTAGTTGGACATTAATGGACAATCAAAAAATTATGATTCTCATACATTTTTTTTTTTGGTATATTTTGGGAAAAAATCAATCATGTTTCGGATTTTGAACACATTACATCGATGGGGCACTGGTAGAAATTGTCGCCGATGCGGCACTCGTAGAAATTGTCGCACAGGCTTCGGGTTTCAGCCATGGCTGATTTTATTGCCAAAATATACCAAAAAAAAATGTATGAGCATCATAATTTTTTGATTGTATATTAATGTCCAGCTAACTCCGTCTTTTAAAGACGTTAAAATCGATGCGGCGCCACTAAATCTTATCCGTACACCTTACGGACTTCGCAAGACTTTTTTTCTACCGCAAAACGAGAAAAAAAAAAAAAATTTCCGAGCAACTGTATATCTACATTTTTTAATACAGTGAATTTTGTGGTTTTTCAAAATATAACCTGGGTGCGGCAGTTCCAAAAATTGTCGCAGAATTTTCGCAGATTGTATTTTTATATCAAATACAATAAGTAGCTCGATGAGCGTTTGGCTGTGTTGGAAAAAAAAAATTATCGAAAAGGGTCACTTTACGCAAATTTGCCTATATGCGCGGCAGTACTAAATATGATCGCACAGCCCCCGGGTTTTGGCAGAAATTTTCTTTTTTTGGTGTTTATGTGAACGCAGATAGAAGAGCAATATGATTTTCGAAAAAAAAAATTGTTTTTTTGAACCGCCCTAATACACAGATATAACATATCTGTATAATATAATATAGATATATTCATAGTACCAATTTTTTTTTTTTTTTTCAATACAAAACGTCAACGTCAGCAAGCGATCAAAACATTCAAACTATTTCGTTTCAACGAAATTTCATTGTTTTTTTTTTTTTTTTTTTTTCGGTTAAAAATTATTTTCTTTAGAAAATATTACATCAGATCTTCAGTTTCGTTCGTCGCACGGGTTATAACATTCTTATTTTTATAAATTTTAATTTCATTGACGATTATCGAAAATGTCAGAGCGAGATTCCTTTCAATTTCATTATTCTCATTACATCTCGTGATTAATTAATATCTCGTTTTATAGCTCGACGATTAGATTCGTGGCTCTCGTCCGTAATCCTGATACAGCTCTGGACTGTCATGAACCGAGGAACTTGAGCTCGGGGCTTGTGTATTCGTCGTTGCCGTTGATGCTGCATTCGAATTCATTGATATTGTCTCCTCGGTCGGTAGAGTTCCGAGCTTTTTTCTCAATACCGGAGCTACGAAATTTTGGCTTGTGGTCAAATCTCGCCGCGGTGCTTGACCCTGGAGAGGGAAAAAAAAAAAAAAAAAAATCAACGTATATAACGGGGATTCGTCGAAAAAAAAGGCTGACCTCTTTTTTTTTTTTTGTAAATAATAAAAATCCTGATTTTTCTTTTGTCAATTGTCATTACTTTGGGCTTCGAAGCTGGTAAGGTTGCTCCGGTAACGAGGCCAAGGATGCTAGCCGCTAGTCCGCTAAGCTGAAGAGCTGCCAGAGGCGAGAGACCTCTTCTAACGAGGCCAATAGCCAAAAGAGCAGTCTGACCGAGAACCGGTGCTGCTCCTGCTGCACTGGCTGCAGCACCCGCCAATTGGCCACCGCCTATGCTTGGTCCATAAGCGAAGCACAAATTATGTCGATCAACCTGAATGAGAGAGAGAGAGAAAAACCAATCAATGAGCAAAATGAGAAAAATTGATTTTGTTTGTTTTTTTTTTAAAAAGCGTTTTATGCTCACTAAATGCTTGACCGAGAGATACAAGAGTCCAAAAGGCGTGATCAGAGGACAGGCGAGACTGTAAACTGTCGTCATTGTGAATACGAGAAGGAGCCAGGCGTAATGAGCGCCGAGCGGAAATTCCCACAGTACGGCTTTTCTCACGTGCACGCGTTCGGCTCGACTGCGAGCTATGCAGAGGCGAAACGTGTAGAGGGCGAGCTCCGGAAATCTCACGAGCTCGAGTCCGCTTCCGAGCAAAGCAGCGGTTATAACGTAATTCACGAACAAAGCACCCTGAGGGGAAAAAAAAAAAAAAAAACGAACGAACGAACGAAAAGTGCTTGAGATTGCTGCGTTAAAATTGGTGCTAAATCGTAAATCCACGCACAGCCAAGCTAACGTGCGCAAAGTTGTCTCGGATGAGTCTGTAAAAATCATAGATATCTCGATGGAGTTCTTGACACATTTCAGTATGATCTCTCAAATTTCTCCGAAAATAATTCGAATGGGTCGAGCATTGAATTTATTTTGGAACTTTTTAAATTCTATGCTTCGTGTCGTTTTCATGACCTGTTTAAGTTTTAACAGTTACGAAACGATGATTACATAACGAAAAGCGATATCATTTGAGCCATCTAGCGTAAGCGCCTATCTTATTATTGATGCAATATATACCAGGGTGTGTCGAAAAAGGACTTTTTTTTTTTTCCTCGCTCCTACCACTCAAAGCTTTAGGTTTTGACATTAAAGAGGTCCTCGTTCATGGAGGGCGCTGTAGCTTAAAGTTTAGAGGTCGCTCAGCGAGGATTCAGGTTTCCCCGTCCAATTAACACGTTAAAAATATTATTTTTCGTTCAAAATTATGTCAGGCAACCAAAAAATTAGCGATGTCTGTGTTTCTTGGCTTATTTGAAAGCACGATTCATCTCCTAAACGATGATAGGTCGTTTTTTCGATTTACTTTGTTCCAATTTTTTTTTTTACGCCACTTGTCGACCACGATAGTCACTTTTTGAAGTTTACAAAGTCTCCAAAGTATCAATGAGTCGAAAATGAATTGCCACAAGTATTGATTCTTCATTCGAATATAAATAACCAATTAAAAAAATTGGTAAAACATAAAATTTCTCAAAATGAACATGGTTTTTTTTAAATAAAATTGAATTCCGTCTTTCCGTATCTTCAATTTTATTCAAAAAACCATGTTCATTTTGAGAAATTTTATGTTTTACCAATTTTTTGAATTGGTTATTTGTATTCGAATCAACAATCAATACTTGTAGCTGTTCATTTTGGACTCATTGATACCTTGGAGACTTTGTAAACTTGAAAAAGTGACTATTGTGGTCGAAAAGTGGCGTAAAAACAAAATTGGAACGAGGCAAGTCGGAACACGACCTATCATCGTTTAGGGAGCGAGTAATGCTTTCAAATAAGTCAAGAAACACAGACATCGCCAATTTTTTGGTAGCCTGACATCATTTCGAACAAAAAAACAATATTTTTAACGTGCTAATTAGATGAGAAACCTAAATCCTCGTCGAGCGACCTCTAAACTTCAAGCTACAGCGCCCTCTTTTAACGAGGCTCTCTTCAATGTCAAAACCTAAAGCTTTGAGTGGTAGGAGCGGAGAAAAAAAAAGTCCATTTTCGACACACCCTAATATATACTTTTCGTTCCTAACCCGACCAGCACTGCTGTTATTATCTTCATTTATAATCGATTTTACATAAAATTTTCAGATCTTCCAAAACAGATTTAAAAAAAAACAATCCGACGCTTTGGAAGAGTACTCAGAGACGTATTTATAATGAGATTAGAGAAAAAATTTTGGATAAAATTCTCAAAGACTCTCTCATCAATTATTATCTTCGAGATATCCATTCGGAGACTTGTGCCGTGCGGGGAAAAAGAAAAATCTTCAAAAATTTATACCGATCACGGCTGCGTGATGATTTTGAAATTTGCATTGTTGGAATGCAACGAAATTAGGTTTTTTTTTTTTAATTAAAAAAATCATTTCCGGTATCGCTGACATTTTTCTGGGATGTTTAGGTCCCCAATCGTTTAAACCGGTGGAAAAAAAAGGTTCAAACGATTTTCGACTTTGAGACAATACCGGAAATGATTTTAAACCCTATTTTCGTTGCATTCCAACGATGCAAATTTCAACGTCATGCTGCGTGCCGTAGTTGAGCGTAAAAAAAACCGTTTCGAGGAAACCGTGGAGCATTTTTGTTTTTTTGTTTTTGTTTTTTTACCTGATCAGCGAGAAAAACACATTCCCATCGACTGGTATGATTGTCATCGTTTACGGTCCAGTCGAAGAATGCCTGGGCACTCGTGAGACCGAGACTCGGCAATATGAGAACCATTAAAAGCAACAGGAGCAATGTTTTTCTCATAACCGCCCGATTTAGGCCGCTTCTTGTCCAATGCCTCACGAGGGATTCGCTTCTCGCAACGAGAACGGGCATAAGTGCTGCGACACTCACGAGAAGCACGGTCGGCAAAAAGGAAGATAGTACGGGACTTAGATTCATAATTTCGTCTGTAACCGGCAATTTGTTGAGGGCCGATACTATAACGGCCGGTGTAGTTATGAAAAATAATGTTATGCCCAGGCCGAGATTTATGAGTATGGCATTGAGATACCAGCATGGTCGTGCGACGCTCAAATTTTCCCAAAATATGTCGGATGGCGCTGGCGCATAATCGACGATCCATTTTATAGCGGGCGCCGAGCGCAATTGTCGTCGCATTGTTCTCGCTGCCCCCGGTGTACCTGAATCATCATTATCATGAATTTTCACAGAATTTTCATCAGCTACAAAATGGGGATTTACTCTGGATGCGTAAAACATTTTAAAGACGATTAAAGAAAAAAAAAAAAATTACCTAGCGTGACGAATGCCACTCCCAGTGGTCTACCGAGAGCGGCCACTCTCTCCTCCTCGACCATCGCCGTTAAGCGAATTTCCTCGGCCAAGTAAAACTCTGCGGCATCGACCTAAATTTTTCATTCGAATACGAAAATTATGTCAGATTCGATGACGATATTTTTTTTGTTTTTTTTTGTTTTGTTTTGTTTTGTTTACTGGCTATATTGGAATTTACTGACCGTTTTGCAACAACAACCAACGACCTGACCACAGGGATATGGATATATCTTGAGTGGCTCTTTTCTTTTGTTATAATTTTCGCAATAAAGCCTTGCCTGCTCGGCGCAATCTCTCTGGGCGTCCAGAGTCGACAATCTTTTTATGTCATGTGCCAGGGTGACGTCCTCGACGGTGAGCGTCGGGAATGCTTCTCTGAAATTTATTTCATATTTATAAAAAGAAAAGCAAAAAAAAAACAAACAAACAGTGCGGATGCGAAAATCAATTTTCTTTTGATTTTTTATTTAAAAAAAAAAAAAAAATTTAGTACTTGAAGTATTCCATGAGACTCTCGGCATTGCACTGATGTTTCGGAATTTCCGATATCAGCAATGTTCTCGCTGCCAATTCACCGGCTGGTCTGGCATCGCGTACCTGAATTATGAAAATGTCGATCGAGTTTTTTTTTTTTAATAGAAACGTAATTAATGAAAAAATATTGATTTTAAAAAATATGGTATTTATGGAGACCGTAATTATAATTCGATATACCTGTTTCATGAATCGTCGCATGACGTAAGCACCGATCGGTAAATATAATAAAATTAAAACTGAGTGAACCCAGATCCAGGATGACAGTGGATTTAAATTTGAGAGTGTCGTGTGACTGAACGTCGCGTTTGCGCCCTGCATATGACCGTGAAAATTTATCGGTAACGCAATGCATAGTGAAACTATCACCATCATTCCCGTGAGAAGAATTAAATGACGCTCGAATGAGATATACAGCAAGCCATCGGGCCCGGCGCGTCTCAACAATTCTCTATCGCTGTTGGAAAAAAAAAAAAAAAAAATCCATACACGTATGCCATAAAGATTTATGGAATCTTTGAATCTTGCGATTATAGAAATAATTTTATGGGTACATTTGTTTCCGTGCAATAATTTCGCATTTATCAATGACGATTTTCGGCATAATTTATACGAAAAGTGTGATTTTATCCAAAATTATACAAAATTTTTTCCCGAATCGATAAATATGTCGAAGTACGGCACGTTCTTATCCATGAGTGTGAAAAAAAAAAAACGAAATAAAATCGAAAAAAAATTTTGTTTTTGCATATTTTTTGGCTGGAAACTTTTTTTTTTTGCCGTTACAAGAGCTTGCCCCGCTTTAAGGAGGTTCTTAACCCAGAGAAAAACGGTAAGAATGATTCTTAAATTTGAGGGGAGGTTTGTGCTGGTACTAGGAATACACCGTAATTATTTCAGGATTTTTGACCGCGTAGTTGAGGAGAAAAAAAAAACATTAAATATGCCGCTCATACATGGGCTCTTATGGGAAAAGTATTCCAAGTTATGATTGGAGATTATTTTAAGAGTGAAAAAACGGTAAAATTTCTCCGAAGAACCGCTTAAACGGCAGATTAGACCTTCATAGATATAATTTGCCCATGAAGAAAGTTTTTCACCGTTCCGATTGTGAAATATACTTGTAAACAGGAATGAAATTTTTTTTTTTCAATCATCGGGGCGCATAATGTAGAGTAAGTAAAAATAATGAGGACGTATTTTTTTATTTTTCGTTAAAAATGACAGTTGCACCTGTTATAGGCAATTTAATTTCACGGATTTTGATATATATATAGATATAGCGTAACATGTGCGACGTCATAATGTTATATTTTTCAATTTGTTATATTAACGGCAATTTTGATTCAAATTAAAAAAAAAATAAAAAATACGTACTAAATATTTTTTCCCAAACTACCAGATTTTGAAATAAAAAAATTTCATTTATTTTGAAATTTAAAAAATTTCATCTCAATGGCTTGGTGAAACAAATGCCGAACGCAAGCTCTGCCCCGCATGTCACCCGCGCCGCGTCATCGCGTTCCCCTTGCCGCACCAAATTGATATTAAGAACCTCCTTAAGTGACGCTGCTTCAGCTTCTCCCCATCGGTATTGATCATACAAAAAAAATTCACGAGCGATTTACAGCCGGAGCCGCGCTTCTACATATTTACCTCTGAATCTTGTGAAATTTGGTTGCATCACGACTTTGGCATACGTTTAATTTTTATTTTTATCAACTTTGTTTTATCATTGAGCTTTACGAACGGATTCTCAGAAATTTGAAATACTAACGTGACTCTAAAGGCGGTGACTATCCACGATAAGAAACCTCGATCTATGTGAGCTAATTGAGAACTGACGGATGCCTCGACGGCGATAATATCCGTTTCGGCTCCCTCATTGTCACCGTAGAATAATTCCATCCATTTGTTATCGGTTTTGTGCAGGAGCGCGAGTCTTCCATAATTCCAGGCTTTCTTGCGCAGCAAACCGAAGAGAAGTACCAACAACTGCGATACAATGATAAAAAGCGATAATTGTTTCATTGCGATTGAGATAAAAGGCAATAAATGGATGATTTGAGAAAATAAGAAGGCGCTCACCGTAAAACCTATGAAATTTAACAGTAAATTGGCTGGAATACCGGAATAAAAATCTGGTATAATAGTGATATTGTGCCTGTGTACTGGCATACAAGATTCTGGTGTTGGTGGATCGTAAAAACTAGTACTGAAATAAAACGAATGCAAAGTATAAACATTGAAATATGTCGAAAATATATATTAATAAAAGTAATACGATGACAATAACTTTTAGATTTTGAAAATTTTTCGTATATTCGCAATAATTCATACGCATACTGTATAAAAAAAAAATTTATCTAAAAATAAGTACAGTTTAAATTACAAAAATATACAATGAATGATAAACATATTGTGCCATATTATCTCAGGCAACAAGAAACGTATTGTTGGCTTATCGTCGAAGCCGATGAGATGCAAAAGAAAAAAAAAAATGAAACAAGATAAAATGCTCCAAAATCAGTCAACAAAAAAAACAATGCAATCGACCATAATAATAACAATAATTTTAATGCGTCCGTTTACAAAAGTATAACGTTTTGGAAACGTGTTTTTGAATCAAAGTTGAAACAATGGGACGAGAAATGTCAAAGGTTGTTCCGTCATCGCGAGTAACAATAACATACTGGTTGGCTTCAGGAATTTTTTTCAAAATGAAACAGTGAAAGTTTCCATTATAGGGATGATAAACAAAGGAAATTTTTTTTCAACGTAGAAAATCATTGCCTGTAGCTGGAGTATTCAAAAAGAAAGTGTCAGAAAAAAAGAATGAAAATCGTTGTCGTAGTTTTGCTTGTTGCAAATTGCCTGACCTAAAAATTGAGATAGAGAGAGAGAGAGAGATAATGTATATATTGCAGCCAAAAAAAATATTAGCTGACTTTACGAGCGACACAATTATATATACACGTACTCGATAATGTTCTGAATGTACAAAAAAAAATCTGTAAACTACGACGAAATTTTCGATAACTTACTTGTTATAATAATCCATAACGATCAAAGATTTTTCATCATCACAGTGATACGAGGCAGGCACGAAAATTCATTTTAACAAAACATGTGTCAAGTTGACGTATCGCACACACGAGAAGCCCGAGCACGGTCTTTTTTCTTCCGTGGTCTTACATGAGAAATCAGAGTCAACTCAGCATAACCTGAAAATTCAAGCGATATATGCATGTGTAACCACACCTGCACACATTGAAAATTTTCTACGGGCTGGTTATTGGTTATGAGCAACGACGGGTATGCGATTTCGCACTGTGGATTCGTCATCTTGTTATCATTGTTTTTATAACTTGACAAGGTTTTTGATGAATCCCGCGGTAATAGATATGTTTCTGCAATAAAGCGTTCAAGCACGTATTGCCCAGCTTAAATACAATATATTGCGCATTTACCAGTTGCTTTGAAAAATAAACGACTCAAAATTCATGGCAATATCGAAATTATATGATTATTGAGAAAAAAAAATTTCCTTTGTGTACTTATACCGAAAGCAATAAAATAATAGCATCCGGACGCATCCACTCTTTTTACGTTTTTTTCCATCTAATTTACGCACGGTATCCAATTTATCAAATATTATGTCCGAATGAAACTCGTAAATATAAATATATATAAAATAATAATACTAACAAAGATATATATTTATGTTTGCTGCTTCTAAATTCTTATAAATTTATATAAGTAATCTCTGTTTTTATTGCAAAATAAGGAAAAGATTATAATATAATAAATAAGGATGGTATGTTAGGGTATAAGTAATTTTAAGTTAGCTATAAGGATCGAGAATCGAGATGGGAAACAAAAGCTCTATAAGGGCTTATATATATGCGACCTGCAAAGGTCCTATATAGAGGAGAAACTGAGAAACAAAGATTAAAAATTAGATAAGACTGTTTTTTTTTAAATAACTCTGTGATGTAATTGCGATAAAAGAAATTGAATGTAAGCCTTTATAGGGCAAAAGCATCCATAATAAATAATATGAATATATATATATATATAAAAATTCAAACCTTAATTATGGCGAGTACTTAGCGCTACCGTGGTTCGACATCAAAATAAATGTATTATCAAATGAACTTACTTAAATTTCGTTCTTGTGTTTTAATTTTTTTATTTGATCCAGGACACCTCAATTTTCTTTCGATGTCCCATCGTTAAAACGGATATAGTTTGATAATCATAAAAGAATTTAAATGTAAAAATAATGAATATAATAATAAAACAAACCTATATACATATACTTGGTGATATGTGCTTTGGATGATTGGATTTTTTTGACAACTTTTTGTGAGATTTGAATTTATTCAACGGCTTTTTTACGATTGGTACACAATTTTCATCATTATTTTTAATAGTGACGATGACTCGGCCGTATAATGATATAAATGCTTTTTGCGTAGGGAAAAAGACTTAAAATGTACTTGTTCAATTTTTTTTTCGCCGGATATCATGTCCAGAAGCTGTTCACGTGTGGCGCGACGCGCGAACAGGGAGATATGTCTGGCAGGGATAAAAGAAGAGATCAATAATTCGATGTTCCATAGTAAAATAAATCTCATTATTGTCTTCGGACATGGAAATAAATACATAAATCGTATTGTTTACATATATATAATTCTTTATAGATATATACACAATTCAATTGTTTCTTTTTGTTTTGTTGGTTTTTTTTTTTTTTTTACTCTCGCAATTCCGATAATCTTATTCTATCTTTTTCCGATATTCGTCGACGGGCTGTAAATCTCCGGTCGTAATGGAATCCAATATCCATATTTCCCTCAGGCCATTGGGTCCTACGCTCAGTCTTGCGTCTCTTTGATTTTCGGTTATTCTGCCACCCGCTGTCTTCACGAGCTCTTTGAGAGTTTCGGGAGGTGGGGAAGTGCCGTGCTCTATGTGAATCGGTCCGCAAGTAGTGAATAACTCGGGCACGTAAGATCTACCGAAGTTCTGTCGGTCACGACGATTTTCCTGAAATTCGTAATATAATTCATGGCATGCATTTTTGTCGCTAAATAATTACAATAATGACGCATCTGCGTATAATTAGTTTTTCAATTATACGGCGTCCTTTTAATTTTACTCATCCCATCCCCTTAACCCTTACAATTTTCATATTCCATTTAATTTCTTTAGATCTCCCCGCCCCAGAGTTTTGTCTGCGGACAAATCTTTCCTAATGCATTATTGCATTGCATTTTCACGAGGGCACAGATGAACTGCGAAAAACCTGACCGATACAGACGGCTTGTATATATATATTACTGAGTTTCAGTTATATTGCACCGCTGAGCGGTCACCGATCGCAGTACTGGCCACAACCAATCGTAGGATGTATTATATAATATATATATTTAGGATGTTTCAAAAACAAAAACAAAAAAACAATTTCGATTTTCCAACGGGCCACGCCTGAAATAGTTTAGGTAGAAAAAAAAAAAAATGTATATCGAAAGATGAGAATTTTAGGTCAAGTTGAAGATCCGCCGCATTTGATTTTTCATTTTTTTCCCCCTTTTTTTATCGAATTTGTGATGAATAACAGCTGGTAAAATTTTTTTTTTTGCGCTCACAGCTTCCAGAGGTTTAGTTTTAATGTTTTAATCAAGATGTTCTTAGAATATTATAATTCTAATTCATATTTAAATCATATTTAAATTGTATCCCAAACGGGAATATTCATCTATCATATCTATCTTTCGCATTCGATTTGGGTCCTATACGGATTTTCACTTTATTATTTCACTATTTTTCAAAAATATCGTTCATAAAAAGTGAAAAAACCGTTTGCGTTATGGGTATCACTTTAAAAATTGAATAGAAACTTAAATAAAATCCTGTTAAAAAATGAACTTTGTGGCTGAAGTTTCTTTGCTTTGATTTATTCTATAGTCGACTGCCGTTCGGTGGCCAACTCGTCAACTGTTGCAACAATGAAATAAAATAAAAAAATGGTTCACGCCATCGAAGAACGAGGGTGCACGGATAAGTCCAATCGGTATAATTTAATCATTATAATTATAGTTTAATCATTATTGTTATTTTTCTTGTAATTTTCTTGACGGTAAGTCCCGAATTATGGAAAACAGAGGCATCTTATATCAAATATATGAAAATTTTTACAGGGTTTGAGAGTAGTTAACGATACTGCTGAAAGAGCAGTTTTAATTTATCACTGACAATAGACAAATATTTTTTGCTAGTTGTCAAATTTCATTCTGAGCAGTATCCCGCTTGTCAAAAGAAAGAGCCAGCATCGCTATTGCCAACAAGCGCCATTGAATAAAAAAATTAATTCAATTCGAAAAATAAAATTTGAGTAATCATGTTTTTTGTGTTTCGACTGAATAATAATCAGAAAATTCGTTGGACGCCCCGATTAAATATCTACCGAAGAGTTGAAATTCTAAGCGCATCTTATTTAAGACAAACCGATCCTCCGGCAGCTGTGAGAGCAAAAAAAAAATTTTTACCAGCAATTATTCATCATGAATTCGATAAGAAGGAAAAAAAAATGTTAAATTAAACTCGGCGGATCTTCCAGTCAACCTAAAATTCTAATCTTTTGATAGAATTTTTTTTTTTTCCCTAAACTAACTATTTCAGGTGTGGCTCATCGTTGGAAAATCGAAATTTTATTTTTTATATTTTTGAAACACCTTATACATATAATATATGCATTAGGGTGTGTCGAAAAGGAATTTTTTTTTTTCTTCGCTCCTACCACTCAAAACTTTAGGTTTTGACATTGTAGCTTGAAGTTTAGAGGTCGCTCAACGAGCATTCAGGTTTCCCATCTAATTAACACGTAAAAAATATTGCTTTTCATTCAAAACGATGTCAGGCAACCAAAAAATTGGCGATGTCTGTGTTTCTTGGCTCATTTCAAAGCATGACTCATCCCCTGAAGGTCGTTTTTCGACTTGCCTTGTTCCAATTTTTTTACGCCACTTTTCGACCGCTATAGTTACTTTTTCAAGTTTACGAAGTCTCTCCAAGGTCCAAAATGAGTCCAAAATGAATTGCCACAAGTATCGAGTGTTGATTCGAATATAAATAATCAACAATAAATACTTGTAGCAATTCATTTTGGACTCATTGATACCTTGGAAACTTTTTGTAAGCTTGAAAAAGTGACTATAGTGGTCGAAAAGTGGCGTAAAAAAATTGGAACAAGGCAAGTCGAAAAACGACCTTCAGGGGATGAGTAATGCTTTGAAATAAGCCAAAAAAAAACACAGACATCGCCAATTTTTTTGGTTGCCTGGCATCATTTTGAACGAAAAACATTTTTTTTTACGTGTCAATCAGACGGGAAACCTAAATCCTCGTTGAGAGACCTCTAAACTTCAAGCTACCAGCGCCCTCCTCGAACGAGGGCCTCTTTAATGTCAAAACCTAAAGTTTTGAGTGGTAGGAGCGAAGAAAAAAAAAAAAAAAAGTTCATTTTCGACACACCCTGATATGCATAATAAATAATATTACAATAATATTTACAATTAAGTCCAATTCTTTTAATAATAATTATTATAATTTTTATCCTCGGTTAATAAGATTACTTTGTAGATTTTTTGCTTCATGTTTACCTGCACGGCTTTCGAGAAATGTACCATTTCATACCGCTCGGCGTTCAGCCATTCGTTATTCTCCAATGATTTTAAAACCCATTCGAGACTGACCAGCCAGCATCCACGTATTATACCACGGAGAAGATTTATCGTTCTGACGCCCGTGCTGACGACGTGGGTAGTTCGACGAGTCACCGTGGAACTCATCTCGGCACCGCCGAGTTCCTTCACGACGCTCTTTACCAGATCCACATCTCTGTACAATATAATTTCACCGTTAATCAGTCTTTAAAGATGCAGAAAATGTCTAAAAAAAAAATAATGTCAAAGTTTTATAAAAAAAAAAAAAAAAATAACAAAATAAAACATCACGAAAATTTTATCGCTGGGCTTTTTCGTTTCGTACCCTTTTGAAAATCCCGTCGCTACTATAATGAGTTTTTGGGGCTTGAAGTTTCGCTCGGCTACCGAAAGTCTCTTTTTCTTCAAAAATACATTCATCGAGCCTCTCTCACTGACGGCCGATTGCTCGGAACTTTTTCGTCCAAAACCCTCCGATAGTTCGTTACTCGCGATTTTCTTCACGACAATTTTCTTGCTGATCACCTTACGTGCTTTTTTTATCCTCGTAACTTTAATCTGAGTTTTAATATTATCGAGACTCGAGCACGCTGCCTCGTCATAATCGTCCTCGGCCTCGTTATCTCTGCGCAAAGCCTCGATTCGTTTTTCCGCAATGGCCCGAGTAGTCTTGCGTTTGCGAAAGTGCTTTCTCGGCTTCCAGGTTATCGGTTTTTTCGGCGTCAGTTCGCCAGTCGATACGGGACTGAACGATACGATCTGAAAATTGTCGCGAAGGGGCAATAATTTTTTTTTTTTTCCCGTTCTTTGCGTGAGCAACGTTGAATTCTCATGGGGAATCGTTTCACTCGTCGCTCTCGCTGACTCGTTCGCCTCCGATGAATCCTCAATTATTTGAGGATTTTTCGTGCCGCAAGTTATCCTGGAGGGCGAATCATCGAGGTGCAACGCGCTGCACGGTGCGGTCGTGTATTCGCGGCTGCTCATCGATGAGTCAGAGTCCCTGAAGGCATTGATGATTATTAGACTTTTTTTTTTTTTCTTTTTTTTAGAAAAATAGTACGATCTGTACTTTATAATAATAATTATATTATTTTTAATAATAATAATTTATAGTACAGTAGAACCTCGATTATCCGAACTCCCACTATCCGAACCCTCCGTTATCCGAACGTATACTTGCTTTATCCGAACGTTCTATTATCCGAACCATGGCGCGATTTTTTTTTTTTTTCTACAATAAAAATGCCTTTTTTTATTTGTTTTTCGTTCGAAATGCTGCTTGTCCGATGTTTTCGACGTTCGCTCGACAGAAGTACTCTCAAACGAATAAAAAACTAGCTTCGTTATGCTCGAAGACAAATTAATTTCGCAAGGGGTCAATAAGAATTGCTACAAAGATACGTATCGTTGATAAAATTTTAAATTCACACGGAATAAAACTTGACTGAATAATTTATAAAAATTTGCTATTAGAGATAAATACAATGGCATCGTCGTGTTCCATGCAAGGCTTCTGATTCTTGTTTTTTTTTCCTTCTGTTCAATAATAATTTATCCAAGCGACTTTGTCGTTAAAAAGTGAATACTACGAATATTACCCGAGAGCGTTACAAACGTATGAAAAAATATATATTTTAGATTGGTTGAAGAAAAAATAAAATAAACATGATTCCGAGATAATTTGTTGTACGTCCGTAATATCAATTTCTTTTTGAACGAATAAACCGCGAAAAAACGCGTAGCTTCCATACGGCAGCCAAAGATTCAGCAATTTATGATAAAAAAAGCCTGAAATTAAACACTTAATTTTTATGAAGGCATATATTACTGTTTTGTTTTAAATATATAATTGAAATACACAAGCATAACGTTAAATTGCTCAAAATATCTGCCCGTTTTTTCTTATTTTTCCCATATGCAATATGTAAGACCGCTATCTACGACAACGCATTTCTATTATCCGAACTTTCGATAATCCTAACTAGGCCCGGTCCCGACGGGTTCGGATAATCGAGGCTCTACTGTAATATAATTTTATATAATTTATAATAATTATATTATTTTTTCACATTCAAGAAGGTCCATGTATGAATAAGCATTCCATTTTTGGCTTCGTCGTAGAGATAGCATTTTGAATGTAAATAAATTATGAGAAAATCAAACGTGTAGAAATTTTTTAAAAAAATGAGAAAATGAGATAGCCATGAAAGAGAACGTCTGAAAATTGAACGAGCCCCGGATGGCTAATTTTCGTTTGAAAAAGCTCGTGTGTGTGTCTTTAAATTTTGCTTCATTATTTCATAATTTTATACATTTTTCAAAGGTACCCAACGGATTTTCGATTAAAATAAATCATTTCTCCGAGTATGCGATTCGGCTAATTAATATACATACGAAGGTAAGGTCGAAATTTTCGCCGGTGCGGTGAAAATTTTTCGCTTCAACGAGGTCCCATTATTTATTCCCCCGATCGTCTCCGTTCTGTTCTGAGTTCTCCACAAAATCGAACGACTCGGCGGATAAGGAGTACCCTCGACAAAACTCGGACCTTCACCCGCGGATGATCTTTTCGCCTGATTCGGCTTCTCGCGCGTTATATTTCTCAATCTTGCCATTAGCGACATATTCTCGATCGAATCGGCGTCACTGTCGCTGATCATCGTGTCATTCCTCTCGACGTTACTCGCCATTGATCTCGCGATCTCGTCCTTGTCAACCGTAAAAGAGTGATTATCATCGGACGAGGAGTAATTTTCCGTACAGCCAGTTTTTGGTTCGTCGGCCTCGATGGAAGTGTTGACCTTCAATGAAATTCGAGCGACCCGATCGTTCGGTGAATTTTTCATTTCCGACGATTCGCTCGCCGATCTATTGACATTCAACGATGCGCGAGTAATTTTTTTGCTGCTCGAAGATTCGCGCTGAGGCATGTGACTCTGTACGCTCGTTAATTCCATGGATATTGCCTGATTCGTGCCAAGCTCGTCGGCACACTTTTCCTCCGTTCTCGAAACGTCGCTGCGACGTAGCAGACTCGCGAATGGAAATCGACTCCGCGCGCCGGTTATTTCCATCTGCGACGGCATTGACTCTTCGACGTTTCGCGTTGACGTCTCAATGACGTCCAAATTCGCGCCGATCACGTCTAAATTGTTCTCGATTCCCTGAGACGGAGGCCCAACGTAATTTCCATGACCAGCGATGAACGACGAGCATGTAATCGGCGCTCCTATATCCGATATATTGGATTCCATGGATATATCCAATCTTGGATCGGCTATTCTCGTCAGTTTGATCATCAATATTTTTTCCTTTATTCTCGTGGATTCATTGTTACGAGATTTTTCGCTACCACCGAGTACGAGACTCTTGTCGCATCTCGAAATACTCGACGGCGCTTTCGACGTTCTTCTCGACGCTACAATATCCGAGGGTCTTTCGAACGTACGATTTTTCGAGCTACGAATCACATTCGTAGAAATGACGCTTCTGTTCGTACCAGCGATTGCCGAATCGTCGTTCATTATTTCTTTCAAAGCTTGCCGCTGACCTTTCAGTATCGTTGCCGTTTTCATCGCCAATTCCGCTCTACCGTCGAATATTTCCCGAGTTTTGTTCATTATCGCGTCTTTCAATAACTCACAACTCTCGCCCAGAGCCGTTTCTTTTTCGCTCATGGCGCTCACCGCTGAATTATCGGGTGAAACATCGGAGCAAGACTCTTCGGGAATTTTCAATGATAAAATTTTGCGCAGGCTGATTCTGCTTTTTTCAGCGGTCGGAGGATAATTCTCAGGCTGAGTGGATCTGAAGGAGCCGTTGCCTGAATCGGACAGGTTTGAGACGTAACTTAGATTGACCTGCAGGGAACTTCGACGGCTCGGTAAAATCTCGTCGTTTATTATTCTCAGTCCCGAATGTTTTTTCCTTCTCGGTGGCATGATTATTCTCTGGGTAATATCATAAGGGAGTATTAACGAAACGTGACTAGATCCGAGTCCGGGGGGTGTTGAATGATTTGAAACAATTATTGTTCAATTATTCGCGCAATGTGATTTTGATTTTATTTTATTTATTCATGAAAATTAGAAAACCCTTAATTTGACTAAAAATTTGACTAAAAAAAAGAATATATATATATATATATAACCGGGGCTTTGGTCTGGTGGCTAGCGTGCTGGCCTCTTAGCCAGAGCCTCGGGAGGTCCCGGGTTCGATTCCCGGTGTCGTAATCTTGTCAGGAGAAAATAAAATATGGGCGTGACTAGCTCCAGATATATGTATGGGGCATACACAGGTACATTTACTGGTGTGTGTCACGTACATATGGCTGTAGTCCATGTTTACGTTCTCCTGTCAAGATGTGACGTAGCTCCGACGCCGTGAGGCGAGCACGGGACCGACTGTAGTGGCCCAGGTTTTCCGCAGTTTCCCGGGGCCCATGGTACGTGCTAATACGCGTGCCATGGTGAATGCGCTACAGAATAGGAAGTCGGCTGCGGCCGCACGGGCCCTGGGTGTCTGGTTACTGACCCGGACCAGATACCCAGGGTGGAGGTGGATATGAGGGAAGGATGGAAAGGGAGGTGAGGGAAGGAGCGCCATCTTGAAAACCCCGAAAGGGAAGAAGGCGTGAGGATATAAATTAATAAAAAAAAAAATTTTTTTTTTTTTTTAAATATATATATATATATATATTCTTTTTTTTTAGTTAAAAAAATTCGTTTATGTAACGTTATATATAACGTTTATATTTTATATTAACTTTTATATATATATAAATTAACTTTTCAAAGGGTACGTAAGAAGAAAAAAACTTTTATATATATGTAAATTAACTATTATATTTTATATATATAAAAGTTAATTTATATATATATATATATTAACTTTTCAAAGGGTACGTAAGAAGAAAAAAAAAACCGGCACAATATATATATATATATATTAGGCCGGTTTTTTTTTAACTTTTTTTTTCTTCTTACGTACCCTTCGAAAAGTTAATTTTTAGCCTCAAACGAAACCTCACGAAACCCCGGAACTCGATAGTAAAATTCTAAAAGATGACTTATCCGGTTTGAATTTTTCAAACCCTCTAACCGAAATATCTCGAAAACTATACAAGTTGGGAAGCTGTTTTTGGTTTCATTTTGTAGATAATCGAATTTTCTATGAAAAAAAAAAGGTTGCGACTACTGTACACCTGAATGTTTATCTTGTATTCGATACGAACGTTTAAAGTTGAGTGCATCGAATAAATGAATGATGTAATTTTTTATCTCATCCGTGTTCTAAACTGATACAAATAATATCACGCGAACTATTTCATAGAAAATCTCTATATCTTCTACCGCTTACAATATAGTTTGAAATAAAAATTGAAGAAACGAGGATATCATTTTAAATTGCTCTAGAGTTTATTCATAAAAATTCGTTTTGTTACAATAAGGAAATTCTTTGCGATGATTGTAAACGACTTGCATGACGAACTGCTTTTGTTCCTCATTTTTAGTTAATAGAGCATTGTACTCTTGGACTAACACGCGACTTCTCTCTGGGTACAGAGTGAAGTAGTGAAAAAATTGTGCATCACGCGGCGTAGCCGTAAAGCCCGAAAATTCAAATTTTCATTTACCAGCAATAAATTGTACAGTTGCGCTTGTGGTAAAGTTTTATTATTCGGTTAAGTTTCATTATTAAGTTAAAGTTTCATTATTCGGGGTAAAGTTTCATTATTCAGTTTTATTCTCCTATCGAAGAATTTATGAATTTTTAAATTTTTATTTTAAACTGCAAAGTGAGCGGTAAAAGATAGAGAGAAAATTATGAGACACATTGCGTGGATAATTTAATTTTCCATGAAATAATTTGCGTGACATAATTTGTATCAGCTTAGAACACGGGTGAGATCAAAATTTATAAGTTAATGAGCATCTTCATTCATTTATTCAATGAACTCACAGCTTTAAACGTTCGTATCGAGTACAAAATAAACAGTGTATAGTAGTCATGACCTTTTTTTCAAAGTAAATTTCATTATCTACAAAATGAAACCGAAAACAACTTCCTAACTTGTATAATTGTCGAGATATTTTGGTTAGAGTGTTTGAAAAATTCAAACCGTATGAGTCTCATCTTTTAGAATTCGTTTGAGGATAAAAATGAACTTTTTGAATGGTACGTAAGAAAAAAAAAAAGTTAAAACACCAGCCTAATATATATAAACAAATAAATTAAAATGAAAATAAAATAAACAAAATAAACAATCGCGATAAATATTTATCCTCAATTATATTATAAATATACTATATTATAAATATATTTGGAAATAATTTTTTTTTGTTCATAAATTTTTGTAAATCCATAGCCAAGCGCTGTATTCCTTTATATTGAGTGCTATTGGATTTTTTTTTTTTTTTTTTTTTTTCGAATATACAAAAAAATTTGTAAAGGCTAAAGTAATTATGCAAATTGAATAGAAAAATAATTAGCTGATTGCTTAGTTATTCCAGTTTTTAGAATTTAGATTAGAAAGATTTAGTTCTCGCAATTTCGACATACTTCTCGCATCAACTTGCTGCGCGTACAGAGACAATCTTGCGCCTCTTATTTTTAAGCATGAAAATTTTTCAAGAACACTGGTCCATGATTGAGAAATAGAAAAAATACATTGTTCCGGGTTAATATTAAAGTGACTCGACCTTCTTAAAGGTGATACGATTGTGATTAATTATTTCGTGCAATTTTCCCCAATGACAAGAATTCGTTGGTCTTGTTTTATATTTATTTACGCTTTCGTGCGGATTTATTGCAATGTAATTTTGCGAAAAAAAACCTGATCATTCATATGAACGAATTTTTAATAAATTGAATGATTACAGTGCGAGAAGTGTACTCACGTGTGTTTACGTTTATTGTCAATCAATTATACACATCACAACATCACGATCGTATTGAAGTGTATCCATGCGAAATTATTGTACACATATAACGTCCTCATAGAGGTCATGCTTATTTTTCGTGCTCGTTTTATCTCATGGATTGATCAGAACGTATAACGTATGAATTGTACGATCGCCACGGATAAATATAGGTAAAATATTTTCGTGAATTGTTGACAATTGTTACGAACCCCCTGCGCCCCTTGTAATTCCATGTAACGTCAACGTTGTGTACGTTGTACGTTATAGAGGGGGGGGGGGGGGGGGAAATTACGCAGCCGGCAAATCAATCGGCCATGTTTTTGTAACAATGCATTGATAAATATATAAATCCGACTGTGATATTTAACACTCACATTAAACAGCGGAATCGTATCGATAATCGTAACGATAATTTGATTTTGATTTTTTAAAATTAATTAATTCTGTTTAAATACGGACACTGTTGTAAACACAATGGAAAAAACAATCCCAAAAGTCAGGTTATACGACTCGGATAGTCAATCGAGAGTCCACAAGTTATTGTCCAATTTACATCATTATGGCGATAGATTCATGACATACTCGGCTTATAACATTAAGAATGATTGTCTTGAAAATTTTAAATATTAATTATAATATAAATCATTTTTATATAGCATATTGTCTACGAAGATAGTAAAAAAGGGCCTTCGTTTGACCGGAAGTCCGAGATTCATTAGTTCGTGATTTAATCGCATTTCCGTGGAGCAGTACCGTCTTCCTGAAAGCGGACATCGTCGGCGTCACCTCTCTGGCGTCAGTTGTGCTTCTGAAGTCGGTGAGTTGTTATCCATTTTAATTATGTATTTACGTTAGCGATCCTCGTTCAATTTATCGTCAATGTTGAAGCATAAGCCCAGAGTGTTACTGAGAGATTGATAGTTTTTGAAAATATCGATTTAACGTGTACGAGGAACAGAAAATTTCAACGCGGAAAAAACGTCGTGCCCGGCGAGCAACGCGCCGCTTAAAAAAAAAAAAAGTGTTTAATCGATATTTCTCACACAATGTAATTACGTCTTACACATTTTCCGCTCAATTCCAGGCAATGAAAACAAAAAAAAAGTTTTACAATGAGAATATTTTACGAAAAATCATATATATTTCTTTACTATTTGTGCGGTAGCCTAAAAGTGTAATTGATGAAATGGCCGCCTAACTACGTGGTAATAACGCGTAAATTTAATTATCTCGTGGCGCCTCGAATATGAGGAACGCCCTTTTAATCGCGTTTTAGTAATAAATCTTGCATTGCCAGTAAAAAAAAAAAACTTTCGATCGCCTTGGATTTTTTTTTCATTAAAATCGCACTAGCAGTGCGACGCGATGATTTGGGTCGATTGCAATGGGGGGATAAGAAAAACGCGCTCTTTTCAAAATGGCCGACTCTGCACGTCCCAAAAATGATGCGATCGAATTTTTTTTTTTTTTTTAATTTTCTTAAGAAAATTATTTCAATCAAGGTAAATGTCTCCTAGCGATAGTAACCGCGAGATTTAAGGATTTTTAGAAGCGAAACAGAATCGTATTTGCATTATAGATTTTTTTTTCTCTGTGTCCTCGGGGGGGGAGGATTGAGAGAGAAATAATTCACAAAATTAGCATAAAGTTCTTGAGGTTGTTGCGCTGATCTTTAAAAATGTTGCCATTCAGACCAAATTTTTCCACAATATACATGACCCCTTTATGCATCTTCCTGTAAAACTTTGGTACGATTAACAGAATCATTTTTTAAGAAAAAAAAAAAGGCAGCGAGTTAAATCCGCTAAGAAAATGTTACAGCCGAGCTCAAAAAATAGATACGTTTTAATAGGCGTTACTCGGATATTCTATAAAAAATTTTACAATTTTTTGCTGTACCGTTTTTGGGATATTGATAATGATAGAAAACCGAATGCCCGTGAACGGCTTTTACCGTCCAAGCGTCCATGCATGCCTCGCTCACTTCGCACTCTTATTTTGTCGCAAACAAGTCCTTAATCGCTTGATTTTACATTAAACTCGCTTGTATGTATCCTAAAATTGCTTTTACATGATTTTTAATGTAAAAATTCACCTACGGCTCGTATCAGTCGCTTGATTTTGAAAATTGTGTTTTGGCTTTCTCAGCTTTGTATCGCAAACGAAATAGGAAAAAAAAAAAATTGATATGGCGGACAACGATGATCTTTTGGATTACGAAGATGAGGAGCAGACCGAGGCGGTTGTGGATGGATCGGGCGATGTTCCGGCTAAGAAGGAAGTCAAGGGAACTTACGTCTCCATACACAGCAGCGGTTTCAGGGATTTCCTTCTGAAACCAGAAATTCTTCGAGCCATCGTAGATTGTGGTTTCGAGCATCCATCCGAAGGTAATAATTTTGAAAAAAAAAAAAAAAAAATTTCGCCTGCTGCAAAAGTAATTATAAATTTGAGGATGAAAAAATGTTTTTTTTTTTTTTTTTCCAAACTTTTATCGACATTAATGCACAATTATATGTACCACAGTGTTTTCAGCATTTAAAAAAAAATTAAAGAGATTTATTTTTTAAATTGTGCATCGATGACGGAAAACTGACGATGAAAAGTTTGCAAAAACAATTTTTTTTTTCTTCGGCACTGCCGTGCTCTACTTTAAGGAGGTTCAGTACTTTGTGGCCAACGTATACCGTCGGATTGAAATTTTTATAATTTACATTCTGCTTATCGATGGGTCTCGTCTTTTTTTTTTCCCCCCGAATTTTTCGAGAGAAAAAAAATTGGCAAAAATCCGCTCTCTGAGCAACGTCAGCCCGCAAACCGATTTTCAATTTTTTACCTCAGGTAGAAACGTACGAAATCAATGAAAAAAAAAAAATCTACCGGATAAAGCAAACATTTAAAACTATCTTCTGTATCATGGTGTTGTTACGCATACGGAAAACTCAGGGAATTAAGAAAATTCTCTGGAATTTTTTCAGGATTTACCTTTTTGCCAGAATTACGAAAAGTAAAACCAACTTCGAAAAAAAAAACTTAAAATTATAAAAATAAATATTTTTGTATATTTTTAATATTTATATTATTCTTTATTATATACAACAAAAGTTACGTCAGTGCCAAACAATGAAAATTTCAAAAACTCAAAACTAATTTACTCTGAAGCTTCAAAGCCACGCTTCTGCATTCGATTTGTCGATACGAAACTACACAATTATTATTTTAGATAAGCGTTTATAATTATTTTTCATTTATTGGCACTGTCATAAAAATTTCCAGTTATAATTTAAAAAAAAAACAGGTTTGGTATTTGCTTTTAATGTATTTATTTTTTACTTCGCAGTCCTTGAATTATTTTTTGTATTTCAGTTTCTTTTTTTTTATTTTTATTTTAATATTCAACATTTTCATGTATTTTAATTTGAAAAAAATTATGTTATCCAGTTCAATATTTATTTTCCAATATCAGAATCGAATTGAGTACCCTCAATGTTTTTTCAAGTGGGCTAAAAAGGTTTTTTTTTTTGTTTTTTTTTTGTTTTTTTTTGTTTTTTTTTTTTTTTCGTTTCACAAAAACGATTCATTGCTATTTTTGTGTATATAATTTGTCCCATATAGTTTGTAAATCTGCTCGTGTTTCCATGCACACGTTCTTTATTTGACCCTAATCTCCCTGGAATATTTGAAAAACCTGGAAAAGTCAGGGAATTTCTGAGTCAATATTGCGTAACAACCATGTATGTAAATGAAAATTAATTGCTGTTCGTTGGTAAGTGCATCACTTGAGAACGGCTGGACCGATTTGGCTAACTTTTTTTTTTATTTTTTTTTATGTTCGTAATAGTCCGATTGGGGTTTTTCGGGAAAGAAAAATTGGAAAAACTCGGGGAAAAAACTTAAAGTGCTTTTTTTCTATGGAATTTTCGTATGTACTCGAGACCATAACACACGATTCAAACGATAGATATGCGTAATTCTTTTTTTTTTTGTTTTGTTCGTTATGATCCTGGAAAAGTTTTCAGGGAAAAAAAAAAAAAATCGGGACAATTATCCCCACGTGCGCAACGATTTTTTCCCAGCTCTTTAACGAGCCTGAACCTTCTTAAAACGATAAATCCCAAATGATGACTACAATAGATAGGGACAACATATTGTTCGTGAATGAAATCTATCTATCCTGAATGTTTAACCAACAAAAAAGATGTTTTTCAAATTATTCATCTCTGATATATATATATAACTAAAATATATATATATGTATATATATTCCCCGCAGTACAGCACGAATGCATTCCCCAAGCCGTTCTTGGCATGGACATTCTGTGCCAAGCGAAATCGGGTATGGGAAAAACGGCAGTTTTCGTGTTGGCGACGCTTCAGCAGCTCGAACTCACTGAGAATCAAGTTTACGTTCTCGTTATGTGCCATACACGGGAGCTCGCTTTTCAAATTAGCAAGGAATACGAACGTTTCAGCAAATACATGCCCACCGTAAAGGTAAAATATATATTTTACAAACGAAAGCCCCCAAAAAAAAAAAAAAAAAAAAAAAACCCCAAAATCCTATTTCTCGCTTATCAAAATGATCTTCGTATGATGTAAAACAAGTCTTAGCCTAAAAATGATGACTCATATATACCACTACCCAACACTGACGAAGATCTTTGAATATCTCCAGAGCCATTCCCCGGCGACTTTTCCAATTGACTTAATTTTTTTTTTCCGTTTTTTCCCCCCCGCGATTTTGAAAAATACAGGTTGGCGTATTTTTCGGTGGTCTGCCAATACAAAAAGACGAGGAAGTACTGAAGAACACCTGTCCGCACATCGTCGTTGGAACGCCCGGACGAATTTTAGCTCTGGTGCGAAGCAAAAAATTGAATCTCAAACATCTCAAGCATTTCGTTCTCGATGAGTGCGACAAAATGCTCGAACTGCTAGGTAAATTTATTTTACTCTCAAAACAATTCTAAATTTTTTTTTTAACTCTTTTTTTTTTTTTTTTACGAATGATGTATGAACTTATCTTAGCCTCAGATGATGACGCTCATATTTACCACTACCCACTACTGACAATTTTTTAATTGAAAAAAGCAAGAAAAATATTCTCACTATCCCAAAATTTTTCGCAATCTTTTAATCGATTTTCGCAATTTTTTTTGTTTTTCTTCCCGTTTTCTCCTGCCAGACATGAGAAGAGACGTGCAAGAAATATTCCGCAGTACGCCGCACGGGAAGCAAGTCATGATGTTCAGCGCAACGCTGTCCAAGGAAATTCGGCCAGTTGCGAAGAAATTTATGCAAGACGTAATTAGCAAAACTTCCTCTACACTTCGAACTACGATTGTTACGACTTCGTACGGCCCGACGTGTTTGCCACCACACCCGGGACAGAGCTCAGGCCACCCTCTATATTTCGCTCGCGGCGTAGGCTAGTTAGACAAACGGGGAAAAAAAACAAAAAAAAAAACCAAAAAAAACCACGTTACGGAGAGATCCATGAAAATGAGGATTGTCAAATATCCCAAGAGAAAGAGAGAGAACAGATTCCTCGCTGGCAATTTCCTCAAATCCGCTCTCCCTCCGTCAAAGTTCCACGAGCCATATTGAGATTTAAGTTCCGTGAAATAATTCCACATCGCGTAAACCCTTTGATCCAATCCTCTCCCACCAAAATATCCGATCAAAAAAAAAAAACAAAAAAAACCCTTCCCAAACCGCGTCCTCGAGTTTCCTCGGGGTGGGGGGAAAAAAAAAAGAAAATTAATTTTGCAATCGTACCGATCCCCCAGCACCGTTCCAGCTGAAATTCACTCTCCCGCATATGAGGGGGGGAAAAAAAAAAACACCATTTCCCAATATTATCCTGCAGCCACAGCGGAGCTAATTACGAAAAATCGCAAAAAAAAAAAAAAAATTATCGAAACTCGCGAAGGGGGGAGGTCGTTTCGGGAGGGATGTTTAAAAAAAAAAATGTTATGAAAATGGAAAAAAAAAAAAAAAAAAATGGGCGGTTCGCGGTACAGATAAAAAATGATTTCGATGGGCGGGAAGGGGAAAGGTTGGGCGGATTGAGACGATTTAATGAAGAAGAAACATCAAGACAGCCTGAAGACAGAAGAGAGCAAGAAAGAAGATTCAAGAGGACATCTCGTTTCGGGGGGGAAAAAAATGGCGGGGGGGGGAGGGGAACGTTTAGCTAGGGAAACTTTGCTTAGATCCGTTGAAAAAAATTTGAAAAAAAATCGTCGATATAAAAAAGAAAAAAAAAAAAGAATATCCCAAACGGTGGGGATCCTCCTGAGAGCGTTCGACGCGAACGAGAATCTCAAGTTCGATTCAGCGACGCTCGAAAAAAAATACTTGAATCACAATTTCGTATGCGCCATACAATTGAGCCAACGAGATGGATTAATCTCGACTCAAATTTTTCCGGCTCAATTTAATTCGCGCGAGAGAGAGAGAGAGAGGAAGCGTGTTCCTTAACGATTTTGTGGGAAAAAAAAAAAAAAAATTTTTTTTGATAATCTCCGAGAAAGAGTGCCCCGTAAATTCTCTGATCCACGACGTGTTTGAAAGAGAGAAAGAAAGAAAGAAAAGAAAAAAAAAAAAATTAATGAGATTGGAGCGGGGGCAAAAAAAACATCGTCCCCCTCTCACGATCCGCGCGGCACACGAAGCATCGAGAGGATTTTTACGGTCAGAAGGAGTTTTGTTGGGGTCAAGCGCATCGATGCCGAACGGGAGATGCGGCCGGGTGGTGGCTGAGCAATTCCCAGTGGGTGCTTCCGCAACCTTAAGCTCTCTTGACCGCTCTGTTGTGTGTTTGTGGTGGCCGCCCGTCGTTTTCACACGTTTTTTGGCACTGCCCAGATGGTGGAAGTCGCCGGACCGTATGTTATCAGTATGAATTAAAAAAAAAAAAAATAATAATGTTCGACAATTAAAGTCCCCTTCGGCATTTACCGGAGCAATTTTAACGTTTCTTTCAAACGTTTGGCGCTCTTGACGTGTCGAAGAGAGAAGAAAAAAGTCTCATTTTTTTTTTTTTTAGAACAAGGTAGACTCGGGATTACTGACGAATCGCGATTTTTTATTTTTTTTTTCGTCCTTTAAATCTGTCCGATAAACTTTTTTTTTTTGTTTCGTTGATCGATTTCAATTTTTTTTTTTTTTTTCATCCTGTTCTCGATCTCTTGTTTCATTTGCGAGATTATTTTTTGGTTTCAAATGTGCCCGTTAGTCTCGCACATGGTGAATTGCATGAGAAAAAAGAAAGAAAGAAAAAAAAAAAAGCAAAATATATCGCGCCATATGGGATTCCCGTAACGTTTGAGAATTATCGGTCGGACGTCGTCGGGCATTCGAGTTATCGGGGTAGATTGGGTTGTCTTACAAAAGAATTTGTTTTTTTTTTTTTTTTTTTTTTTTTTTTCTTCTTTCCGTCTCTTCTGCGCAGCCGATGGAGATCTACGTCGACGACGAGGCTAAATTAACGCTCCACGGTCTTCAGCAGCACTACGTAAAGCTCAAGGAGAACGAAAAGAACAAAAAATTGTTCGAGCTTCTCGATGTTCTGGAGTTCAATCAGGTTCGTGAGGGGAACAAAAAATTACCATAAATTTTTTTTTTTGCTTTTTCAAGATTCGTGCTTACCCATTTATTTTTTTGGACTCGTTTAATTAATTTCTAATGGTTACAAAAAAAAAAAAAAAATCAATTTCAGGTCGTCATCTTCGTAAAGTCCGTGCAGAGATGCATGGCGCTGGCTCAATTGCTGACCGAACAAAATTTTCCTGCGATTGGAATTCACAGAGGTATGACCCAGGAGGAACGTTTGTCGAGGTATCAACAGTTCAAAGATTTCCAAAAGGTTAGTCTCGGACGAATTTTTTCAACGAATATCGAGGATGCCTCTCGCTTTTGCGGTCTCGACGAAAAAAAAAAAAATTAGATTTAATGGAAAAAAATTTTCCGATTATCGGAATTTGGATGAATTGACAAAGAAAAATTTATTTTTCATTGAGAAAACTTTTTTCTTGACCTTTTCTTGACCAACTTATTTCCAGGGTGATTTTTAACAAGGTCAGGATTGAATACGAAAGGATCAGGGGTTCCGGATGTGGGCTAAAAATATTTCACAATTTTTCCCTATCTTTGAACAACCCTTGTGCATGAAAAACCACCCCTCGGGAATATAAAATTTTTTTTTTGGTATGCGCGCCCGTAAATCATGCGAAAAATCGCGAAATAAAAGGAAAGTAAATAATAAGGGTGAGAAAGTCATATGAAATCATCAGAACTACCCCCATCGCAAAAAAAACCACCCCCTGAAGTGCCATCAGTCAATTTTCATCCAATTCCGAATTTCTTCGTCATTTCACGTCAGCATGATTCGCAAGTGACGTAAAAGAGTTGCACAAGTATTTCCTTGAGGAATTCCCCCAAAAACGACCCCGTTTCGAATTCTGAATCCAAATTCAGGATCAGCTACCTAAAAAAAAAATCATTCAAGTCATCAATCAATCAAATAAGTTCAATTTTTGCAAATTCTGTCCGCCATATTGTGTCGGCTATTTTGAATTTTCGAATTCTGACTCCAGATTCAAAATCAGCGACCCAAAAAAAAAAACCCCCAAAGTTACCGAGTTTAATGCCAAATCAGCTCAAATTTTGCCGTTTCCGTTCGCCATACTGGATCGGTCATCTTGAATTCTCAAATTTTGACCTCGGATTCGGAATCAGCGACACGAAAAACCCCCCAAGTTACTAAGTTTATTGATAATCGGCTGAAATTATGAAATTTCGGTCAGTCATATTTGATCCGCAATCTTGGATTTTGGGAAATTCCGAAATATAACAATATATTCTCATTACCGGCATGATAGACAAGTAATTCCAGCAGAAATGAATATTTCGAAAAAATCACCCTCAAAATTATACACATTTTTCAAATTTTGTCATTTTTGACGATTTTTGAGAAGGTCTGTACAATAAGAGGGTAGTTCCGAGGGGTTCGATGATTTTTTTGCAGTTAGTACTGTCCTTTATCTTTGAAACAAGCCCTTAACGAACATTCTGCGTTATTTTTTTGTAGAAATTATGAATTTTCAAAAGTAGCGGTACATATAAGTACCACTTGGCACGAAAGGGTTTAAAAAAAAAAATTTTTTTTCGAAAATTGCTCGTATAATTTGGGAACAAAGACGTACGAAATTGATAAATTTCTCAAATTTAATGTTAAATATAAATTCTTTTTTTATCCACGAGACTGCATCGCCGAGAGACCTTAAAAAAAAAAATGATACATATACAATGAGGATATTTTCAATAACCATGATCACATCATGAATGTTTACTCTTGAACTCTCTGCTGAGTATATTAAAAAAAAAAAAAAAAATATGTAATATTCCCAAGAATCCTCGAAAAACCGAATAATCATTCGTTGTTTTTCATTTGTGACACAGCGTATTCTGGTAGCGACAAATTTATTCGGACGAGGTATGGACATCGAGCGCGTCAATATCGTATTTAATTATGATATGCCGGAAGATTCCGATACGTATCTCCACCGAGTCGCCCGAGCTGGTCGTTTCGGTACCAAGGTAAGCATTTTTGTTTAGAAGGGAAAAAAAAGCACGATTGCAAAAAGTTTTTCGGGATATGCAATGAAAAATGGTTTTTTTTTAATTAAAAAATTTTTTTTCAGGGTCTTGCCATAACGCTGGTGAGCGACGAAAGCGACGCGAAAATTTTAAACGACGTGCAGGAAAGATTCGATGTCAATATTACGGAACTACCTGACGAAATCGATCTGGCTTCTTACAGTAAGTTTTCATTTTTTTTTTTCTCTTGATATATTATTTTCTTTGCTTAATCTTTTTTTTGTTACCCTGATAAATGCTTATGCATCCATTTTTATTGTCGTTACATTTTATTCATTTTTTTTCCTCTTGATATATTATGTTATTTGTTGAATCTTTTTTTTTTTTTACATTTTTTTTACCCCGATAAATACTTATGCTTTGTATCCGTTTCTATAGTTGCGTTATATCCGTTTGTATTGTCTCGTTACATTTTTTTTTCTTTTTTTTTCTCTTGATATATTATTTTCTTTGCTTAATCTTTTTTTTTTACCCCGATAAATGCTTATGCATCCGTTTTTATTGTCTCGTTACATTTTTTTTTTCATTTTTTTTTCTCGATATATTATTTTCTTTGTTTAATCTTTTTTTTTTCCGCCCCGAAAAATACTTATGCATCCGTTTTTATTGTCTCGTTACAGTCGAAGGCCGATAAAGAACCGACGCAGCTGCATCTGATTCAGCAGCTATGAAGGAATCCTGTAAATATTTCAATAAAATATATTATTTTTTTTAAAATAAAATTGCATTAATTATGGGGAGCAAATACTTTGGAAGATCGAAAATTGGGTGATTTTTGAGATTTTTTTTTTAATGTGAAAAAAAAAACAAAAATTTCTCAAATACTGACAATATTTTATTCGTGTTACCGTACATCTCTGGTCATTTTTTAAACTTTTTTTTCATGCATTGGTCAAGGTTTAATCCACCGTGTCCTCATCCTTGTTCTCGATTTGCGGGAATTTCGCAGCTCGCAATTTTTTGAGAAACATAAAAAAAAAAAATATCTACGTTTTTTAAAGAACATGAAAACTTGCATTTTGAAGAAAAAAAAAATCGCAAATTGAGTGGTCGAATGTGTTTGGAAAAAAAAAATTATCGATTTTCAGGCATTTTGTAGCTACAAATATTTTTCAAGCAATCTCTCGATCTTTCCAGCTTTGGGCTCATGTTTCAATAAATTATATATCGTGTAAATCTTGTTTCAATTTTGAATACAGTTTTTGAGTTATGATTCCTGCGAATTGGCAAAAATATCGTTTCGAGGGGGAAAAAAAAAACACGTTTGAAGTATCACAAACGAAAAACTCAAAATGCGATTAAACGAAGCGATTAAAAAGTGTCTTACCGATTAATTCAGGTATTCCAGCACCGTTTTGAAACTTTCATAACGATTTGTGAAATTGAAAAAAAAAAAATCGATTTTTCGAAGCATCCAAAGTGGTGGAGTTGCTCCCCTCAATTAATTTTCATAAAATTTAGCATACTAAAAATTGATCATTACCTTTTCGAATTTCAAATAAATTTTTCGATAACGCATTAATTTCACTATGCTATAATTGACCGCAGTCATATCGCGGTAGTTGAAATTCAAGTTTGCATTAAAAAAAAAAAAAAAAATGTCTTGAACGCTTTACATAATCGTTCCGTACGATAATGGGATTAAATCAACTTTTTTTTTTCTTATATCCCGCAGATGCCCAGATGGCAACCCGTTATGTTCCATGCAAGAAAAAAAAAAAAAAAAAGAAAGAAAAATGGAATTTAACTACCGGACGATAAGAAGAGACCAATAACGTCTCGTCATTCCGAAAATCTTGTTTCTGCCTCATCGACAACTCGACGACGATTATATAAGCTATAACCGTCATTTAAAAAGAAATAATGGAGAAAAAAAAACCTAATTTCAAAAATAAAACCAAAAAGACAGGGATAAAGTCGGTAGAGACGTGACTTGATCACGCATAATCGAGTCAACGATAATAATTATAATAATAATAAATAATCGTATAGTCTTACACCGATATTTATCTTTTACTCCTCGCAATTAGTATTAATGTCAAACATATATATATATATATATATTCGACAAACGAGAAGAAAAAAAAAATACGAACGTTTGCACCGACGTATGTATTAGTGAGAATCATTGAACGAAAAAAAGAATAATAATTTTTTTATAGAACGTAAATCCATGCCTCGATTCACTCTTCGATACCCTCTCTCTCATTCGCGCTTCGAAAAGCAAAATTTTTCAAATATTGTCGAAAATCATCTTGTATTTAATCTTGGTACGACGAATCTTCGGTTCAAGTCCGACAGCGATTACAATTGCACCATAATTCATCATTATGATTATTATTTTTTAATTTTTTTCTTAAATTTTAAATTAGACCTATCGACACGGTGAGTTTATTTGGGCCTTGGTTTGTTTGGCATTTTATTTCCACCTTGATTGCCGCCGCCGCCTCGACCGAGCGGCGCGGGCCCTCTGCCGCCTCGTCCACCGAACGTACCTGATAAAACGTAAATTTGTTTGTGAAAACGCCAAATTATCGAATTCAAAGATTTTCTCCGTTAAAAAAAGAAAAATAAATCAAAATACAAAAGTATTGTAAGTTTTGAGTTTTTTTTTTTTTGTGAAAAATGATTCACAATGCAAAAAAAAATGATTTCGAAGGTTTTTCATTCGAACCGATGCTCATTCCTCGAGCAAATAAAAGGGAATTTATTTAGGGGGAGGGGAATATCCGTTTATACCTCGTGCACCACCTCGGCCTCCTCGCTGATTCTGTCCACCGCCCCTGCCCTTCATATCACCTCTGCCGCGCGATTTCATCTGCACTTCCTCCTTCACCATGTCTATAACTTCGTCCGGAATACGAAGATACTTTATCGTGCTACCGCGTATGTAGCACTCCGGCATCCTCCAAAATTTATCACCGTCCTGAGAAAACACATTGACGCTTATGATTAATTGAAAAAAAAAAAAACGCTACAACCGACAATTGGATATCGGTTGAAAAACGAGAGTTGAATTTTTTTTATTTTATTTTAGGAAAAAATATATTCAAGTTCAGCGCGATTTTAGGATTTGATTACATAATTTTCGTACAGATTTTTCAATTTTTCTACAACGAATTCGAAGAGAATTGAGATTCAATTATGAAATAAATATTTACCAATTGCTTTATAAAGTTCATAAACCATTTTAAACTTTACAAGCATTGTAAAAATTTATAAACATTTATAATCCGACCAATTGCTTTGTAAAGATTTTGTTTGTTTTTCAAATTTTTTGTTCTACGGCTGCGAGGGCCCGCAACTCGGACTATTTCATAGCTGCAGCTCTTCAAAAGGGATTCTTGAGAGATTCCGAAACGGAGACAAAAATTCTTTAAAAAAAGATGAGTATTCCAAGAGACACGTGTTGCATTTAAAAAAAAAAATTTCTAAATTTGGTACATCGACTCTGTATCGAAAGTCTTAAGGGTACACCCGTTGATTCAGGTAAGTGATGGAAATGTCATACAGGGCTGACAATTTATTTTCTTGGGTAACTTTTTGCACCGAATGCAAGGCCAAAAGCGGCAGGAAAATCAACGTAATATTTTGACGCTCTTGAATTTTCAAATTTGGAAGTTTCTCGACGAAACACCTCTCCACCAAAGTTGTAAATCTCATCAAGACGCTTCTTTTTTTGTCTCGTGCATTTTTTACGTTCATCGCAATATTTTTTCCAACAATTGGCCCCTCACCTGAAATATCAGGTTTTCTCGAAAAATACGAGTCGATGCCTTATGCGTGATTATTATATGGCTATATATGTATAGCAAAATTTGAGAGACACTCAATTTTGTGAAGAGTTATATACTCATATATGGCCATATATAATTATATATGGTTGTATATAATTATATATGATTATATCAGGTCAAAATTCATATACAAACATATATAAACCATTTGAACACGGGTATTTATAAATTCAACAACTTTTTTTTCCGAGTATACATAATGTACATAATTACAACGTGAAATGTTTACGTATCATCTTTTCTTCATTGACCACCTCCAGTTTTCCTTAGTTTATATTGGACCACTGGGCACAAAGAGGACGCAGTCAGATCACATAATTTATTGATTTTTTTTATTTTTATTGTGAACGGATTTAGTTCAATCATGTGAAATAAATACAATGAATTAAATTTCTTGCTTGCCGATCTTTTAAAACACCGACGTTAGAAAAGAATAGGTCCGAACAGCGTTTCATATTTTTCTGAGAGGAATCTTCATGATAAAGATAATAAAATCGCGAAACTCGCTTTTTTCGAGAAAGCTTGATATTTCAGGTGAGGGGGCTAATTGATGGAAAAAATATTGTCATGAACGTGAAAAATGCAATGAGACAAAAAAGAAGCGTCTTGACGAGATCTACAACTTTGATGCAGAGATGTTTCGTCGAGAAAAATATATTTATAGAGATATTCGACAAAAACGCATTTTTAATTCCATAAAAATGCTTCACAAGTCGTAAAAACCGAGTTTAAGGTCTGAGCTTTTTTCAGTTCAAAATTATTCTGTGAAAAAATAAGAGCAGGGATTTTGCGATATCTTCGATACTTCCAAATTTGAAAATTCAAAACCGCCCAAATATTACGTTGATTTTTCGGCCTTGCATTCGGTGTAAAAAGTTACTCAAGAAAGTAAATTTTCAGTCCTGTATGACATTTCCATCGCTTACTTGAATCAAGGGGTTTACCCTCCCCTTACGGAGAAGCGACCCGAAAATCGTTTAAAGAAAAATACTGGATATGATTTTTTTTACGATGCATGCTGCCATTTAGTTTTTTTCTAGTAAATAGTTATAATAATTGTGCAGTTTTTGAGATTATCGTATTGAAATTTGGCACATAATACAGATTGGATATAGAGAGGAGATCGACATCAAATTTGGAGTTTATTTTGGTATTAAAATTCTAATTGTGTCGCGATCATTATTGGCAAAATCATCACGAGATGAATAATGTAAAAAAAGATATGATCAGATAAGAAATGAAAAGAATTTTACCCTCGACGTACAGATGACCTCTCTGAGATTGATATTCATCCAATTGTCGCAGCTGACCAAATGCCCGTTGTAAGTTTCGCCGTTTTTCAGCTCGACTAGCTAAAAAAAAAAAAAGAAAAATGAAATTTAACAGTCATACTTTGAATCATTTAAAACAAAACGTTCGAAAGACATTTGAAGGTTATGAACTCACCATGGGATGATTCTGTGCTGTTCTAAGTAGCGAAAGTGGCAACTGAAACAATAATAATCAGATTTTTTTAACTCGAGGATATTAATAATTGAAATACTTTGATGAAAAAAAAAAAGTCTTACCATTTTTCCTTCGTTGAATATACTTCCAAGAGCGGTAAAATATCGTGGATTTTCGAAAAATTAACAAAACGTTTTACCGACGAGATAGAAAATGTACACAAAAACGCGATGCCACTCTGAAGAAAATCAGCTGTTTTTGTAGCTCGTGTCCCGGCGTGTTTAATCACGTGATTCTAACCTCTACGGTTTAATTGTTAACGGCACGCCTAGCAATAATTTACAAATAAACGAATGTCTGACGAAAATGTTGAGTAAAAGTAGAATAGTTCCGCGTTGTCTGTTGTTCAAGCGCTTAGCATCGTTGTCCAACGATTCCACAAATAGCGTCAGCAATTTACGAGCAAGTGTCACTCCGTATTTTTATTTTTGAGGTTATGTTCGACATTGGTAGTTGCAAAATTTTTCAATAAATCTGTTTTTTTTTTTTTTTTTAGGTCACCGCGAGCCAGAGGGCTCGTTTCAAGTTTTACAGTCAAGACGCACCTCGGGCAAAGCTCGAGAGGGCAAACGATGCATTGCCAATTAACAAATTTGTCAAGAGAAGTCATACTTGCGGAGAACTCGGCGCCAGTAACGTGGGCGAAAAAGTACAATTGTGCGGCTGGATGGAATTTCAGAGAATGGGAAAATTCATTGTACTCCGAGATGCGTACGGTTCCACGCAATTGATAATTCCAGACGAGGCAGGTAGAGCGATTGTCATTCGAGAAAAATTTAAATACTTTATGTTACTTGTAATTTTCCTATTTTAAAAAAAATTCCCAAATTATTATCAATATCTAGTTTTTTTTTTTTTTAATTTATTTTAGGCACAAACTGTGAAAAAAAAATCCACGATAAAAAATTTATTTCAATTTTTTCATCCTATTTATTCCCAACGATTGTCCTACAAAAAAGTGCGATAATTCATTTATAAAAAGTAAAATTGTCCCAAAAAAAATTTTTTTTTTTTACACCGAAAGTTTGAATGTTCATTAAAAAAAAAAAAAAATTAAATTAAATTAAATTAAATAGCTCGTTAGAGGCGTTTATGAATTTTTCAATTTTATTCGCAGAGAAAAGAATTAATAGAGTCGATCGATAGGCTCAGTTATGAGAGTGTTTTGTGTATCACGGGAAGGGTCATACCGAGGCCCAAAGGCAAGGAGAATAAAAAAATGAAAACAGGATCCATAGAGATACAGGTCGAATCTCTTGAGATTCTAAATGAATCCAAGAGTCAGCTTCCCTTCTCGATAAGAAACTACAATGTTGCGAAAGAAGCCCTGCAGATGCAATATCGTTATCTGTCTCTTCGTTTTCCCGATATGCAGAGAAATTTGCGCATGAGATCGAATATTACGAGCAAAATGCGAGAATATCTCGTCGATCATTGCGCGTTCGTCGACGTGGAAACACCGACGCTTTTCAGAAGAACTCCCGGTGTAAGCTAAAAGAGTTTAATTAAAAATATATATATATATATTAGACTGTTTCAAAATAAATCGATAACTTTTTTTTTTGCTTTACACAATCTTAAACTATACTTGGACATAAAAAAATAATCCTCGCGAAAGGAAGGGCCGGTCCTTCAAGATTTAGAGGTGTCTCATCGGACTTTTGTCATTTTTATTTCGTTAATACGTGAATAATTAATTTGCATGGATGGAACAAACGTTTTTCTCGTCCTAAAATGATGAATATATTCCAAACTTATGCATAAATACTGAATATACTAGAAAAAACGATCTTGATGATCGCAGCAACAATTATCGGTCGATATATACGTCGATAAATGCAAAAAAAAACAAAAAAAAATACAAAAATCAATATTAATAATCTCCTACTTTCCTTTTAAGGTACTTCCTACTTTGTACTTTCTCCTACAATTAAGTAGGAGATTATTAACCACTGATAAATAACGTTTTTAAGAAATTTTTTATAAAAATCGTAATTAATTGTTTTTTCATTTGCTAACATGTTTTTATTTTGTTCAATTAATCATAAAGTCCTGTTTACTAATAATAATAATTTGTACTCGATTTACAAAGTAGACTAATTGTAAGAGTTGAACAATCATTAATGTTATTGAGAAAAACGATGTGGGGTTAGAAAAACAGGCGTGCAAAGGTACCCGCGCGCCGATACGACATGCCGCACTAGATAAATTAATTTATCTCTACCAGTAAACATAATTTCTCCATTAATAAAAAATACGTTTTTTATGGAAAATTTGATGTAGAATACGATGGTTGTATTAAGAAATCGTTAAAATTTGGGGGCCATGGTTAAAAAATTGATTTAAACATTTCAATTGTTTATAACAATATGAAATTTTTTATAAATTTTTTTGAAAATATTTTTTTCTCAAAATTCACTCTTTTATCTTCAAAATGAAAAAAAAAAAGTTTTCTCTAGCTTAAAAATAACCGGAGTTATGAATTTTTGAAAATGAGTCTCCAAGGCACAAATCACGAAAATCTCAAACTTTCAACCCCCTCTATTAAAAAAAAAAAAAAAATTCCTCGAACGCGTATCTTTTTTTTCGACATAGAACCCGTAAAAAAAGTTTTAGCCAAATAAAAAATGTGTCAGTCAGAATGGTGTTCGGTTTGTAAAAGAATTAGTCATTAATGAAATAAAAAAAGACAAAAGTCCGATGAGATACCTCTAAATCTTGAAGGACCGGCCCCTCCTTTCGCGAGGATTATTTTTTTATGTCCAAGTATAGTTTAAGATTGTGTAAAGCAAAAAAAAAATATCGATTTATTTTGAAACAGTCTAATATATATATATATTTCCCCCCCCCCCTCTTGAAACAATAATAATAATAATCGATGAATTAATGCGAAAAAAAAAAATAAATAATTAATAATTCTTCGATCAGGGAGCGCAAGAGTTTGTCGTGCCGACTCGTCATCCTGGAAAATTTTATTCCCTCGTTCAGAGTCCCCAGCAATTCAAGCAATTGCTCATGATAGGAGGCATCGATAGATATTTTCAAATAGCGCGATGCTACAGGGACGAGGGCGCGAGAAACGATCGTCAGCCGGAATTCACGCAACTCGACATAGAAATTTCGTTCAGCGATCGCGAGGCTATCATGAGCCTCGTCGAAGGCTTGATGGCACATTGTTGGCCCAGCGATGAATTGGGAATTATAAAATTGCCCATAGCGCGAATGAGCTTCGAGGAAGCTTACGAGACTTATGGCTCGGAACAGCCGGATCTGAGGATACCTTACAAAGTATTTTTATCCTTCTATCAAACCTAAATCTTTCGATCGAAAATTCACTCATCTATTAGGCAAAATTTCGACCTCAATTTTCGGCTTTACCATATTTAGATATTTTGGATAAAATTTTTATAATCGATCAATCAAAAAATGTCTTTCTGCGCAGATTCACAATGTTACGGAATTTTTTAACACCGCAAGCGACTCTGACGATCGGGCATACGCAATCTCTTTTCCAGCTGGCCAGGTAAAAAACAATATTTTCTTACTTTTTTATAGTTCATTCATCATCGATTCTAACAAAAGTGAAAAAAATTAACAATCTTTTTTTTTTTGAGTAATTGGTTGTATTAATTTTTTTTTGTACGATGCACTGAAAAAAAAAATGATTTTTTACATTATGGAGTTCGGATTTAACATGCGCGCTTACGAAAAATTTTCTTAAAATAATAATAAAATACGGAAAAGGAACGGAATGTGTTTTTTTTTTTTCTTCAATTGTAACCGGCGGGTAATCATCGTTGATGTTAATTTTCACTTTTGTACGATATTTGAAACTCAATTCCGTGCGATAATTCGATTCGATCGTATTTTTCGTAATAACGTTGAAATTTGCATCGTTGGAATGCAACGAGAATGGGTATTTTTATTTTTTTTTTAAATCATTTTCAATATTGTCGGAAAGTCGAAAATCGTTTAAACTTTTTTTTTTTTCGTTATTTTTTTCGTGACCTGGGGCCTAAATATGCCAGAAAAGCGTTAGCAATACCGGAAATGAATTTTTTATGTAAAAAAAAAAAAAAAACTATTTTCGTTGCATTCCAACGATGCAAGTTTCAGCATAATTTTTCGTACTAGGCTCATCTAACGAGCTCCGCGAGAACGAAACTGAACGATATCCGAGATAAGAATTACTCGAACGTCAATATCATACAGACGAAGATCGTTGGTGATAATTGGAAAACGAAATTGAGTAAATTGCTGACGGACGGGGGTGCTGCGGGCTTGGAGAGAAAGTTGAATCTGAACGAGGGTGATGCTTTGTTCATCGTGAGAGGAGATAAAAATGATGGGGTAAGCTTGCTCCGCTGAATATCGAAAAAATTTAACTCTACCGTTTGTAGTGCATTGCAGTGAAAAAAAAAAAAAAAAATAAACTGAAAATCCGAGACACTCGAAAGAATTGAGCCCGGACGCTAAAAGTGCCGAAAAAAAAAATATTTCTAAAGCAATGAAAGGAAATCCTCTGTCTGAAATTTGAGAAAAAAACTTTTTTTATTTTACGCAGCGAAAGCTCAAAATTTTTTTTTTGCCGTTTCAAAATTTTATGGTATTGGACGTACCTTCCCAACCAAAAGTGACTTTCGTCGACAATATTGCATACTTCATGATGAGATAAAAATCGGAAAAAATTCAATCACAAAAAAGACGATAGGAAGATTAATTTTTAATAATAATAATGCCCAAAAGATATCAATAATTTGTTTAAACAAAACATTGTTTAACAAATTTTTAGGGAATGTTTTTTTTTTTTTCGTCATGTTAAATGAATTCGTTGATTTTTCCGACTACACGTGCATTTTTTTGAAAATTTTCTTATCATTTTGAAATTTAGGTTTTCGAAAATTTGTAAAGGTTGCAATTACGAAACTATTCGTTCAATACCCCCGGAAACTTCTCAATTGTAATACATAACGTTTTTACGAAAACATATTTTAAAAAATCACGATTTTTCCCTTTATTTTTCGAAATTAAAAAATTTTCGAAAACCAAAATTTCAAAATGGTAAGAAAATTTTGAAAAAAATTCACGTGTAGTCAAAAATATCACTGAATTCATTACACGTGTCAAAAAAAAACATCCCCTAAAAATATTTTAAACAATATTTTGTTTAAATAATTTATCGATAACTTTTTCGCATTATTATTATTAAAAATTAATTTTATTTTTCGTCACTTTTGGTTTGCAAGGTGCGTCCAATACATCCTTAAATTTTCCATGCTGGTGATTTTTGTTCTCTCCTCGAGTATGATGTGCAATGAATTTTGTTCATTGAACGCGTTATGAGAAAAATAAATTGTCCGGAGGAGTCCGGAGACTCTTTAAGAGGATATATTTGCGAAAATAGTCAGTCGTGGGCTTGAAAGTATTTTTTTTTTTAAACATTGTGGTGTCCGACTACTTGACTTCCACGTTTGGGTCATTCGGATTCTCGCGTCTGCGAGAAAAAAAAAAGAAAAAATAGAGTTCTCGGTCCTTGAGATAACGCGAGTTTCATCTCGTTCGCAGAGAAGTCTGTTGGGAAAAATTCGCGTTGAATTCGCGAATATTATGGAGAGCAACGACGCGAGGATAAGATCGAAAAATTTCGAATTTTTGTGGATCATCGATTTTCCATTGTTTTATGAAGCCGACGATGGAGCTCTTGGATCCACTCATCATCCTTTCACACAGCCGCATCCCGATGACTTTCAATATCTCGAAACTGATCCATTGAAGGTGAAAAAAAAAATATATATATATTTCTATCGATGCTTAAAAAAAAAAAAAAAGTAAATTTCATTTTTCGTCAAAATGCAAATTTACCCTCGGTACTAAAAAAACAATAAAAAATACAAAACCGACGAATATCAATAACCTGGACATTTTTTTTAATACTTTTGATTCGTTTAAATTATTCACGAGACTTGAAAATTTCAGGAATTCAAAATAAAATTTATAAATTTAATTTTAATTGACTTAATTTTTTTTTTTTTTTTTTTTTTTCAATTTAACGACATAATTTTTTGACACGAAGATAAAAATGTTATCAGGTACGTGGCCTGCATTACGATCTCGTGTTGAATGGCTCGGAGATAGCGGGTGGTTCGATGAGAATTCACAATGCGGATTTGCAGCAGCGAGTTTTGAAAATGTTGGCAATCGACGGATCGCAGATGAAACACTTGATCGAGGCATTGGCGAGCGGAGCTCCTCCTCACGGTGGTATCGCTTTCGGTTCGTTTTTTTTTTTTTTCAATTTTCTATTCAAGATTCATTCAAGTTAATTTTTACTCAAAAAGTAATCTTTTTTTTTTTTGGTAAATAAACAAAACACGATTTTAGGACTCGATCGTCTGGTCTCCATAATTTGCGATACTCCGAGTATAAGGAGCGTCATTGCGTTTCCAAAAACAATGGAAGGACGTGATTTGATGTCGGGAGCTCCCGTAGAGATATCCCCGGAGGAGAAACGTTTGTACCACTTGAAGACGTTGGACGAAAATGTAAAATCTTAATTCTTGAAAAGAACGAACGAAAAACGGAAAAAAAAAAAAAAATACAAATTCCATCGTCCAATGGCACATGTTACTTGAGAAATTTTTCATAAAGACGAATTTTCCAGTGAGACCGCTTTCGAATCGAGACTTTTCGTTGAAACGAGAAATTATTCATCGACATTTTCTCTCGGGATATCCAAGACTCGATTATTCAGTGAAAAAGGTACGTAAAAAAAAAAAATCAACGCATATACACACACACACACACACACATATATATATATATATATACATATATATAAACAAGAGTGTGTGTTTTATTCGAACAGTAAATTTTTCTCGGATTTTTCGTTTTTTTTTCCCCCCCTGATTATTCTTTCGAGAAACCGGAAGGAAAATAAAAATTACAATATAATCATGAAGGATTTTTCCCGTTTGACTCGGTTTTTTTTTTTTTTGTGGGCGTTTGTCGAGTTTTTTTTCTTTTTATTTCTTTTCGCATGAGCGCATTATTGGTTTCTTATTATTTCTAACAGTCAAAAAATCATCCAGACGATAATGTCTTCGCGCAAAAAAAATTAACTCACACTTGCCTGCAGAATATTCAACGAGTTTCGGTACTCGATGGTGTGTGTATGTGTCTGTGTGAGCGAGACTCGCAGTCGCTGAGATACGTGTTCGAGAGAAGGGCCGGAAATCGTCCAGAAACGTTGTTATGCATAATTTATGAGTCTGAGATGATGGAAAACGAAAGAAAAAAAAAAGTTTCTGCCTTCCGGAACGGGGTATCGACAAAATTGACAAATATCGAACACAAGTTACGAGACTTTACTGTAACATACGTTATGCGCATATTTTTTTTTTTTTTTCAGATCTCTTTGTTAAATTTTACGTACTGGAAGAACTCGACGAGTCTGAAACGAGGAATGAGCATTGTTTGCATTAAAAAAAAAAAAGCCATTATAATATATATTTTTTAACGAGAAAAGTCGTAAGATAATCTTGAAAAGTATTAATGTTGCTAAAAATAAAAAATTACTCTCAATGATTCTTAAAAAAAAATAGAAACAATAATTTTTATATTTTCACAATTAATAACAATTGTTTGGCTCATCAAGTATTGCAAATAATTCCTCATTCAAACACCTTTCATCCCCCAGGGTGCGAACTCATTTTTGTTTTCCCCTCTGATAATGCCTCTCGCTATTTCATCAGCCTACTCTTTTTTTACTTCTCGACAATTCGCTAAAACAGTCCGCAGTCATCCGGGGATTCGACAGGGGTATTTGGTGCAAAAAAAAAAAAAGAGGGACATGTGAAAAATCGTCATCAGGGTCGCCGCCATCTTGGATAACGCGTTTCGCTCTATATCTCGCGAACCGTTAACTTCACGAAAAAATGTGCTTACACTTTTTTCGTAGATCATTAAATTTCCCATCTTTTTTGTTAATAACTTTTTTTTTTTGTAACATCAATATTTTCCGAGCTATAACATTTGCAAAGTTATTTCATCGAATATCTCCGTAACCGTTCATTATTTCGCGAAAATACTTCTTACAAAAGAGTTTTGTAAATTTTATAACTCGTAAAATATTAATGTTACGGAAAAAAAGTTATCAAGAAAAAAAAGATGGGAAATTTGATAATCTACAAAAAAAAAAAAAAGGTCTCCGCACATTTTGTCGTAAAGTGGACGGTTCGCGAGATACAGAGCGAAACGCGTTATCCAAAATGGCGGCAACCCTGATAACGATGAGAGGTCGCCAATCTAGATTTATACTCAGGAGACACGCCTCTATCATCACTGAAATTTTCAAATGTTCCTCTTTTTTTGCAACCCTCAACTACCCGATGACTGGGCTGAAAAAAAAATACTCCATACGTGTCCCGATGCCTATTTTTTCTTTTTGTTCGATCAACGAAAAAAAAAAATTCGTGAATTTTCATCTCGATGCCCGAGGATAGTTTGATAAAAATTTTCCGACAATCGCGAGAAAAAAAGAACCAACGCAAACGATTACACACATTCATTACTTTTCGTTTTTATCTTTTCATTTTTGTTTATATTTTATAAAAAATACTATTTTACACACACACAGAGAGAGAGAGAGAGAGAGAGAGAGAAAGAGAAAGAGAAAGAGACATTCGTTCTCGCGCTCGTACACGTATTCCAGCAAAACTACAATTCTTTTATGATTTATATTTTTTTTTACGCTTTTTTTTTTTTCGCTCACGCGACATACATATGCAGTGAGATTAAAAAAGAAAAACCATTTTTTTACGTCGATCATACGAACACACCCTCACGAATACAAATATATATATAATATTAATATTATAATTATATAATATTAATATTTATACATTCATGAATATATATATATATGAATATATATATATATATATATATATATATATATATATGTGTATATATATATATATTTACTAGTGATCTCTTGTCCACAAAGCACACAAGTATCATACCGACCATACAATTATCTCGTTTGTTTTCACACATCAATGGTAAAGTTTAAGCGTTAATAAACTAACGAAAGAGAAAAAAAAAAACAAGGTAATGAAAATTTATATTTGAAATAAATTGCCTAATAGTAATAATAAGGTTTCTATATTAATTATAATAATAATAATAGTTACAATAGTAATGGTGTGTGTCGTAGTTATATACACGATGCTATTGGACATCGGATACAAGAGCAGAGTTTCGCTTATTGTTGAATTCGCAGAGATATCGGATACTGGAATATTTGGGGGGGAAAAAAAAAAAAAAAAAAAAAAAAACCAAACCCAACAAGCTTGCTCTCATCTTACGCAGAGAAATATCCGAGAAAGCGTGCTGCATTACGAGCCGCGAAGATCTTCCACGCTGAATATACATATTTATATATGAGTGCGCGTGTGCTTATGTGAATTTTATATAAGGAAGCATAAATCGTTTTTTGTTTTGTGCCTGTGTTTGTGACGAAGATGGGCCAATACAAGCGAATCGAGGGATTTTACGTTCGGTGGGTTCGCTTCCCGAATCTTCATTTCAGTTCAATTTTCTTATTCCCTCGGTTTTTACAAACGAGCAGCCATTTTGTCAGGCAAGTCTGACGTTGATATGGAGAAAACAAAAAATTAAAAACGCAAAATCGAAAAATCTTGACGTCTCGTAATCGTCAGCTTTATATATATATATATATAATTATGTTGAAATTTTTATCGTTGGAATGCAACGAGAAGAGGTTTGAAAAAAAAAATCATTTTCAGTATTTTCTCAAAGTCGAGAATCGTTTAAACCATTTTTTCAGCTTTTTTTTTTTACGCAATCTGCGGCCTAGATATTCCAGAAAAGCGTCAGCGATACTGAAAATGATTTTTTTTTTTTTTTTTTATTAAAAAAAAATCTAATTTCGTTGCATTCCAACGATACAAATTTCAACATCATTATACATATGCGTGTGTGTGTTTGTGTGTAATTATATCGTAAACAGTAAATTAAAATCGTAGGAGTTACAGTACTTGGAAATTTTACCACATAACGCTAAACGCAGGTACGACGAGGATAAAGAGAAAAGAAAAGTACTATTTACACGGTTGTGATACGACACATCTGAATACTAACGGTATTTGAGTTCGAGAAAGAAAAAAAAAGCCCAGAGGAACACGTATTTTTTTTTACGTTTTTAAGATATCTTAAAGATGAATGATGATGGTCACATTTTCAGCAGTCATAAAAAAATTACAAAAAAAAAAAAAAATCCGGGTACGCGAACGAGGGTGAGCGTACGAATTTTTATATGTGAATATATATATATATATATATATATATATATATATATATATGTATATAAACACAAAGGCTCTCGTTGATTTGAAAATATAAATTGTATCTCAATTTTTTTTTGTTTTCTCCTCGATTTCAAAACATACACTTGAGCAAATGGAAATTGGATTGAAAAAAAAAAAAATGAGAAAAAGGAAATGAGTCGGTTGTCCAATTTTCTTCCCCCCCCCCCCTCCATTTTAGTACTTTCTTCATTGTCATTTCTCAATTTATATTCCAATCTCAATTCCTTTATCTCGATCTTTTTCATTGTTCTCCCATTTTTCGGTATCACGAAAAATAAAAATTGAGAGCCTCACGAAAAACCAATAGAAAAAAAATAACGACAAAGCTAGGCGACCGGAATGAATGATTGTCGCGTGAAAAAAAAAAAAAAAGAAAGTGTATTGTTTCGATGATGAAAAGTTTTACGACTGAAAGCTCGTAAATCCTTCGATTTATTCAATATTTACTCTTGCAATCTAATTTTCTGCAATAAACTCGCTTGTAAATTCCCAACGCACGAATTATATCCCTCTTACAAATTGCCGTTTGACCTTGTCAATTATTATTCTCAAGGAGTCATATCTCTCTCTCTCTCTCTCTTATGGGTCACCACCCCGATTCGCGTCCCGTAATCGTTACGAGATATGAAAAAGAAAAGAAAAAAAAAAAATAATAATAATAATGAGGGAAAGCCAGAAAAAATCCAATCGCATACGGTGACGCCTCGAACGCTTTTCCCCGTTTTATTTTATTTTCTTTCAACTCAAGTTTTCGGTTCGTTGAGCTCTTCTCGGTGATTCCCCGCGGAACGGTGAATAATGCGCGACAGGGCGGAGAAAAAAAAAAAAAAAAAAAAACGAACAAAACATGCGCGCATTGTGTTCGACGCGATGTAACGAGTTTTTAAATGCAGTTCAAGGTAATGTTACAACGCGATAATTCGTTATCGTTGATTTTTTTCTTCTTTTCTTCGTCTTCTTCGGCGGTCGTCACCGCAAAAATCGTCGAGACGCTTTGAGGGGGCGCTAGTTCATGCGTCGGATGGTAAGGAAGCCCTCTCGTCGTTCGGTTAATATATCTTCGTACTATATATGTATATATATATATATATATATATATATAGAGATATACTTTTAAATGCATGTACAAAGGGCGTCCAAATGTTTTCCCTATTTCTTCTCTCCTTTATTTATTTCCTGGTATCGTAAACTCGTATTTTTTTTTCTCCTTCGATGTTTCCCGCCATATTGTCCTTTTTTTTCCTCACCCCCTCTCTCTCTCTCACCCCCTCCCTCTTTTTCTCTACCGAATTCGTCACATTCATGGACCTGGAGAAAATTTTCCAGTCTCGCATAACCATTTCTTCTTCAAATTTTTTTGCTTTCCATCTTAATGGCAAATGCCCTCTATTGTCTATCGAAGCCCTGAAGTTTTCGCCGCTTTTTTTTATTTCAAATTGTTTTTTTTTTTTAACTAGAATACATTGAGAAATCAAAAGTTTCTCAGTTTTTCGCATTTTTCAACGATATTCTTCGGGCGAATTGGGGGGCCAATTTGCTAAATCCGGTATTCTTCTTTCTTCCGTTATATCGATGTCTCGTCCATCGAACTCGAAAATTTCACACTTTTCATGTCCGTTTTCTCAATGGTTATTATTTTTTTTTTTTTTCCCCTTTATTTATCGCAAAAAGTGATCGCGAAATCCCTCGGCGCGTTTCGCATTTTGTTTTGTTTTGTTTTTTTTTTTAATTATCCAACGAAAATTCAAGCCGAATCGTCGACGGTGGGTAGCCAAAAGGCCATATTCGTGCACGCCGAGGCGAGCATCATGTATTTCGGATTGAACTGTATGCACTGAACGGGCGCAGGATGATCGCCGTTCAGTACGCAAACTTTGTAGCCTGTATCCGCGTTCCAGATGTGAACTCGACCGTCGGTCGAGCCGCTGAACACGAACTGGGAATCGGGACTGAAGCTCGCCTCTATGGCTATGCCCTTGTTGTTGAGATAGCCGGTGAAGGTTTGCAGGGGTGTGCCGTGAAACGCGTCTATGAGACGTATTATACTGCCGTTGGTCGATATCAAAATCGTTTTGCCGTCTTTGCTGAACTTCAGGCCCGTCCAGTCGCATCCCTTCTCCTGCGACAGCGTGAACGTGACGAAGGGACCCTTGTCGAAGCTGCGCAGATCGTAGAGCTTTATGCATTCGGAATTCACGCCAGCCGCGAAGATCAGTCCTTCGGGATCGTAAGCGGCGACTGGACGTCCCGATACGTTCATAACTCCGTGACAATTTGGCGATCTCAGATCCCAGAGTCTCAGGGTTTTGTCCAGCGAGCCGGACAGAAATGTATCCTCGACGGGGCTTATGCATAGCGAAACGACTTTTTTCGTATGACCGGGAAAATATCTTATGTACTTGTTGTCGTGAAGGCTCAAATATCTTATCGTATCGTCGATCTTTGTGCTGCTGTGTATCGCCGTATTCTTCGCGTGCGTAAAGTGTATGAGATCGACGCCGTATTTCTTGGAATTTACGGTGCGCATTTGCGTGCCCTTCTCGCAATCGTAAATGACAATTTGATCGTCCTCCGAGCATGATATCAGCGTATCGCCGCTCGTTGAGAAATCAATGCTGTTTATACGATCGGAATTCTCCCGAAAGACCTTCGCCACTTTGAAGCTCCTCACCACGTGGTCTATGAGCTTCATGACGAAGGATGTTGATGTTGAGGAAAAAAAAAAATAAATAAATAAATAATCGCGATTAGCGCGAAACTTTTCTTCTTTTCGCGCACTCCCGAGGTACGTTTTTTTTTCTTCGATCTTTCACTTTTTTCCCTTCCGGTTGTAAAAACTCGTGTGCTGAAGTGACACTAATGTGTGTTATATTTATATACGTTTATATATATATGTATGTATATATATATATATATATATATGTGTATGTATATAAATATTGGGAAGGCTTTGCACTTCTGAGGGTCTCCGCAATTATTCGTCTCTCTCTCTCTCTCTCTATTATCACTCTATAAATCCATCGGTCTGGTCTCCGGCGGCCTGCAGCGCGCTAGGCTCACGGAAAGACAATAGTTTTCTCGCGCTCTCTCTCTCTCTCTCTCTCTCTCTCTTCGTCGCACTTGTAAAGAGCGCACGATAAGTGCAACCGCGAGGCTCGTTAATCCTCTTCGTTTAACTTCTTCTGTTTTTTTTTCGTACGCGAGATAAAACAGGAGAGAGATAGAGAAAGGGCGAAAACCCTTGGGGTCTCGGCGTTAAAGAGAGCCCCCCCCCTACCCCTCGAATCGTCGTGTTGTACCGGCCTTGTATATATATCCAACGCTATAGTTTACACCACTCCGTTGTATACTTGGGGAAATAATCGTCACGCGCGTTGGGCCGATTATACCGAACGGGAAATTACTCCGCCGGAAACTCCGCGGGATGTATGAAAGAGCGGGAACGATGATCGAGACCGAGGAAACGAAAAAAAAAAAATTAAAAATTGTGTTCCTTCCTTACTCGAAAGCAGCGCAAAACCCGGGATGCCGTCTGCAAAAATTATCTGACCGAAAGCACGAATATCGCGCACACACAAGAACGTTTTCTGTCTTCTTCCACCGCAATCCTACCAACTGTGCGAGGGCGTTTTGACTAAATTCACGCCGGTCTACCGTGACTGCAGATCACGCGAGCTCAGGCGTGATGTTAGCTCTTTGGCTAAATTCACGGAACTTTATTGACATCACGGCGCGAACGTAAAACTCATTTATTTGAATTTCACCGGGAGCGTGTGTTTTGGTAGGTAAATGCGGTAAATGTTTGCCGGTTTTTTTTTTTTTCGGGTCTTTTTCTTTGTCTCTTCCATGTCATCTGATTTTATCGGTTCGAGTTCGAAATTACGGTGCAAGAATTCATTCCTTCGGCCTCGCTGAGTATTCTCATGGTTCATGGAGATTCTTACGAATTAAGTTACGTATTCTCAAATACTTTGATAAAGGGGTTAGGATTTTGTGGAATTAAAAATTTTTTTTTACTTCGTCGATTTATACGATCTAAATTTCTGTATCCTAATCGAGCGATAATCAAGAATCTCTAATACTATTTGATTTTACCAAAATCGATTGTTAAAAATCGAGAAATTTTCCCTAATTTCTGCTGAGCTTCGTGAAAATGATGAAATAATGAGGAATCAATGTTTTTTAATTATCGTGATTTGTGAAAATGGTTTCTTGAAACTTGCGCAGGCGAAGCACGAGTAAATAAATCTTTGAACGATTCAGTTTATAGGGCACTGATTTTATTGACAATATTTTTCCAATTTTTTATGTGTACGCATATAATTTTTTTCCCCTTCCTTATATATTATATCGGCCAAACATCCATCCGCAACATCTGACTTTTATATATTCCCCTCGGTTACTTTAGCTCTTGCGTTTCCCACGCGAGCTTCAAAATATTGCAATAATTTCTCTCTCGCTGAGCTATAAATTGAAACGAAAATATGCGCCATTAACGATACACAATTGCATTATTGACGAATATATTATAATCATAGAGTAGGCATAAAATATCACCGTATAAATTAGACATATACAAAATCTCCAGTATCACAAGACATTCCTGTTCATCTACACAATTTTTTTTTTTTTTTTTTTTTTGCTATACAATATAGATTCGTGCACAAATTTTCCTATCGTACGCGCTTTGAATATTCGCTAAAAAATTTGTCTCATCTCATTTCGCTGAATATTTAGCGTCGTTTGCGGCGTCTTCATTCATGTCCATTTTTCTTTTTTCTACCATTCGCAAAAGCATCGGGATCGCACAGAGAATTCTTGCAACGAAAAAACAAAAACAAAACAAAAAAAAAAATCTCACCTGTATAATGAGTTTTTTGTGTTTTGGTTTTTTTGCGCTGCGCCTCATCGATCATTATAATACTCGCCCTGATCGATTCTATACCATGTAATACATTATATTAATAAGCGTTTTCCAGTTTTTCTAAACTTTAATGATTTTTATCAATCGTCTAGAGCTGCATATTCTTTATCTCTAACACTATCGGTCATTTATTTAATGCTTCTCGCACACCCCTGATCATCCTGCGATTCAATTTCAACTTTAGCGTCGGCTTTTGTTTTTTTTTTTCTTTACGAAAAGAACAAAGGCATTTTACATTTTCTTCGGTATCGCAGCAAAATCTTATCAATCACAACTTTCTTCATTGTCTATACTAAATTATAATCAATTCATTAGACTCGTATGATCGAAGAACAGCCCTTGAAATTCCATGCATTATTCGCCACTCGCACACACACACACACACACACGCACACAAATAGCTGAATTCTCTCTTTGCTGACTAGGATAATTTTTATACGCTCAATTTATTCATTCATTCATCCAGTCTTGCATCTAAAAATCGCACGCTGTATTCTCTGTAACAAACAACAACGCGTTCGATAACGATAATACTTTATGATAACGCATCTTACGTATATATTATCTATATATATATATATATAATGTCCTCCGATCATGAACAACAAAATCATCGTTATTTAATCCGACCCTCCTTTTATTTTCGTTCGTATTCACGTTAAAGGCGAAATCCCCATATAATTCGAATGAAAAATCATTGAAAACATTTTTTTCAGAAAATAATTGAAAATAATATATTTTTGAAACGCACAATTATTTTAAAGTCTTTTTCACGATAAAAAATGTTTTTAAAACTTTTTATAAAATATTTTTTACAACGAATATTAATATTTTGTTCGAACAATTGTGATCGAACATTTATGATTGTGCTTTTCATTTTTGTTTGTTATTTCTCAATTATTTTCACGAAAAAATATTGTAAACGATTTTTCTTTTGAACAATCCTAAATTTCTATCCGGCTAGGGGAAAAAAAGGACAGATATTTTTTTATTTTACTTTTTTTCCTTTAAATCGTTGCACCATTGTACGATAGAATCAACGATCTGTAACGTCGTCGATCAGTTCTGTACTTGCGAGAGGACAAGAGAAAAATAGTGAGCCGTATGCGAGACTGGTGTGCGTAAGCTTTTTCATTTGCAGTTCAAACCCACACACACGCGGATTATTATTAATTATATTTTGAACTGGACGGCGTCGTCAGTGTTAAATAAAAATCAATTTCCGTGTATACAGTGGTAACTTATATATATAGTATATATATTATATATTACGTGTATATATAATACAATTATGAGCGAGACTTTGGGCTCTGTATAAACTCTGAGTGAAAAAAAACAAAAAAAAAACAGCATATTCGTGCGCCCTTTTTAACTCGTACGCAATATCCAATTCGACTTTTTTTTTTTTTTTACTCCGAAAAAATTGTTATTTCCGTATTTTTCCTAGTTCGAGTTTAAAACTCGAGATTAAAAATGCCTGCAATTTGCGTGGGTGCGTTTTCGTTGTAAAATTATTAATAACGAGATATTTTATTCTCGTTGCCCCCGCAGTCCGATATAATCACAGCAATGCAAATTCGTTATTTGTATTATTACAACAAAGCTGTATACGACGAGACGGGGGTTTCTTTTTTTTTTTTTTTTTTTTTTTTTTATAAGCCATATCCCTTAGCGTACGATTATAGGCTCGTTTTCTCTTTTGGTCCCTGAACCTAAAATTTATTTAACAAATTATTTGTACGCAACTTATTGCCGATGCACAAGACAAAGCGAAGTGCATCCCACTGTTTTTTTTTCCCCGTTTTAATTTTTGTTTCAATATATATATAGTTCGTCAAGTCTTTGTAGAGCATGGTTTTTTTTCTTGAGAGCTATAGATAGAAAGCGCAAAGTTCGAGAGATATATATATATATTATGGATACTTTTATTTTCAGTCGCGGTGTAAAAATCAACGACTCAATAGATTTTTTTTCCATTATTTTCCATGATTTTTTTAAAAAAAGTTCTTTCGTCAAAGTGTGCAAAAGGTTCAGGGATTTCTCGAGCGTTTCGATCATCGACGTACAAGTAAAATTTTTTTTTTTTAAATTTGTGCATCGTCTACGATATATTGCATTATTATTATATATTGTATTTTCACAAGAGTGAAATTTCAATATATTTCAGAATAAGTAAAACGATTTTTGAATGAGATATATTGTTTTTTTTTTTTTTTGAGTAATTCGTTAAAGGGGGCTGAAAAAGATGCATTGAAGATATTTTATTGAATTAGATTTTATGCAAGCCACCTTTAGCGAATTACGAGTTCGAAAAATTTCCTCATCCAAAAAAAAATGTTCCGTTATACGCGGTGTGTCTTTTCATAAATGTTTTTTTTTTCTCTAAGGCCGACCACTCGAAAATCACGAAAAGAAATATATATATATATATATATATATATATTTATATTATCTATGCAATGATAAATTTGTACCACTTTCTATCCCTCAAGTGTCTCACATTTAATACATTGTCAAAGGTCTTTGCGGTATATTAATTAGGCGATTTTTTTTTCTTTTTTTTTTTTCAAAATAACGTCTGCGTTCTACATTACGGTAATGCAATAATAATTACCGTTGTGTAATAGAATATATATAGTAGAATCCTTTAGTTATCGCATACATGCTCGTTATTTATCTCAAAATTTATTGCGCGATTTCCCAATCGTATATGTACGTAACTATAAATTTGTAAAGGTTGTGTTTTTTTTCCTTCCGTCGCGATTTTATTCCTGGAATTTTTTATTCGATTTTTTTTTTCCTCATCTCATTTTGGCCCCCCGAAGAGTGAGCCGAATGAGAGTTCACGACAAAGCACCCAGGTTCGTGCACTCGAGACACGCTTTGGAGTTTTGTTAAAAAAAAAAAAAAAAAAAAAAATTAAAAAAAAGGCAAAAAAAATATGATGAAAATATACGACTAGCAGCACGTGGCTCGTTTCAGCAGTAGAATTATTAATTTTCAAGATCTCTTCTGCGCCCATTTGAGATCGTCGACTCGTGGCTTGTAGCCCGTCAATTTTTCAATTATATTCTCGAGAACGTACCAAAAACGTAGCTTCTCCAGTGGCCAATTTAGCCAGCCCGTTGTTATGCAAAAATACGTCTCGTGCGGTGCAACATGATGCACGCGATGATGCCGCCGGGGCAAAATTATTCTGTGCTCCTGAAGCCAAACTACCCAACTCGGCAGACCAAAGTACGTGTGCGACCATTTGTGAATCTGAGTCGATGAAGAAAATAAACAAATGGTATATCGCAAGCGATAAAGACAGGATTCGTTGCTTATATTATATTTTTATATTTTATTGATTCACACCATTTTTTCACGAATATGAAAATTTCCAAAATAAAGATTTATTATTCAGCAATTTTCGCATTGTAAGCAATACTGATACCGAGTTTCACAAGAAAAAAAAGATGGAACAAATACAAAAACGTTTTAGAAGAAAAAAATCAACATTTAACGATAGGTATAATTGAAAAATAGTTAAAATATTGATTTTCAGAGATTTTTTTCGAAGATATGAACCATCTGTTAATGTTCCGTGAATGTGGGTTTGAAAGGGTACATATCTGGGCACCTTATATAAAAAAATCAGAATTTTTGGAATGAACTGTTTCCGGTTATCGGTGATAAAGTGAATTTAACGCTAAAAATGGCGTTTTTAAACGTCCCGCGCGCCCCCTATATATTGTCAAAAAATCGAATCATTGCACGGAGACCGTTATTTCAATGATATCTTTGATTTTTGAGGGTAGCCAAAAGTTTTTTAATTTTTCGATCCACCCTAATATATATATTACGTTATTGAGGAAAAAAAAAATCGTATTCGAACATTTCATCTGCTGCAAGCGATTCGATTGAAATTTTCGCTTTTATATAATCGTGCATGAAAAATTTTGATAAAATTGTAAATGAAATTTTTCAGGACCAAGGACAATCAGGCGTGGAATTCCGGTGAATTGAAACGAGTCCCAATACCTGATTCGTCATAGCGACGAAGATTGCGAGCTGAAACCAGTAGCAGGTCCAGAGAAACCTTCGCTGTACCTCGACTTCGGGCAACGTTAGAAAATCCCAAGTCATTTTACTCAAGAATGGTATCGTCACCATAAAATTATCGCCGTTCGTCTCGATGAAGTCGTGGCGAGTTATGCTCGTAGGATCGATGTGATGCTCGCGAAATGGCCTTAAGAAATTCTGCAAACAAAAAAAAAAGCAAAGAAAACACAAAACAATGAAAATAAAAGAATCAACGATAAATCATGAATTATCCATGTCTTCTCAATTGGACATGAGATTTTTCAAAAAAGGAAGTATAACGAGATGAACTGGACATATTGGATAAAGATTTATTGAGAAATCGAGCGAGGACACGAAGAGTGAGTAAATATTGAAAATAGTTGGGAAAAAAAAAATCGTTTAAGAATTGATGAAGAAAAGTTTAAGGCGATCAATTCGATATATTAAGGGGTTAGGTACATTTGCAAGGCCAAAAAAAACGCCTTTTTTGAGATTTTTTTTCGAAGACAGTTTTCATTATTCATTCATCAATATTTATCAGTTCAAAAGATACACATCTCAAGAAGTTACAGTAATTTTTTCATGTCGAAAGAGCGATAAAGCAACCGAGTTACAGCCAATCTCCCAGAGGGCCAAAAAAAAAAGAGTTGTTTCGCGGCGCGTAACGTAACTCATGACTGGATCATTTTGTAACAAACTAAATCGTTGGAATTAGTTGAAAACAATATTCTCTTGTACTTGACGGTGAAAAATTTTGAATTTTCGCTTTATTTTGTTTTTTTTTTTTATAAAACCGAAAAATCAACGATATTTTTAGTGAAAAAAACATTTTTTACTCATTTTGTCAAAAAAATTTTAATTTCGATAAAATCTCCCCGTCAAGTACAAGAGAATATTGTTTTTAACTAATTCCAACGATTTAGTTTGTTTCAGACGATCCAGTCATGAGTTACGTTACGCATCGCAAAACAACATTTTTTTTTTGGGGCCTCTGGGAGATTGGCTGTAACTCGGTTGCTTATCGCTCTTTTGACATGAAAAAATTACTGCAACTTCGTGAAATGTGTATCTTTTTAACTGGTAAATATTGATCAATGAATAATGTAAACTGTCTTTAAAAAAAAAAAAAATCTCAAAAAATCCCTTAATAATGAAATAACGATTGAATGCACAGAATATATTTGAATACCTTGCCGAGTATCGGTAATTCTATCGATCCCCACGTGTCGGCAGCCCAATGAACGAAACCAGATCCAAAATCGGCAGTTACGATACCGCATAATGCGGCTATCGCTATTGAACTCAGATTCTCGAGTCTAAGACGTACGACGATAAATATCGAGTTCACTGCCATCAGAGTTATGCAAATACCAACGCAGATGCATTCTTGTGTTCTTTTGCCTGTTTAAGTTCAATAAATACGAGAAAATTAATATATTCACGATGTCAGTACGATCTTACGAGAGGAAAACCCATTTAAAGAGAGAGAAAAAGAGAGAAAAGGAAGCCAACTAGAAGAGCGATATAGACACAAAGCATTTTGAAACACGATATTCACGTTGGTAATTCGATCGTGTTTGATATCATAAAAGTAGCTTTGTCAGTCAGGGAAAATAAACACGAGGTTTCCTCTCTGTTAGTAATATATCTCGTCTATTGGCCATGACGAGAGATTTACAAAAAAAAAAAAAAAAAAAAAAAAAAAAAAAAAAAAAACGATTCGTAATTCTGTACTAGAATTCTCGTATCATTCGATACTGTCGAGTCGACGTGAAAAACAACGTGAGGTTCAAATTTATATAACTGATTGTTCCTCGTAGCGTGTCTGAGAATTGGAAAAAATTGATAAATCAAAAAAAAAAAAAAAAGGAAAAATAAAAGATGTTTTCGTTACACTCCGTCTAGCTCGTTCAAGATCAACTCACACCGGTGAGTGGATTGGGGGGGGGGGGGGGGGGGGGCGTAATAGTAGATAAATACTGTCATTCGTACTCCAAGCTGAATTTACCGAAACATAATTTTAGGAATTAAAATTCTTGCCTTGTCTTAAAAAAAAAAAAAATTTTTAAACTCACTTTTTATACTTGATGCGCGTTTAAAAAAAATCAACAAAACGATAATACTCAAATATATCTCAAAATAAAAATAATCTAAGAGATTTTGATCGTTAATTAATATTATCGCGTAATTATTTTTCGTTTGTTCGATGAAAATTGACTCACCGGTACTGTAGAGATTCGCGAGTTCTTGCGCCCCTTTGTGACTCGGTCCCCATCTCGGTACGGTACGATCCTCGATCGGTGCTCTTATTACGACGGAATTTGCGTTTGGATCGTCCTCGAGCATCGAATTCTCGTATATCTGACGATCAGTTTTAACGGGTGCCAAAAAATTTGTTGCCATCGAGCAGGCCGCCGATGCCGCTTGCTCGAGATGCGGCACAGCCGATGAGCCTTCCATAATTTATTTTTTTATTTTATCTTTCTCGTTAATCCTCTTGTACGTTGGAATAATAAATAATAATAAAGAAAAGAAAAGAAAAAAAAAAGAGCACTCCGTTCAAAACTCAATGAGCTCAGGCTCGAGATCTCGGTATGACTGACGTTTGACTGTGCTATGAATTCTCTCGCGCTCTCTCTCTCTCTCTTACTCTCACTCTCACTACGTTCCTTTGGGATATTGTATAAAGAACATGTGACAAAACGTATCAGAATCAGCAGACGTTACGCCTGGACTGTTTCATTCGTCGATTTAAAAAAAAAAAAAAACATTTTTTTTTTTTTTTAATACCGCCTACATGTGGACGTATGCGTGTTTAAATCTATACACATGTACAAAAGCATCTATCATTCATATTCTTCGCACTTCAGATAAGAGCGTTATCGCGAATATACGTTGAATAAAATTCGTTGATTTACTCGAGCTTCGCCGAATACGAAAATTCGTTCTCACGGAGGTACACGATCTTCTCTTAATTCTCGATAAATAATTTCCCCGAGTCAATTATATTTCCCTCTACTCGTAGGTTTGGTCTCGAAGGAAAGGCCTTTTTTTTCCCTTTTTTTTTTTTTTAATTTTTACCGATTACAAAGTCAGTCGCACTTTTTTTTAGCACCGCGGGACTTTTGTTTTTGTGCTAATTCTCGGAGAGGCCTTATCAGGCTCACGGTATCGCGGTTGTAAAAGGATTTATAAATTATATCGTCGAGCTTCAAGCTGTTTCCACGATTATATCATAACGTCGTTTTTTTTTTTTTTTTAATATTTATCGATTTTTTTTTCTCATCGCAGATCCCGATGATGCTGCTTTTGGGTTTCGATAATCGAGGATCGAAGATGATACTCTGGCAATGTTTACCGATGTGGGTATGTTTGCCGACGATTTTTCATCGGTTTAGGAACCATTTACGTACGTATAATAACACACGTTTGTTGTTGTTGTTTTTTTTAAATCATTTCTTCACGTTTACTCCTTGCGGCTCGGACGATTCTTCCAATTTCATTTCCGTTTCTCGATTCCTCGTGACTGGAAACAAAAAAAAAATGGTCATTATTTACTTTGAGGACTTTTTCGAATTTTGCAAATTCTTTATGGGTTTGAGAACCAGAGAATTAATCGAGCTCAAGTTATTTCAGGAAGAAATAATAAAGTTTACGAATGATTGTGATGTCATCGTCTAAAATTGTTTTTCTAGCTTGGATGACAATGAACGCATCGGACAATTCATATTAGTACTATTATCGTACATACAGTATAATATCGTATAATGAGAGTTGTGAAGAATCGAGAAATTCCCCCCCCCCCTTTTTTTTTTTTTTGCGAGTATATGAATCGATGGAAGAGAAAAAAATGATTGTTTACGATATTGTCTCGTATGAAAGGTCGGGAATATTTCTCAAAATGATTTTCTACTATTTTGGAAGCTTTTGCTCGCAGAAATCTTTCAATAAATCATCGAATCGAAAATTTGCTCGATCAAAATTATCGAGTAATGGAAAAGTCGGCCTTCGAACGAATACACAACGCTCTCTGTCACATGGAAAATCGTGAAAGCCATATTATAGACGTTGATCGAGTCACCTGGATCCTCGTCATAAATGGCTATGATGAGATCATTGTTTATTTTATCGAGTCTGACAAACGACGATATATATATATATATATATATATATATATATATATATATTAGGGTGTGCGGAAAAAAAACAATTTTTTTTTTCGGTTGCATCCACCAAAAAAAGTTGAAGTAAGGTAAAAAAAGAAGAATCCTAAAACGGGAGGTCAAAAAAAAATATTTCGAACGGCGCATTGCATTTGAATATTTTTCATAAGAATAACACAGGAAAATATTGGGATTTCTGAATGTGGTAGTGCAACTCGTCAGAAAAAAATCACACAAAGATGTCATTAACATATTCTCATGGAGAATCGAATTCCCTACAAAAAAAGTTCTTACGAAAAATTAGCTCGGAACAACCGTTCAAGTGGAATATAATGCGAATGAATATAGTGGAAATAACGCTGTCTGAAATTGAATTGATAGGGAAAAAAAATAATTCAAAAGGCTGTAAAAATCGAATTTTTCGCTTTACGAAAAAACTTTTCGGGGGTTTTTTGTGGAGAATGTTCTGCTCTAACAACGTCGCTTTGATAGAAGCATATAACGGTTCATTAACAAAAAACGAAGAGCAGCTACAATATTTATTGGGCATAGTGCAAAATTATCGATAGAAATACCCTAATTGCAACAAACAGACTTTTAAAAAAAGAAACGATGATTATTAAGCATTGTAATGTAAAAAAAAACCTATTCTATCTTATTAAACCAAATTCATTGAATAAAGCTTTTCTAAACACGATCAATGATGAACGTCGTTTCTTTTATATTTCTTGTTGTACTTGATTTTTTTTTGCATAAGAGAAATATTTTGAGAACAATTTCATGCAATTATGTATGTATATATACAAGTATATATATATATATATATATATATATATATATACACAAGTATGCAGTCATGCAAGTATGTATAGTATATATATATATATTTCGTTTTAGAAGAAATTTATAATGTCAATTAAATTGAAGATACGGAAAAAAAAAAAATTGAATCGATGGAATTACAATGGCCGAATGATATTGTTTTAAAGATCCTCGAAGCTGTGAAGTTTTTTTTTGAAAATCAGGGCTTTACTCAAAAATCTTTGTTTTTGTTTTCTTCCTTCAACTTTCATGAGCTATCGAGGCAAAAATTTCCACTCGAGTACACTGAGCCGTAGGGATATCTTGGGATTTGCTGAGAATTGACGAGGCTGCTTGGAATTAATGAAATTTTGAATATTTCGAAAAATGTAACAAAGAAATTTGGCAAAAATCGATCAAGGCGTTTTGATTTTATTAAATATTCAAATTTTAACGAAACAAAACGTGCAAATGTAATTTAATTAATTGAATTTTTTTTTTAATGTATTGGAAAATTATTCATTTAAATTATAGAGTACAAAGTTAACACGTGCAGTTAGAAACGCCGTGAATTGTTTTTTTTACGAAATAATTATAAATTATAGTTGAAATGGAATTTTTTAAAAATTAAAATTTCAAGTAGAGCTGCTCATTTAAGATATTATTATCAATCAGCTCGATGCACGTAGAAAATGATAAAATTATGCATGTGACGCGAGTACGAGAGGGGAAAAGTTCGATCAACTTGGAAAAGTGGCGGTCGCGTGCCGGATTATATCCGTTGTTCGGAGCACGCATAGCGTCGAGCGAAACTTTTAGCAGAATCGTGGTAGAAATTGCGAAAATTGAGAATTTACTACAGTCACGCACGTTGGCGGTCGTGCGATGGGAACGTCGATATGGTATCACGTGCATATATAGGAGAGACGGAGAGACAAAAAAAAACGGCTCGGTTGAATAATAATAATTCAATAGCTGAATTTTCGTTTTAGATATCCCCCCCCCCCCTTGAATAATTGTTTATTAAAGCTAGAACGAGTAATATTTTTTCGAAAAAAAATTGAGTGACGAAAAATTGTGAGATAAAGAAAAAGCTCTTGATGATTTTTTGACAAAATCGCCGAACTGGTAATTGTTTTTTTTTTTTCAAATGAGAGGAATAAGCGAAGAAGAAAGAGAAAAAAAAAACAAATATATACAGAAGTAAATCGAGGTGTGGCTTGAACCATCGTGAGACAATTATTTGCAATTTCACCGAACCGTGCGGATTTTTTTACAGTCACATTCTCGTTTAGATTTTTTTTTTTTCAATTCTCGTTACTATCGAAAAATTCAGACTAACATTTATTTCACCGAATTAATTGAGTTTTTTTTTTTTTTCAAGGAAAACAGACTCACCCCAAAGGGATGAAAGCTTTTTTTTCAATTATAAAAAAAAAAAAAAAAAAACGAAGAAAATAGTATCAAAACTCGAAAATGATTTTTCATTTATTCCATACTTTATTGTCAAATACAAAATTCAGTATAGTCGGTAATGGATTGTTATAATAGTTTTTTTTTTCAGATATTAAAAACACGTTCCAGTACGTGCAAACCCACAAATAAGTGTCTGAAAAAAAAAAAGTTTCCCAAAAACGATTGTTTCTCAAATTCTACTCATTCTCGAGAATATTTTCTACAAAAAAAACGAAAAAACGAAAAATTTCTCATAATCGATTGATCGGAAAAATTAAAAAAAAAAACGAATCGTAACGAGAGACGGTTGGAGGCAAAAAAAAAAAGACAAAAATTTGAGAAACGAAAAAAAAAAACACCTAATGTGTCGTGAGAATGTTTCTGCTACGGTAATGAACGAAGACGAGAATCGCGAGCGAGAAAATAACTGTCGCAGTGTGAAGAAGCTCTTCCCGTGAATTGCACAGATGAGTAGCTAACTAAGAGGACGATAGAGGGAGAAGATCGGAAGAGAGATGGATAGATAGATAAAGATAGATAAAAGGAAGTAGATATAGGTAGGATAGAAGAGAGAAGACGAGAAAGAGTGTCAGACAGAGAGAGAGAGAGAAGATAGCGAGAAGGCGGACGAGGTCGAGAAAGTATTTTTCACTATTATGCTCGATTTGGTTGAATCTCAACCCAGTTAAGTCACGAGAAAAACTATAGTTCACTATAGTTCACCATATAGTTATTCAATTATCCGATTTTTTTTTTCTTCGTTTAGTTCAATCGAATCTAAAAAAAATTGCGTTATATCACAAATCGATGATGATCGAAAAAAAAAAAAAAACGACAATTATACTCCAAAATGTATATTTCCTCATTTTCAAATCCTTACGTTTCAGGCACATAGCAGAATGAAATCTTTCGTCCTATCTTTGTTGCCCGTAATTATCAATCTCTGTGTTTTTTTTTTTGCTTTTTCGTTATATTCGTTAAAAAAAAAAATCAACACCGAGTAAACAAGCGATAAAAAAAAAGCTGCGATATCGCGTATATGTTTCAGATGCACACACGCGCGCAAACAAAACACCGAGACATGATTCTCCGCGATTATTCGCGAGAGCACTGCCGGCCCGAGAAACGAGACGTCCCGAGAATCGTCGACGACGTGCTGTCTTGAACCACTATCCTCTATTCATCTCTCTGTCACTCTTCGTTTTTTTTTTTTTTTTTCTTTACTAGTTGGAAACGCCGCGCGTTCTCGCTCTCTACTACTTGGGCTCTCTTCACGGACGAACCAACGGAGCTGTCCTCTCCTGCCATATATCACACATATATTCAACGTGAAAATTTGCGCGAGCATTTTGTTATATATATATATATATATATATATATATATATATATATATATATACAAAACTTATATATGAGTATATTGGCAGTGAGATAGAGACCCGTGTATGCTGAACGTGTGTAAAATCGACGCCGACGACGCCCCAAGTGGAGGAGCGTCGTCGATCGCAGCGCCGTCTTACGGTTGTCATGACACACCTCGGGGACTTTTACGTTTATGCCTGCACACGTTTTTTGATAGTCAACTTTTTGTTTTAACCATACAGTTTTGAATCAGATTTCGTGCATGTTTTCAGGTTTTTTTTTTCCAAGATAAGAATAGAATGGGAACGCGATAATTTAGATTTTCAATGTCGATTCGAATAATCCATATGCGATTGGGATACAATTTTTTTGTTTCGTTTAAAATTTATAAAAATTCCGGGATCTTTGAGGGTGGGGAAAGCGGAGCAGATGAAAGGAATATGTTCTCATTTTTAATATTATTGGAAATCTCATTTTAGCTTTTTTTATTACAAAACTTTTCGACGATCGGGCAATTGTAAATTTCGAGGCTTAGTTCCCTACTTTTTGTTTTTGTTTTGAACTTACATTTTTCTTTTGTTTTTGGAATCAATGCGGCGAATCGTAAGAAAAATGGATTTCCGAGAATTCATTTACTTTTTTCAATTTATTACCAGAGCACACTCGTATAGTTTATACATCATCATAGCGCGGTAATGGATTTATATACATGCCCAGGATGATTCGTACACACGCAATTTGTCGTGAACGATAACGATTTAACGATCCGTAACGCACGCGGGAGGGATATATATATATATATATATATATATATATCATATACGTGTGCCAGCCGATTGTGAAAAATTGATTGGGCGCGTGCGTGTTGTCTATACCACACAGACGTCATCCTCTCCCCTCATTTTTTGAACCACACCGACGTCTCGCGTTCAGCAGGGAATACCGGGGGCCGATAAAACAATGACCGAATTAGATAAAACAGGAATATTTTATAATTCAACTTAACAAACAAAATTTTGGGCAAAAAAAAACCAATTTTCTCTTTTTTTTCAGATAATACCATTTCGGAAATCGTCACTTGGCGATTATGAGTCTCTGCGGCGCGATAACGCCGGTGTATATCTTTGGTACGCATATATACCTGTCATTGGACCTCAGTTTAAGGATATTCCTCTCTTCGTTTGCGGGACGTGTCGTCCGAGGGGGGGTCCCTGTGCTTATATATACTGGCAGGCCTCAGCTGTGCCAGCGTCAAATCTTCACTCATCTCGGCCAGTCAATTTATGCTCTCAAAATCAAAATTAGAACTCCGAGGTTTCGTTTCAACGCTATTCGATAGCAAATGGCATCGATAGCAACGTATAAAAATTATAGCAAAATACTTCCGTAAGTTTTTTGAAATATTAACGTTTGTTTTGAAAAAAAAAAAAAAAAAAAAATTCACGTTTTCCGAGCTTCAACTCCAAACGCTGTCCGAACTATTCAAGGTAGAGAAAATTGCGCATAAAACAATTTTGTAGAGAATGAAATTTTCTATAAAAAAAGTCCCCGACAGCATGTATGAAAAGTCAATAGCGAATGAGTGGGAGGTGTCCGAAGTGGCGTGACGAGGAAATGTGATTTTTGTGAAATCGCAGAATAGTGGACCCACTGGTTGTTAAATTACATAACACCGCGTTAGCGTTCAATTAAAAATGCATAAAAATTCATGCGTCAACTGGACACAACGAGAAAAGCCATTACCGCCTGAAAAAATTTACTTATAACTAAATTCAAATAAAGCCACCTACTTGGAATGGTTTTTTTTTTTTAATTATTATTTTTACAACTTTGGACGCCTCCCACGCCCAAATTATTGACTCGAGATATATGCCACCGAGGACTTTTTTGTAGAGAATTAAATTATCTAGATAATCATTTATGAGCAATTTTACTCTATTACGTATAGTTTGAGCAGCGTTTCGTGTTGAAGCACAAAAAGTGCCGAATTTTCGTTGTTTCTATTTTTTGCTTGCCAAAATGCAGAGAGGGATAATAAGGCGCATTTTGAGTTATTATTTATGCCATTTACTATGAAAAAAAACGCTAAAAAAAAAAACTCGAGGATTTTATTCTGAAAAAAAAGCCCAATTCGACAAGTTGAGTTGGACAACGTTGTCCGTCGCGTTTGAAATCGACAGCGTACGCCTCTTTTTTTTTCGGCATTTTAAAATATTTAACATTTAATTACTCAACGAAAATGCTCCCAATTGAGGCGAGCTTTTGCACACGGTTTTATTATATATAGAACTGGGTCATACAATTTTTTAAAGGTACTGGCATTTCAAGTTCGTTAATTACAGAACGATTGGAACCGGTTTTTCATGTGTGGCCATAAGAACGCATGTTAAATATATTTTTCTTTTCAATTTAATATTTTGACAACGAGACTCCTAATCTCATTGAATCTTTGTACACGCGTTTTGGAGGATAAGCGCCGATAGATTTTAAAAATTTCAAGTCGATGACACTGTATCGATATAACGGAGGAACAGCCTTAAGGAGGTTCTTAACGTCAAATTTGGCGCGGGCGACGTGCGGGTCGGGTTGCGTTCGGCATTTCTTTCACCAAGCCATTACTCACGCTCAATTCTGTTTACAAGTATATTTCACAGTCGGAACGGTGAAAAACGTTCTTTATGGGCAAATCATATCTATGAAGGTCTAATCTGTCGTTTAAGCGGTTCTTCGGAGAAATTTTACCGTTTTTTCACTCCTAAAATAATCTCCAATCATAACTTGGAATACTTTTCCCATAAGAGCCCATGTATAAGCGGCATATTTAATGATTTTTTTTTCTCCTCAACTACGCGGTCAAAAAATCTGAAATAATTACGGTGTATTCCTAGTACCAGCAGCACAAACCCTTCCCTCAAATTTTAGAATCATTCTTACCGTTTTTCTCTGGATTAAGAACCTCCTTGAGGCGAAGTCGCACATGTGTACCACGTGACACGTGAGTGCGAGAGAGATAGCTGAAAATCCTTAAACGTACTTTCTCCCAAACGACGCAACTGATCGCAATAAAACAAAATCTTAGCCACTTTTTGCCAACATACCGCAGTGACTAAGCTTTTATTTCATCCTGATCGCTTGTATCATCTCGGAGAAAGTAGAATTCGCGTTTTCGAAGTGGTCGGAGGATGTGACACGTTGCCGTAAGGCTCTGTTGTACCGTTTCTCAGCGAGAGGATTAGGGGTTAGGATCGGCGCGACGGTGGCGCGGTAAGCGGGGCGAGCATGAACGATACAATGTTTTTGTCGTTCACGGGCGAGCGCGGGGGATCCTCTTTCATTATCAATATCCGAAAAATTGTACGGTCAAAAATTCTGAAATTTTTACAGAATATCCAGAGGTAAGGCCTCTTAAAACGTATTTATTTTTTGAGCTCGGCGGTAACATTTTTTCAGCGGATATAACTTACATACTGGCAAAATGATCGAAAGTTCTTCATTAACGATAATGCAATTAGTCTACGAAACACGTCAACTTTTCGATTTTTTTTTTTTTCTCAAAAACGATACTGCGAATCGTATCCAAGTTTTACAGGAAGTTAGATAAAGGGGTCACATATATTGTGAAAAAAGTTGGTCCGAATGGTAACATTTTTAAAGATCAGCACAGCAAAACCTTAAGGAATTTTTTTGATAAAGGAAGAGGCTCGATGGCTCACTCTGATCCTATCCTCGACGACTCGAAGCTCTTTTTGTTCGCGTATATCGGCCGTAAAAGGGCCAATTACATTGAGAATGATAAAATCTCGAATTTCTGATTAAGTGACAACGGCCATAAGGCGAAACTTTTTCCCTATATATGAAAAAAAAATAGTGATCCCGGATATCCTAAAGGGAAATTTATATTCGGCTGGAATATGCGCAAAGAATACATGTAAACTGCAGAAGATTTTCGCGGATAAAAACAATACGAAATTCTCAATGCTGAATCTTAAATTTTTTTTTTTATGTAACTTCGAATCACTGAAACAATGGGGATTAATTTTTCTGGGGCATCTATAGCGTTAAATAGCAAAAAAAAACTTATCAAGCGAGAATTCTCAGCTGTAACAGTTTGTGTATTTTGATCATCGTACATAATATACGGGGGTATACGATCCAGTTTGTTGACCTTTAAATGCTATGTTGTTGCAAACACACGTATTACACCGAGCCCAATCGACACGTCCGGTCTCGTCTGGTTTCAATGAAGATTCCACTTGGTCAGAGAGTCGTTCGTCTCTCTTTCTCTCTCTCAACTTCCATTTAACACATTCTCGGCCTTCGTGTTTGACAAATTCTCGCCTCGAATTTAAAGCCAGTTTTATCCGCTTTCAATGAAACATCATTATCCATTTGGTCTCATTAGTGATATCATTAGGTGTGCGAGAGAATACGAGAAAGAGGAGAAAGAATGGAGAGAGAGAGAGAGAGAGAGAGAGAGAGAGAAAGCCCTGTCGTATATCGTAACTATAGTGACTTATTTTCACTCTTGAGAGCTCTATTATGCTGTTAAAGTACTATCTGACGGTGCACTCGTACTAAACATACGCACACACACACAAAAACATTTATATATAAATATATGACTATGTCTCTGGTACACTCGTGGCCTGAAGTTCGATAAATATTCGCTAACTTTTACGCGTTCGAGGACAATCGCTTAAAAACACGTACAGCAGTCTTTCCCACGTTTTATAATAACTTGACTAAAAAGTGAACTTTTTCAAGTTACATCCATCAATCAATACGATTTTATTATTACTGTATTTGTTTGTTTTTTTTTTTTAATCGCCGTTTCAGGCTACACTCAACTCTATCTAATATTCCTTTGCAGTTGCAGCTTTTTTGTTTTTTTTTCAATTTCACAATTTTCAGATTAGCTCCAAAATAAAGCGATGTCGATTTAACTGCCGGATTGTAATTTTCGTTGAAATTTGAGTAATTCCTTCGGTTTTATTTGAAAATCTTGCATCCTCGAACGTGACTATGTATATACGATTTTTTATTCTTTCGATTTGATTGAATTTTTCTTGCCATATACTTCTCCGAAAATCGATATATCAAAGTAAATTCATTTGGAATTTTTCATTGAAAGACAGAGACGATTTAACGAGATACATCGTGTTTATAGTCAATTGTTATACTTATTATTCAGCAAATAATCCAATGATCAGCGTGATTATAATAATTTCTTACGATAAATATGCTGTGTGAGGAAAATACAAAAAGGGATGTGCGATTACTATAGAGCTGTAAAAAAAAAAAAAAATGAGTAAGGAGGAAGAGAAAGAGCCGGAGCAGAGGAACAAATCAAGATTGAGAGATAAGTGGTTTGACAGTACGAGCTGTATTTTAAGGATACAGTTAGAAAATAATCAAAGTAATATTATATATGCCGTTTTACATAATATTATTTTGTAAAAAAACTTGACAAAGCTATGTGCAAACGAAACGCCAACTACTCTGCTATAATAATTTCTAACGATTGTCATCGTGCAAGGATATAGCGATTCTCATGTACAGCAGTCATCATTGATTTTGTTTTTCGTTACACACGGCTTTTTTTTTTTTTTTTTTTTTTTTACGTGTCTTTTCCAATATCGAGACAATTTAGTTTCGATCACAAGAGCCATGAGGTGGAGGTCTCTTGGGGCCACACCACACGTAATATAGCCCACGAGGGCAGGTGAACCGAGTCGTTCGCGGCGACACGAATACTTCATAGATATGGAAACACATTGTATATTGCGTAACAAAACGTCTGCGGGCAGGGCGACAGAGAATGGAGACGAGAACACGAGCTAGAATGAATGAGCTATAGTAAAATAACGAAGAAAGTGTATAACTATATTTTAACAACTCGTGAATTTCAAAGGTCTGCCTGTATATTCTACCGTGTGTCTATATTTTATATGGACACACACACACACACGCGCATATAAAAGTATTACAGGTACTCTCTGGCATTATGTTTTCTACCTTTGCGTGATCGTAAAAGGGAGAATAACATGAGAGAGAGAGAGAGAGAGAGAGAGAGAGAGAGAGAGAGAGAGAGAGAGAGAGAGAGGTCACATACACGCTATTAGCAGTCGAACGCAAAAGCTTTGTGTATTGTAAAAAAAAAAAAAAAAGCAATGTACAAAGAAAATTTTCCGTTCTTATCGAGCATGAACTGGATAGCTATGGTTTGCACAAAACGATCGAAAATGTTTTCACGTGGCCCGCAATCGTGATTCGCAAAAACCTCGCACGATTCGCATATACGCGAGATGTGTCCTTTAACGATTCGCCTAAATCTTAAAACGCGCGATAAGTGTCCGTTTTTGTTATTTTGTTTTTTTTTTTTTTTGTTTTTTTTATCATCGATAGAGAGAAATTTACGAAAAAATGTTTCGAAATTTCGCTGCAATTGGAAAAAGGATCAAAGTACAGGGATGATATTTTTTTTTGTTAATGCTCATCAAAAGAAAAATATAATCGAATCGGTCAAAGGCAATGTGGCTTTTTTTTTTGGATTATTCGAAAAACAGTTGGGAATGAGATTTTGTTGTTTTTATTTTGATCGGACTTTAAGCAAGTATCAGGAATTTATTCGAACGGAAAGATTCCACTGATTGTGAAACCAATACTTATTGAAGATTGAAAAGATAAAAAAAATCCAAAAAACAGAAAAAAATTCACGTGGATATATATATATTCTATGGAAACTCTTTTGACCGGAAATTTTCAAGTTTTCCAAAGCACAATTTTTCGCATATTATGATATATATGTTCTCTGTGCAGAAATATTTAGAGGATAAGAAAGAAAAAAAAAAAAAAACGACACGGTATGGCTTATCGTTATAAGCCGAGGATGAGCTCCCATTAACATTGCCCTGTCCTTGTATATCGATCCGGAAACTATTGTACGTATTTTTTATTGAACGAAGTATTAAAAGTTGCGACATACAGTGAAAAGAAAAAGGCATGTGTGTGTGTGTGTGTGTGTGCCTGGGAAATGAAAATGCGCACGTTGAAAACCACACCTTCGGACAAAAGTGAGCAAACGCGTCGTTATAAGGAGAGAGTATGAACTTGAACTTTGAACTCTATATTCACGAGATTTTCTGTATACCTATTTTTTTTTGCGTCGAAACTGATTAGCGATGGATATACAGAGTGAAAAAAAAAAGAAGAGCGAATGACGACATCAAGGAAAATTATAGTACATTTATTATTACATTTAATTGCAACGACTTTAGGCAAAAAAAAAGTTTAATGTTTACTGATAATAATTTCTCAGAAAAGAGCTTCTAAATCGCTTATTTATATACAGCGCAAAAGATGAGGGTAATAATTGCAATTTATATTATATTCTGAATGATGAAACTCCAATGAAAAAAATTCTGATGATACAATTGTCGCTTTGTCGCTCCATATACCATTTAGGATTAGCACGAAGGCACAAACGGGGAAATTACTGAAAATTCATCCCTCGGGAGCCTCGAGCAATAATTCCGGAATTCATTAACTTCAATATGAGTCGATTTTAATACAATTTGATTATATTGTATTTGCGTTTATCCGGAAGATATAAAAAATATCCATTTTAACTGCATAATTTTTTTGCTGGAATGAATAACAGATTCAAAAAAAAAAAACTATGCTTTTCAGCATACATATGAGTAAAAACATCAATTATCGGCCAAGTTTGGGCTTCACTATCGGGGATCTTTTTGTGAGTTACACGGCTTGGTGTCTGTGTTGAAAAACACGTGCCATAATTTTTTCAGATCTTTTCCTCCATTTTTTTGAGCTACCATTGGGTATTGAATTCTTTCATTTGAAACTTTTTTTTTTTAGTGGCTTGAATTTGAAAAAAAGAAAAAAAACCAGTTCCAAATTTTTTTGTAAACAAATCTGAACTTTCCGAAAAAAAATAGCCTAATTAATATACGTGTAGAAGACTCAAAATCAAGATTAAAAAAAAAACACAAATCTCATTTATTCTAAGAATTTTAATATTTTTATTTTTATTTTTTGGAGTGGCTGTTGAAACGAACAATAGAAAATTATTGTGCACTATGGTGTAAATACTGGGTTATTGTTTTTATTATTTTACTATTACGACAACATACATACATATGTGCTAGAAAAAACGTTTCTGAGTTCGACACAAGTTTGAGAATAACTGTTCTCAAAATTATTTGGTACAGGCGAAATCGAATGCAATGATTGAGTACCTTTGACAGTCTTTGAACGCAATCATCATTGTTCAATTTCAGTATTTGAATTCAGATATTCAGTATTTTGCAAAAACTCAAAAGTTACATTTGGTAAATTGGTGGAAGCCCATTCAAACAAGTTACCAAATGTAACTTTTGAGTTTTTGGAAAATATTGTGTATCTGAATTCAAAGACTGAAATTGAACAAAGATTTTTGCATTCAAAGACTGTCAAAGATACTCGATTATTGCATTCGATTTCGCCTGTACCAAATAATTTTGGGAATAAGAATATAACCAACCCGCAGAACCACCACTCTTTCCCGGATAATAAATAATTACGATTTATGGTCGGGAAATTTTTCAAAAATATTCGTATTGGTGATTTTTATTTTTTATATTTCCCGCCAAAACTTTGATTGTCGAATTCTCGAACAATATCGACATTATAATTAATTCAGATGATTTTTTATTTTTGGCTCTGGTCGATTGTACTTACTTTCTTGTAAACTTTTGTCCACATCTAATTTTTTGCTAATATAGTATAGTACTCAGGTATATACTATAATGTAGTCTCGTTTGACCGAACTCTATACGACCTTCCATCCCTGAAATATGCATTACGTCGATCGAAATAAGCTCTATATACACTTTCTCCCATTCCTAGTATAAAATAATCTATATACGCGCTCATATAACGGCTGGGTAAAAGGGAAAACGAATATATATGTTTGCACTTTTATATGACAAATTTTTATCGGTCCATCGTATGCATTCGTGTGCATTTACTATACACATACACACATATATTTATAGTATCGCGAGATAAAATCTCATTTTCATTGAGATAATAACTTTCATTGTCGTGTCGAAAATTTAACGCCTGTTGATGATAGGCAGCATACTATACGAATGATATAATATATATATAATGTAGTCGGCTGATTGCCAACAAACTTACAGATGTTGATCCAATTCCGTTTATAAGAAAAAGTGACTTTAAAGTTTCTCGTTGAAAAAATTTCTACAAAATAAGAAGGTGCAAATTAGGGCACATTCCTTATATATCTGCAATATATTACAAAAACTCTACTTATATACATATTTAATGTAAAGAATAAAAATTGGTGTAAAAGAAGAAATTGTCTATAGAAGCACTTTTGCACAGTTTATTTTTTGCATTTTTTTTTTCTTCATACCTGCTAGCTTAATTAACATTAAGTATATGTGCACAAAAGCAAAATTGTTATAATATATATTCAATATATATATTTTTTTATTCAAAAGACACACACGTACCGCGCACCCACGAAGATATTGTGCAGCATATATATTTCGATATATTTATAGTGCAAAAGGCAGGAATAGAAATTGTCAATTCGCCCCGGAAATGATGCACGTTTTATATGCATTACGCGAGTAAAAATATGCTGATGAGATATATACACTATATTTCGTTATAAATTCGTCCCATTCATTACTTATATACGCATATATATACATATAAACTTATGTGCATATTACGATGCATGTATAATTATACATATAGTAAATACAAACACGTGGAGATGCGCGATGCGCGTCAAACGTCGGTGTCTATATTCACGGAGGATTGCAACTAGAAAATTTGTATTGTTTTAATTAATTCTTAGTGTCTTAAGCCAACTATTGCGTAATTATCAGTCTGTATTTTGTTCTAAAAACGCCGAAAAGATTCTTCGAACGAAACTGATTATCTTGTGTCGTGTGGCCGCGCGGTAAAAGAATCTTTTTTTCCGCGCTATCCTCTCACGGTACGTTGAACATTGATTTTTTTTTTAAATAATAACTACATTCTATTTTTTTTTTTCTTTATTTATTATCACTGCATGTATTACGAATATCGTCAAAAATTTTAGGCAAATATAATGAGACTCTCGAATTTTCGCGAGAACGATAAAATTTTGCTGTTAGGAGAAGGCAATTTTTCGTTCGCTGTATCATTGGTCAAACATAACCTGCCCATTGCAATAACAGCATCTTGTTACGAGTCTTCCATTCTTCACAATAGTACGAGGAATAATGTAGATTTCCTATGTACTCATGGTCAGTATCACGAAAGTGTACGAAAAAAAAGAAGCAAAAAAAAAAAAATCAGCTTCCAAAGGGAAATCTCGATTTTCTCGTTTTTAGGAATTCGCGTTCTGTTAGGAGTCGACGCGACAAAAATCGCGGATCATCCTTCACTGAGTACCGAGAGCTTCGATAAGATTATATTCAATTTTCCCCATGTCGGCGGTAAAATGCGTCTGGACAAGAATCGCGAATTGCTGCAAAAGATATTTATCGCCGCGCGACACTATCCCACGCCGGACGGCTCGATTTTGATGACTCTTTGCAATGGGCAGGGCGGAACATGGGCGGATGAGCCCAAGAGACGCTGGGATGATTCTTGGAAAATCAAAGAAATGGCCGCTCATGGAAATTTCATTCTCACTCATGTCGAGCCTTTTCGAGCGACGAATTTTGCCGATTACAGTTCCACGGGCTACAGAGGCCTGGAGAAAGAATTCTGTATGCAAAATTCGTTGACGCATCACTTTAGAAGAGTCGAAACTCCAACGATCGAGCATTTTGCTCCGAAAATTAAATTCAATCTTTCGAAGCTAAAAACCTTGGAGAAAAGAATTTGTTACGTCGATATTTTGCCCGTAAATCATGATAATATTAATAACTCGTGTCCGCCGATCTTTCAATTCGATGTAACATTTACGATAGCCGATGATTTTCGGGAATTCGATTTCTACGCCGTTTTGTACAATTTTGCTGGTAAAATTGTGCGAAACGTCGAATTTATCGGATCTTACAGATTTCCCGATGAGAGAATTACAAAGACTTATAGGATAAGCTATCGATCGGACGCTGTACCGCTTTACAGACGAAGAATCGTCGATATACATCGTCATGTACTTGCCAAAATATTAGAGGACAATCTAAACGTTATTGTCACGCGATAATGCCATTTATCGACGAGGATAGTAAAAATTTACCAAGCTGTTAAGCATCTCTATGCGCCGTTGTTAATAAATTATTTATTTATTTATACGGGGGAATTAATGTCCCTTGGAATCATAATTAGTGTACAGGAAAGCAGAAAAGAATCGCATGGTAGATCGAGTCAGTAGTAACTAATAATAATAATAAAACTACATAGCGCGTAAGCATCTAAAAAATTGCAATTATATGAAAAAATGAATAAATAAAGGAGAGAGAGCCATATAAATGCACTGTAAAATTAAAAAAAGCAAAAATTTTCAGCAAAAGACGAATACCGCAGATCGATATGCGCTCTTAAAGGAAGAAATAGGAATTGGAAAAAAAGATCGATCTGCGGATACTCATTCGATGTATCATAATATAAGCCCAACAGATACCGATCTATGCTGAAATTCACTAGGACCGATCGGGATACGAACAAGCTGATCACTGGTCTTAAGGCGGCCCATCAGTGACAAAACTAGTCAAAAATCGTGACGTGAAAAAAAATCATAAAACCTATCATAATATTTTCTAAATTCTCTGTCTAAATAAAATTTATGAATTTCAATGAAGTTTCCCGTGATATTTTATTCATAATTTATTATAAATAATATTATAAATAAAGTCTCAACTGACAAAAGTATTTAACGCTGTCAGAAGAGCGATCAAGTCAAAAACGATGACAGACACATATTGTATCCGAGATTTGCACGCACGATGGACTTTGGCGATTAAATTTCTCTGAAAAAATCCCTGGCAAGACGCAATTTTTTTGAAATACCATTGGAAAGTTCACGATTTCATCTTTCAATACTCAAAATTTGAATAAGAACTCTCGTCTTTATCAAAAGGTATCATGTCACTTCCGGTGAAAATGGAATCAACTGCCATAAGACCCATGCTAAAATAGGTAATTTTAAATTACTCGTTCGCAATAATTTGCCTGGCAACATACCCTGAAATTTTGAGAGAGCGTTCATCGCATCTTGGATAACACTCTCCCGAAGTTTCATTCGTATCGCCGGTTTTTTAATTCACTGATGAGCCACCTTAAGAGGCCTGGAAAGGGCCCTGAAATCAAAGCTGGCGACAGAGTCTATGCAATCAATCATATTATTATGAATCTTATATAAAGTATTATTAAGTATTATAAAGTTATATTATACTTATATAAAGAGTATGGAAAGTAGGGAGACCAAATGATACTGGCATACATTAATAACGGACGAACTAGTGAGAGTTAGAGAGCTTTAAGAGTGTCAACCGATCCGAAGTCCCCGGAGAACGTGGAAACAGAATAAAGTTTCCAGGGGGGGGGGGGGGCTTTATTCTTAAAAAAATTAATATGAGGAAGAAAATAAAGACGAGAATCGAATAAAACCGTCCCCGATCTGGCTTACACTCTCCGGCGGTACGGAATCAAGGCTGTAATTCGCATCAGACTCTGCAGAACGCATAAAAGATATCGCCTTACACTTCCCAATATTAAACCTTAAATCGTTAGCAACGCACCGCTGAGAAACCGCATCAATGTCTGCCTGCAAGAGCAGAGAGAGAGAGAGAGAGAGAGAGTCCGTGACGGAATTACTTTTATTCAAATAAAAAAAAAAGATTCAAGCGACGATGAAATCGTTCCTATCCTAACGTTATTTTCGATAGCTAAATAATATACTTTGATCCATTCGATTTTAACGGAGTTTCATCGAATTACAACAATTTTCAACATATAAATTCCTCCATGCCAGAAAAAAAAAAATTAAATTGAATGAATAAATTAAAAAAAAAAAAAAATTAACAAAACTCTCTGAACCGTATTACAGATGAATTGTCTCAATCGCCTTCGTGTCCCAACGATACGCAATCTCGTGAGAAAGCAATATATAATTGTCCCAAACTCGGGAGACTCGTTGGACAAACGTCTGACGATTGATCGTCAATTGCGACGGACAATTTGCTGCACGGCTTGTTGCCGTAAAGGATCGGCAGCGGCATTGAGAAATTTGAAACCAAAATCGCGTCGAAATACGTTGCAGCATTTCGTGGACGCGATACAGGTGAAGGCATTGGGTGGCAGCGGTGGCGACGGAGCTATAAGCTTTTTGCGTTTGTGGGTGAACGATCGAGCTGGACCCGACGGCGGTGACGGTGGTCATGGTGGACACGTACTTTTCGAAGTGAGCGATAAAATACGATAGACATGACGAATATCAATTTTTTTTTTTTTTTTTTTTTTTTTTTTTTTTTTTTTCATTTTTATTGTTGAAACTTTATAATGAAAAAAAAAAAAAAAAAAAAATTATTTACGTATGCATCCGTGCGGTATATCGATTATACCCTCGTGTCAGGTATCAACGGAGGTCAAGGACCTCAGTCACATAAATAACATTCTCAAAGCAGACAGAGGTGAGAAAGGATATCCCAAGGATTGTTGCGGCAAAAATGCCAATCACGAAATTGCAAAAGTACCGGTTGGTACGATAATACGCAACACGGATGGTCACATATTGGCCGATCTCGATGAGCCGGGAATGATGTTTATCGCGGCTCGTGGCGGTGCCGGGGGTCATGGAAATGCATTTTTCGCCTCCGACACTCAACAATCACCGTTAATCTGCGAATACGGGGCCACAGGAGAGGAGAGACAATACATGCTGGAAATACGATCCATGGCACACATCGGATTGGTAAAAATAAAACAAACATTTTACTTTTAAAAAATCCCTCCAAAATCAACGATCTCGCAATTATAGCAGTTTCATCTTCAAATTTTGGAAATAACGTACTTTTTTTTCTTTCCAATTGCCCAAAAATAATCTTATCGAAAAGCTTTTCTGGTCATGTTAGAAAAAAAAAAAAAACTTCAGATCGCTGTTTGAAATATCGTACGAATTATTTTTTAAAAAGAAATATTTCTTTTTCACCAGGATATTGTTCGCTACAGTACTATACGAGTCTTTGAAAATTTTTTTTACACATTTTTAATGGAATTTTTTTATACGGGAGAAAAAAAATTGTATAGTTTTATAGAAAACAAAGAAACGATTCGACGAATTGTTATAAATTTTTTATATTCGAAGCAGATGTTCTTCTGTTTGGAATACTTTTTTTTTTTTTTTTTCTCGATTATTTTGAAATAATTTCGCAAATTGCAGTACTCAATGTAACCTAATTCTCTTTTATTATGAACTTTTTGTCGAAAGATCGGTTTCCCGAATGCTGGAAAAAGCACACTGCTCAGAGCAATATCACGAGCTAGGCCAAAAGTAGCTTCGTATCCATTCACGACTCTGAAGCCACACTTGGGTATGGTACTTTACGACGATTACGAACAAATTGCCGGTAAGTCGAATATTTTAGCTCGAAATATTCTTTAAAAAAATCGCAAATGAATATATTTGAAAAAAAAAAAACAAAAAAAATGAAATCTCCGTCCCCCTGTGAAATGGATCGATCTGCTCTGTGATTTTCCGAGAGCCACTTCCTTTTGTTACGCATAAATTTAACGATCTTACTGTCCAATTTCGATTTACGAGAGATAATTCTAAATATTTCGAAAAATTTTCCGTCGAGATTCTCGGCGCTCGCAATTATTCCCGTTAAGGGATAAAAACTACGTTTTTTTTTCCTTCAAGTCGCCGATTTGCCCGGACTCATTGAGGATTCTCACAAGAATCGCGGCCTCGGTATAACTTTTCTCAAGCACGCGGAGCGTTGCGCCGCACTTTTCTTCATAATCGATCTGAGCCAGGACGAGCCTTGGCAACAGTTCGAGATATTGAAAAACGAGATTGAACAATTCAGCAGGAAACTCATACAGAGGCCGATGCTCCTGATCGCCAATAAAATTGATCTGCCGGAATCGAAGGTAAACAATATATATATATATATTTTTTTTTTTCGCAAAAGTTTTTGTTTATCCTCCCCCATCCCGCTTAACGAAAAAAAAAAAAAAAAAAAAAACCAATGACGAAATGATATTGTCGCGGTTTTAGGAAAATTTGGTAAGGCTCCGGGAAAAGGTGAGCATACCGGTAGTCCCGATATCCGCAAAAATGGGTATGAACATAGCGAATCTCTTGAAGGAAATGAGACTTCTCTATGATCGTGATGTAAAAAAAAATTCCAACGAAGAGGACAAAGAAACTTGGTAATTAATTATCGCGCTGAATCAATATTTCTTATGATACATGAAAAAAAAAAAAAAAAAAAAAAATTTAATCATCAAAAACTGTAGTCTTTACCTTTCTTTCGACAATATTCAAAGTTTTTAACGACCTCGAGGATGACCGGTTGATTGTGAATCGTGACGAACCATCTCGTGAGATTGGCATACTTTTTTCGGCTCTCCTGATCGAGAATGTGCTCGTAGAGCGGCAATAAGGCACTGAAAATCGCAAAATCAGCGAGACTTGTGCGCTCATCGACGAGATAAGTTTTAGCGAGTAAAATTTCATCGATTGCCCCGAGCGATCGAATCAATTCCTCTCTCGCGAGTTTACGTTCCTCGATGCTAATTTTCGATGGATAGCCCAGCAATGGCAAAATCAAGACGAGAACTCGTGGAATTATTTCATTTTCCGCCCAACTCATCCACTGTACGATACGACTCGTCGCGTACGAATCCTCGTCCCTTCGTAATTCAGAGTTCGCGAGAAAGAAAGCGATCGCACATCCGTCGCGCAGATCGATGTCTTTACCCTCGAGTGCGACGCATCTCAAAGATTCGCCACTCGTCGCGCTCTCATCCACGATTTTCGGTCTCTTGTCGCTGAAACGCGCTACGATCCGAGTAAAATTGCCCCTTATGCTGCCGGGCACCGCCCGAAGAATCAAATCTTCGGAAATTTTTCCGCTCGACGACTCGCCGCTAAATCCAATTGAAATTCCGACGCTCTCTGACACAAATTTCAATTGATCATTGAACGAAATATAAAAAAAAAAAATTATTCGATATCAAATATTTATTGAACTTTGCGGGGCCATGAGATGTTTATGAAAAAAAAAATTGTATAAAATTGATTTGCCGATGATACGGTGAAAGCTTGAATTTCATGCACCTTTACCTGCAGCCATCGGGCCAAGCTTCGTATTGGCAAATTCACGAGCGATTTTCAACGATTCCTCGAGACCGTTGAAATTTGTGCCCGATGCTTGAGCAGATTCGGGCGTTCCGCCACCTTTCCCGTTCATCAATGTCGCGATCGACTTTATCCATTCGTTCGCCTTCAATCCTTTTGCCACAGCGCTCTGATAGCACAGAATACAATTATAATTATATGAATTGAGAAAGACCGAACAAAAACAAAAAAAAAACGATATAAAAGTTATTACGAGTTAGAAAAATAAATGGTAAATCTTGGAAAACATTTTTTTTAACATATTTTTGACTAGCCATGCATCGATTATTCATTATTGTTATTCATTATTATTCTGTTTTATTTTTAATTGCTGTCTAATTGTCAATTTAGTATCGAATCTAATTGAAAACGCGATGACTTACCTTGGGAACAGCGCCGAGGGCAAAAATCTTTTTAGCTTCGCGATCAACGCTGAGAAACATTGCGCTCGTTTCCGGTGATAACGCTCTGATTTTTTTAAGAGCAAGATCCAGAGCTTTGGTGTTGCCAAATGCTTCGAGCTCTTCAACGAGCACGGGAGTTCCAATTTTTGTCTGAATAAGCTGCGAAGCTGTTTCAGCCACGTTATTGGCTATCGCCGCTTTCGCAGCACGCTGCTTGTCGTCCAGTGATTTTTTCAAATTCTTCAGAGTCGCTCGTAGCTCGTCCTTCCTCCAGTACGGGATCGTAGCGTGCGAAACGTCCTCGTTGAGCTCGACGATTCTTCGAACGTGCTCCTTCGAATCGGAACACGTTTCGTCGGCCTCGACTTCAGCCTGAATTTTGTTCATACAATTTTGCAAAAGTTCAGCCTTCTTGAGGGCTTTGCTCGCCTCGGGTCCGGTGAGCGCGACGATTCTACGAATTCCTCGAGAAATTGCTTCCTCGCTGGCAATCACGAAATCACCGATATGTCCAGTATAATGCAAGTGCCTGAAATACGAATAAACACATTTTTTTTTTCTTAACCCTTTAACGGCTGGTGAGACACATACGTCCCCCATCTACTTTGAAAAATCTTTACTTCCAGAAAAATTAACATATCCGACATCGTCAAGGTTGCATTTTGAAGATGAAGGATGCATCTGATCATGAAAAATTCGGCGAACGCAAGGGTTGCGCCCCATCAGTTTTACACCCTGTCAAAAAGTGCGAAAAATTTCGAAAAAAAAACTGAGAAATGAGCATGACTTTCGGGCAAAATTTTTTTTAGATTCGCGATCTCAGGTATGCGCTTTGAAATATCATCGAAAATTTGTAACGAAAAAAGGTCCGAACCAAAAACCACCCCTAGCAATGATGATACGCCCAATAATGCACTCTCATCGATGCTCAGTACATATAAATTTTTGAAAACACATGAAAAATTTGTAGCAAGAATATCCGAATGGAAAACTACCCCTAACAGTAACGAAACATCGAAAACCACCCCTAGAAATTGTGATACGCCCAAAAATGCACTTCCACTGATTTTCAGTTCATATATATTTTCGAAAACGCATGGAAAATGTGTTTCAAGAAAATCCGAATCAAAAACTACCCCTAACAGTAACAAAACATAAAAAACCGCCCCTGGCAGTGGTGATGCGCCTGAAAATGCACTTTTATTGATGTTCAGTTCATATAAATTTTTGAAAACACATGAAAAATTTGTAGCAAGAAAATCTGAATCGAAAACTACCCCTACAAGTTGTGATGTACCTAAAAATCAACTGTCATTAGTGGGGTTGGGGTGCTTTTTGAACATGAGTCACCTTGCCTCTCACGAATTGGGGTGCTGCGTGTATGGTGACGTTGGATTCTCATAAGGGTTGAAATGATCCGTAAGTTTCTCAGAATATATTCACGTGTTCCATGATACTCATATTCCGATTTGGATTAGGATAAAATAATAGGAAATGAGCAATAACGTTTTATGCGTTGCGGGTGAATTTTTCCCAACTGAAGGATCGTTCATAAGGGTTGAAATTATCCTCAAGTCCTTCAGAATATGCTCATGTGTTCGCGAACACTCATATTTCGATTCGGATCAGGATAAAATAACGGAAAATGAGATGATAACATTTTTTCCATTGGGGGGTAAATTTATCTCAATTGAGGAGTACTTCACGAGGGTTGATTGATCCGTAAGTTCTTCAAAATCCCACTACGTGTTCTGCAATGACTTTTCCTAAATTTCTGACATAAATGAACGATGGGAAATGAAATTAAGATATTTTCAAGCGATTGGGGTAATTTTTTTTTTTCATTTGGAGGCTAGTTTCCGAGGGTAGAAAAATTCTGGAATAATTTTTTTGCTCACATTGGATACTCATGAATTCAGATTCAACGTGCACCAACTTTGCCAAACGCTCCAAAAAAAAAAAAAAACTCAGCTGCTAAAGGGTTAAATAATTTTAAATAATATCGAGAGAAGCAATTTCGTGAATTTTCAACTTGAATCTCGTTCAACGGTTCTCCAATAATATTTTACGCGCGTTCTTTCCGAAAAAAAAAACAAAAAAATTTTGCAATACTCACGTTCCACCGCAAAATTCAACGCTCGTTGTATTCGCTCCGACGCCCCGAGGATTGTTCTCCAATTCATCGACGGGAATTCCCATGCTAACGATCCTCACGGGATCCGGATAAGTTTCCTCGAACATTGCGCGCAATCCGAATATAGTTTTCGCCACCCTCAAATCGCTATTCTTCGCATAAATCCTTTTGTTATCGCGTATCATCGCATTGGTCGTATCCTCGGTTTTTTTCACCTCGATCGGGCTCATGGCGCCTTTGTTCGTAAAATCAAAGCGCAATCTGTTCGGCGCGACGAGCGAACCCTTCTGATCGGTCTCGTTGCCGAGAACATTTCTCAATGAATAATTTAGCGCGTGCGTCGCGCTATGATTGTTCATTATCAAACGTCTTCGCGCCGTATCAACGTTCAAATTGACACGATCGCCTATCTTCAAGCTACCAGCTCCCACGGTACCGATATGCAAAACATAACCACCCCGTATCTGAACATTTTTCACGCGAATTTCCGTATTATCGTCGTTATCGTCGTTTCCAACTTTAACGAGAAATCCCTCGTCGTATATCTGTCCGCCTTGTTCGGCATAAAAATTCGTACGATCGAGAAGTATGCCGATTTCATCGCCCGACGATGCGAAATCGACGAATTTTTTCGCCCGACGAATGGCTATGACGTTGCTCGAGCAAGCCTCGAATATATACTCGGCAGATTTGTCCGGGGAACTTGCCGCGTAATTGTACTTCAATGAATCGTCGGTCGGTGGAATTCCTCTGTTCTGAAGTTCCGTTATAGCGTGCACATCGAGATTTATCTGATCGTCGATACCGCCGGATTTACCCTGAGATGCGATCTGTTCGGAATTATAAGATGATCGGAATAATTTTTCTGTTTTTTTTTTTTTTTTAAATCATTATCCATAATCGTTGATCGGAAAGTAAAAAATTGGAAAATCGTTGATTCATATTATTCGTGAAAAAAGGGTATGAGAAATTTTTGCTGCATGGGGAAATTTGGCACGAATCCGTGAATTCGTCAGATCTCCCCTGACTTACCTGGGCCAGCTTCTTCGACTCCTCGTAACCGATCATATCGACCGAGAGGCCCTTCTCCTCGCTCATGAGCTGCGTAAGATCAACGGGAAATCCATAAGTATCGTACAAACGCCATGCAACTTCGCCCGGTAAAATTTTCGCTTTACCGAGCTTCGTTATCGTGCGATCGAGTAAATTTCTACCGCGCGACAGTGTCTTGAGAAATTGCGTCTCCTCGTCGTTTATCACGTCGATTATCGACTGGGGATCTTTCGTAAGTTCGGGAAAAACGTCACCCAGCAATTCGACAACGACGCTAACGAGACCGGCGAAGAAGCCGGGACGCGCGTTAAGCTTTTCCGTCGCGTAACGCACCGCTCTTCTCAAGATTCTTCTCAGCACGTATCTGCAAAGGGAAAAAATAGTACATTATGCTACTAGGGAGGAAAGTGCGTGATTTTTGCCGAGTGCGAGGTAAAAATCCGCTCCTCCCGTGTGGCATATACTTCTTTTCACCCGACTACAATAAAATGACCAAAAAAATACGAAAAACAACACCGAAGGTATGCTCAAATCGCTTCGCATAAGGGAAGTGCGTTCCAACAGATCCCACACAAACCCTACTTTGTCTATCGACAAATTTTTCGTTTTATCGACCGAAAACATAATATGGCAATCATTATTGCTATTTTCAATGAATTAGATATTTGCAAGAAGTGAAAAATATTCTAAACAGAAAAAATACGATGTAAATTGCGTTGAAATATTGTGCGATTATCGAAAAAATTTGTATTAAATCTTTCATAAATCTCGCGTAGTCAGGGTTGAATTTCTATTCGGTAGATAGCAGCGAATTACGTTTCGATGTCAACAGACAAGAAATAACGCAATCCTATGACCATATATATAATATATATCCATATAATAGTATATATATCCATATATAGTTTCAATGCAGTGTTCTTTTTCAAAAACGAACTATTTTTCATTACTTTTTCGCAGCTACCGCGCTTCAATCACTAATTGAATTAGTGCATTTGATCGAACTTGGCTTTATGTATTATTAAAAAAAATTAATAAAAAAAACATGTATAATAAAGATTTGTTAAAAATATATTGATGTTTTTATTTCGAACAAATACGTTTGGTGGTTGAAGAGAAGACCGAATGTAGTCATTTGCGAAAAATTTACTTTTTTGCCCGGAAATTTACTTTTTTGCCCGGAATTTTACTTTTTTGCCCGGAAATTTACTTTTTTGCCCGGAAATCTACTTTTCTTCCCTCTGGTCAGGAATTGATGACTTTCGACCCGCGTTTCAGGTGCGAAATACGGTCATTTTATCGCAGTCGGGTGAAAAGACGATTTTGCGCGCATAAATTAAAAAAAAAAAAAAAAAAAAAAAAAAAACGTAAACAAAGAGACATTGGATTTTTGGGAGAAAAAAATTACCCTCGACCGGTATTGTCCGGCATTCCGCCATCGGCAAGGGCAATCGTGATCGTTCGAGCGTGATCGGCGATTACTCTGTACGCCATATCGATACCATCTGCGTCGGCGTCTCCGACTCTTCCCCGATACTCCGGGGCACCCGTGCCCTTTTTTATCGCATCGAAAAGCGGCACGAACAGATCCGTATCGTAATTCGCCCGCTTGTTCTGTATCACCGAGATCAAACGTTCCAATCCGAGACCGCAGTCGATGTGCTTCCTTGGCAAACTTCTCAGCGAACCATCGGATTCACTGGAGGATGGGGGGGAAAATCAATGAGAAATTTATACGAAAATTTTTCGACCGGAGAAATTCTGAAAAGTTCGTTGGGACGGAAGATTGGGAGAAAATTTTTTTTTTTTTCACCGATTGTATTGTATAAAAACGAGATTCCATATCTCAAGAACATCGGGATCGTCCTCATTGACGAGATGCGCAGCTTCGCGATCGCCGATACGATCGTAATGCAATTCGCTGCACGGCCCGCAGGGACCAGTTTCACCCATTTCCCAAAAATTGTCCTTCATGCTTCCCGGCAAAACGTGCGTCGGTGGTACACTGTAAAATTAAAAAAAAAAAAAAATAAAAAAAAAAAAACGTCGTGACGCCTCATTGCTCATTATCTTCGTGCGAGTTAAAAATTTTTTTTTCAACAATGTAAAAAAAAAATAAATGAAAGATTACATTTGAAAATTGCTTATGAATCGCTTTTGCACGAATTTAATGACGATTATTCGTAGATAAAGATTTGCGATATTTACCCCAACGAGAGCCAGAGCGCTTTGCACTCGTTGTCCGGCTCGAGGCCGGCTTTCTCGTCGCCGCCGAAGTAAGTTACGTACAAACGATCCGCGGGTAATTTGAGGATGCTCGTCAGGAATTCCCATGCCCACGTACAAATCTCTTTCTATCGAAAAAGAAAAGAAAAAGAAAAAAAAAAAGCAGAATAAAGAAACTGAAAAATGTAATTTCTTTGGCTAATTATTGAAGTATGATTGTTGAAATTTTAATTACTTTGAAATAATCTCCGAAGGACCAGTTGCCCATCATTTCAAAGAAAGTATGATGATAAACGTCTTTTCCAACGTCATCGAGATCATTGTGCTTTCCGCCGGCTCTGATGCACTTTTGAGTATTGACCACTCTCACCCATTTGGACATGTCGCTGTTGGGATCGACAGTCCCAAGGAATATCGGCTTGAACTTACATGCCCAATGGAAATTAATCAATTGTCATTGTTCGTAAAAATTAATAAATTTCATCGTTCAAGGCATGTTTCTACTTTGTTGGGCCAAAAAAATGTTCGATTTTTCACCAATTCTTTATGCGAAAAATATTAAATACGTAATGTTGATATTTGATATATTTACCAAGCGGTCTTTATCGTGATAATATCTTTTAAAGCTTGACAAAACATGGCATCGGGAGCGGGAGGAGCCACGTATGTCGGCTCGTCGGCGATGATATTCTTCGCTTGCGCAAGTCTCAAGTCCTGGACAGGTGATCCGAAGCAAAAAAAATCAAACATATTTTTACTTTGTACAATATTGTGTAAAAGTCGAACTAGAATTATTAAAAAATATTCAAAATTTTTTATTTTATGAACAAAAAATTGCAAAAATGTTTAGCAAAAAACTGAACTTCCCGTTCGAACGCTCGCTATTTTATTATTTTTCAATATTTCTTCTTCATTCCAGTTCAAATTATACACAATATTGTACAAAGTAAAAGTATGTTTGATTTTTTTTGCTTCTGATCAACCGTCCAGGACTTGGGACTTGCGCAAGAGAGGAATATCATCGCCTGCGCACCGACATACGTGGCTCCTCCCACTCCCAAAACCACGTTTCGTCGAAATTTAAAACATATTATCATGTTCAATTGAGACCGCTTGGTAAACATACCAAATATCAACATTCTATATTTAATATTTGTCGTGCTCCATATCAACTCAGCCAGCCCGCTTTTTTTTTTTCTTGATTCTCGAGATAATGAATAATGAATTCTCAATTTTTTAAAAATCATAACTTCGTAACTGCTGATCTGATTTAAATGATTGAAAAAATAATATTTTAATTTTTTTTGCCCTTTAAAAAAAAAATATGCCATCATCGAAGAAAAACTCATTAGGCAGTTTTCGGGGTAATTTTTCGATTTTTTTTTTTCTACGAAAGGGCCACCCGGAATTCAACTCAGTATTTTTTTTTCTGATAGAGTGGGACGATACGCGACTCCACAGGAATTTTTTAAGATGGAAGAGGGCATCAGTGAAGAGGAAAAAAATTTTTTTTTGTCAATTTACCCGGAAAACTGTCTAATGAGCTTTTATCCGATGACAGCATATTTTTTTTCGAAAAGGACAAAAAAATTTTTTTAATTCTTTTTTTAATCGTTTAAATTCAATCAGCAGTTACAAAGTTATGATTTTTACAAAATTGAGAATTCAGTAATCATTATCTCGAGAAGCAACAATAGCGAGAGGATGAAATTTTAGTGAAATGTCATGGATATATTGTCCTTCGAATGCTCATACTAGATAATTTTTTCGAGACCAAAAAAAAACGGGGTGGCTGAGTTGACACGGAGCGCAACATTTTTAGCATAAAAAATTGGTGAAAAATTGAACATTTTTAGCCCAACAAAGTAGAAAACTCCCTTAAAAAAAATTATTTTTCAATGAAATTAAATTAAATTGCATGTGAAAATTAAAATTTTAATTTTTACGATCTCGATACATTTTTTTTTTTGTTATTTTTCCTAAAAATTTCATTCGACAACGAATTCAGTGCATAAATTTGTTAATCCGTTAGCACAAAATTTCTAACCAGTTTTTTTAACATATATAATTTAAAAATTCAATTTCGCTTATTTGTGATTTCACGCGTGCTAGTGACGGAATTTAGAGTTACCTGATTCATTCCGGCATTGGCGAACAACAAGGTAGGATCATCGTGAGGTATAGTCGAGCTCGAATGAACATACTCATGACCCTTGCATTTGAAAAAGTCGATGTACGCTTGGCGAATTTCTTTAGCTGTCATTGACTCCGGCATCTTGATAACTTTTTTAAAAGAAAAAAAAATACACGACTCAAGCAGCTCGAGTCGAAGATGTTGAATTAATGTAACGAGGCCTCAAAGTAATGGTTTATTGAATGAAAACGAAATTTATTGGTGCAGACTTTGTACCATATGGTAAAAAGCCTTACCGCAGCAATTTCCATTTACCAATGAAAGTCTTGAATTTCGATTGCCGTACGATTGTTGTCAGTAATTATATGTATAATTACCTCGTTATAACCGCGGTTAACAATTGATCGTTGAGGAAGGAGCGGAGTGACCGCGAGATATCAAAGATTACGTGAGATATCTCGCGAAACAGCTGTTCTTGCAGATATTCGATAAGAGACAGGATAGAAAGTTTTTTTTTAAATGACTCAAGCTGAAGCTCTTGTTTCTTGCATTCCAGAGCGCACCAGAGTGAAATGAACTTTATTATCTGAAATCACACACGCCGGTATTACCGATTTTACCGGAGCAATTTTTTATACGGCGTGAAATTAATCGCTTGTCTAAATTCACGGCTCATAAAAAACGTGTGTACTTGACCAACGGAGAAATGCACTTTAATTTTGAGAAAATTTTTTGCATTCGGCGTGACTTTAGTTATTTTCTTCGAACTCACGTGGCTTCAAAGAATTTCAACGGCTACGTTGACGGCGACAATTCGAAATAACAAATAACTCAACAAAGCTAGAGTATAGGAGCCTCCTGATTGTTTAAAGAAGCATCGTTACAAATAACATCGGCAAAATGCCTTTTATGGTGGGCCGTGCTCCGGTCAGGAGAACTCTAAAATATCTCAACGCCGGCAAGCTCGTATTGAAGGACAATATTCAAATATTTTCATTGAATTACAACACAGCGGGAGTTCAACATGAAGGAGCCAAGTGAGTCTAAAGGTTATGGTATTTTTACTCGATTCACGCATCATCATGTTTCTCAATCAATTGTATTTCTTTCATGTGCACAGAGAATTCGTATTCTGGCATGTACCGCAGCTTCAGTACAAAAATCCCAAAGTACAAATTGTAACGTTAAAAAATATGACACCTTCGCCTTTCGTGAGGTGTTTCTACGGTAAGCTCAATGCATGATTGATTTATGAATTAACGAACGTGCTAACACTTTAAAATAAATAAATATGAAAAAAATTAAATATTATTTTGCAAATAATTTGTCATGAACAATTTTGTATGTCGAAAGTGCGAAATTTACGCGCAATTTTTTTCTCTTCGTTGCTGTCTGCGGACGTGTAAGATATTATAAAAATACCATTTGGAAGAGAAAAATAATTCGTTGTTAGTATCGTTGGAAGATTTTTTCATTATGGAGGCTCGTGCGCGACGAGCGCGGCATGCATGAAACAAGAGAGTCGGACCGCTCGCGGGCTATCCATGATTAGCGGGTAACTTTGACTCGGGATATCCGAAAAAATAAGTCCGTGACCCCACAAATTATTCATATATTTGTAATCTTTATGATCCAATCGACACTTTTCTAGCTTTTTGTCAACATCTGTAGCGTAAATGCAGAGACATTAATTGTTCAAAGTCTTTCGAGGGTAATCCTCCCATGAGCCCTGTGTCAAAGCTCTCCGAGTTTCAACAATTTTTATCTCTCTCATTTAGTCAGTGATCTGGTCTGAAACTTTGCATACATGAATATGGGTACTTCATCTACCATATACCACAAGATTATCTTTTTCTGTAGCCTACGAGTTCCAGCCAGAGTCACCTTAATCCTTTCAGTCACAGTGGGACCGCTAATGTCCCACACCTTACAAATAATTACCTCAGAGCTCTAATATTAAACCAATTTGGCTAAAAGTGGATACTTGGGGGGTTTTTGAGGTCGCTGATCACGAATTTAAAGCTAGAATGTCAGTAATTCTTAAATCCAAGATGGCGAATGAAAAATTGTAAGAAATGAAAAAATTTTGATTAGCCAGGCTGAAACTTGTTTTTTTCTGCTTTTTTGTTTGTTTTTTTTTCTACTTTTTTGTTTTTTTCTGCTATAAAACCAAAATAAGTTCCGCCCGGGCTTATCAAAGTTTGTTCATTTAATACAATTGTTCATCCGCCATGTTGGATTTAGGAATTATGAAATTCTGGCTTCAAATATTACAATAATAATATTGAGTAGGAAAATGTATGACCGAAAGTGTTAATCGTCGCGTTTTGACGCACGACGACCGATAAGGTCTGAAATAATGAAATTTTTTCGTACTTTGGCGTACAAGAGAGCGGGAGATAGCGCGCTCTTGTATCTTTTAAATTTCTTCAATTGCTTGGAAATTCTCGGTATATATATATTTTTTTTAAAATAAAAGTCATCTCAATCCGTCGAATGATTTTTCTCCAGAAAATGGTAAGCAGATGTTGATCGACGTAGATGGAAAAAGCAAAGACGAGATACTCGAGCATTTGATAAGGGTCGTTGGAAAATCTGAGGATGTCCTGAACAAGGAAGCGTTGCTCATGGAGAAGAAAGATAATCCGGCGAACTTTGGAATTGGCTGCGAACACGGTTGCATGTGCGACATAGAAGGACAATTGCCCTGTCCTCAGATAGTCCCATTGCCGAATCACATGAGAGGAAAGTACAAATACGCCCAGGAATAAAATTGAATATTATGAAATATATTGTCGGAAAATCATGCGAATTTGTAAATAAACTCGAGATAGACTGGAATTCCCGTCGCAACGAGGAATCATTATTTATTTTGTTAAAAAACATTTTGGTACAATGGCTTACCAAAAATACGCGCAATCCCGCTGTACTTAAAAATACACATACACGTTAGAGAAATAAATACATTTTGTTTGTTTTTTTTTTTTTTTTTTTTTTTCCTTTTGTTCTTGGCAGACTTTGATGAAAATTCTATCTATGCTATAATGATAGTGGAGTCGTAATGGAGATACATAGTAGTAACTTTTGCGATAATCATTTATGAAAGCTCCGAGCGACGAAAGCAAGTGCAAATTAGTCTTACAGGAGATATATTCGTAAATGGTAGTAGTTTATTTTCTTTTTTTTTTCCGAAAAAAAATTTTAAAAAAATTAAAAAAAAAATGAATATGCGTTAATGATAAAATTTTCGACAATGGGCGGCTATTATCTTCTCGGCCTGGAGCGGTTGTAAGGTCTGCTGCTGTGATAATGACGATTGTGATGATGACCGCGGCGAGCAGACGAGGACGGTTTTTGCGTTTCTGGCCTTTGGTATTGGTATATCAACGGCGGCGCGTCGTCCACCGGTTTGTTCAATTCGAAATCCTCTTCCGATTCGTTCATCATTTTTAACTTCGCCTCTATTGCTTGTATCGCCGTTTGCCGGCTGTGATAAAATGACGTATAGTTAATATTGATCTTTATCGCGTTTCGCTACGATGAGAATTTATACACACACATATATATATATATGAGTGTCAAAAATGGACTTTTTTTCTTCGCTCCTACCACTCAAAACTTAAGCTTTTGACATTAAAGAGGTCTTCGTTCAAGGAGGGTGCTGTAGCTTGAAGTTTAGAGGTCGCTCAACGAGAATTTAGGTTTCCTATCTGATTAAGGAGGTCCTTAACCCAGAGAAAAACGGTAAGAATGATTCTAAAATTTGAGGGGAGGTTTGTGCTGGTACTAGGAATACACCGTAATTATTTCAGATTTTTTGACCGCGTAGTTGAGGAGAAAAAAAAAACAATAAATATGCCGCTTATACATGGGCTCTTATGGGAAAAGTATTCCAAGTTATGATTGGAGATTATTTTAGGAGTGAAAAAACGGTAACGTTTCCCCGAAGAACCGCTTAAACGACAGATTTGACCTTCATAGATATAATTTGCCGATAAAAAAAGTTTTTCACCGTTCCGATTGTGAAACATATACTTGTAAACAGAATTAAGGGCGAGTAATGGCTTGGTGAAACAAATGCCGAACGCAACCTGCCCCGCACGTCACCCGCCATCCCGTTCCCTTTGCCGCACCGAATTGATGTTAAGAACCTCCTTAACACGTAAAAAATATTGTTTTTCGTTCAAAATTATGTCAGGCAACCAAAAAATTGGCGATGTCTGTGTTTCTTGGCTTATCTTAAAGCATGACCCATCCCCTAAACGATGATACGTCGTTTTTCGACTTGGCTTGTTCCAATTTTTTTTACGCCACTTTTCGACCACAATAGTCACTTTTTCAAGCTTACAAAGTCTCCAAGGTATCAATGAGTCCAAAATGAACTGCTACAAGTATCGATTCTTGATTCAAATCTAAATAACCAATTCAAAAAATTGGTAAAACATAAAATTTCTCAAAATGAACATGGTTTTTTTAAATAAAATTGAATTCCGTATTTCCGTATCTTCAATTTTATTCAAAAAAACCATGTACATTTTGAGAAATTTCGTATGTTTTACCAATTTTTGAAATTGGTTATTCATATTTGAATCAAGAATCGATAATTGTAGCAATTCATTTTGGACTCATATCTTGGAGACTTTGTAAATTTGAAAAAGTTGTGGTCGAAAAGTGGCGTAAAAAAAATTGGAACAAGGTAAGTCGAAAAACGAACTATTATCGTTCAGGGGATGAGTCATGCTTTCAAATAAGCCAAGAAACACAGACATCGCAAATTTTTTGGTTGCCTGACATCATTTTAAACGAAAAACAATATTTTTTACGTCTTAATTAGATTGAAAACCCAAATCCTCGTTAAGCGACCTCTAAACTTCAAAAACTTCAAGCTACAGCGCCCTCCTTGAACGAGGACCTTTCTAATGTAAAAAAAAAAGTTTTGAGTAGTAGGAGCGAAGAAAAAAAAAAAGTCCATTTTCGACACACCATAATATATATGTACTATGCTCGTTATCGTCGAACTTTACTGAAGTTTCCTCAAGACGGCAGATTTAATGACTAAAAAAAAAAATCATTGAATTGTTCACCTGATTTTCTTGTCTTCCTTCTTTGCACCCGCTAATGCAGGTATTTCGAGCTTTGTCTTGGGCTTGTCCAATTCGCTCTGAAAGGATTCAAGCAATTTCAACGAGGCTATTCAAGCTGATGAGCAATGTAAAATACACGACGATGGAAAACGTGAAAATTATGAAAATTTAAAATGTGCAATTGTTTTTTTTTTAACCCCGCAGTTTGGAGATTTGTGCTCTTTTTTTTCTGCATAATTTTCCAATTTTCGCCTACTCCATGAAAAAGAGTCTCGATAGTCTCCTCATGGAGAAAGTTTTGCCAGTCAGGTAAAAAAAAATGTGGAAATTACTCATTTGTTTTTTCATCCTCGTTAAGTTTAATTATTTGGAGTATATTATTTTTTTTTGTGCCGTAAGATTCTGATCAATTAAACAATATGCGTTGGAATTAAAAGCATTCGTAGTTTTTTTTTTTTCAATTTCAAATTGCGAACCTTTTCGTGCAAATAAATTGAAAATGAACAAATTTTTATTTACTTATTTTGAGAGAATCGGTGTTCTTTTTCATGAATAGAAAAATTAATGGCATTTTTAGTTTGAAGACACAGCTCAAGTTGTATAGACATGAAAATACAGATAATGAAAAACACGTGAGATAGCGCAAATGTATGGGATCCAGGAAGATAGAATAAGAATAATTGAATAATTATTAATTGAATAATTCCAAGTATCTAGGCATACGGGTGGATAAAAATTTAAAGTTGGATAAGCAGGCGGAAATGGTGGGACGAACGCTGAGGTACGTTAATTGCAAATTTTACAAACTTTGTCGGATTCTACAGAGAAAATAAATGAAAATGGTATACTATGCTTTTTTAGAGCCAATTTTATTTTATGGTATAATCAATTTGAGAACAATACTGAACAAACACCGGCTATACCCATAGGAAGAATTATTTCGAGAGTTAGGCATCTTAGACACGAGAGAAAAATTCTACATTACGTCAACCATATGGAGGCAACGGATCACGAGAAAAGTTTACGAAACAAGGAGAGTCGTACTGCCCGCTCGCCAAAATGTAATAGAAAAATAGGAACACAATGTTTTTTTAATAAAATAATAAATAAAATTAATAATAAATAATAAATAAATATTACCTCGCTGACGCTGTGCGCCCATCTGACTACAACATTTTTAGTTCCAAGCCTGGCGTTGTGCAATACGTCTTTGGCTCTTTCAGCGTCGCGAGATTCTCTGTACGTTACAAAAGCATAACCCCTCGGTTGACCGGCCTGAGGACCCGACCGGTGGAACAGCAGGTCAAACTTTTCTATCGATCCATATTTTTGTACGATTTTGAGGAGTTGGTACCGGTTGACAGACAAGAAAGTTAGTGTTTTCAGGACGTATCGATAAATTTTTTTGCGCACGAAACATATATATTTTTTTTTCTGCGAATCCCTTTCATCTTTTGCTCTACATAAATACTTACTCATTAATTCTCAGATCCAAATTACCCACCCACAATCTACGATCTTCGAGTGCATTGGATTTTATTGGTTCTAGCGGCAGAGGAATATGCGGATTTGCCTAGAATATCAAGTACAGTAAAAATCATTGATTCCCACACAATGAGTCTTCGCGACAACGAGAATAGCAAAAAAAAAAAAAAGACTCACCTCCATTGCTGCGAGCGGGACGAAATACTCGTTCTAATAATAAAAATCGTTCAATATAGGAACCTCATCGATCGGCACTGATATGAATTCACGAGTAATCAATTTGTTTTGGCTTAAAATTCTTATAAATTTATTTACAAAGAAACCCTACGAAGCTACAGTCTGAAACTACAGGGGCTCTTTTAACCGCATAAAATTCCAGAAGCCATAGCAGACTGGCGCATGAGCTATTGCGCGTGCTCATGGCATGGCCGTTGGATTCTGCCACAGCGCATGCGCAATAGCTTCTGGAAAAAAAAAAATGCCCCTTTGACGCGATTTTTAGTCAAAATTGGTCAAGTTTCCACGAATTTTTCTCCATCACAATTTTTTCATTCTCAAAGAGATATTTTCTCGCTACGAGAGAAGCTTTACAATTTTTTTTCCTCTTACCGTCAGGTTTAAAGCTCTTTCGACATGACGACAGGCACATATCTCGTCACCTTTTTAAAAATAACAAATGACAACTTATAGCGCACAACTCCCTCTGACGATTTTTTCCCCCAAACATCGCGGTCAAATTTGGACGGCAGAATTTTGTGTGATAAGATAATTGATAAATCGTCATATCTCGTCAAGGTTTTCTTCACGCGAGAGAAACTTTGTAACAAGTTTTTATTTTTTCTGACTGTCTCAGCTTCGAAGGCTTTTTCCACATGGCGACACGCACGTTACGTTTAAAGTGGCAGTAGTGCGGGGGGTTGATGCAGAGGTGAAATGAAATAATCCAATTTTAGAGGATTTAAAAAAAAAAAAAGAAGAGGGCCTCTCGACAGTCGATGAAGCGCGCATGAGTGTTTTGAGTGACAATTTTTCGTTTATTGCCTGAAAATTAATGGAAAGATCAACGATGGCTGGACAATCAACGTCGCAATCACAAACGGAGACGATACTGGAAGGGGATGTGGCCGATAACGCATCGCAGGTAGGGAACTCGTGATTTCACAAAATTTTCACTTGTTTATCCGTCGATGGAGTATTTTTTCGAGCATTTTTTTGCCAATTTGGATACGCGAGTGGTCGAACAGATGAATCCTCGCAAAGTGCATCTTCGAATGTCGTGAAATATCAATATTCTCATCATCGCTGAGGCATTAAAAAAAAAAAAAAAAAGCTGAAGAAAAAATTTTGCATATAATTTACCATTTTGCTGCAATTCTCAGTGCAAAGTTCCATTCGTGTAAAAATATCTTGAATTCTTTGATGCGCGGAGGGATCTTTCTAACTGTGCAATTTTCGAAATTTGTGAAAACATCGATATTTCAGTACTCGGAGGAAAGAAAAGCCGAGAAAGACTCGTAAAATTTTCTCCCAACCACGCATATCGCAATAACATTGCATCGTAATATAATACGACTCGGTAAAAATTATATCATATGCAAATAGCGCTAAATCGAGCGATGATCGAAGCAAAGCGCTAAATTGGGATAATCGTAAACAGCGGTTCATGACCAAAGCAAATTGGCAATTGACATCTTCGAAAATCGTGAAACATTCATGATTTTTAACTCCGAGTATCAAAAACAAGGATCGTCATAATTTCCTCGTTACTCTTTTTTTTTTTTTTTTTTTTATAACTCGCACGTTCCTCCGAGCGGTAAAAAAAAAAAATCGCTAAAATTTATATTCACCCAAAGTATCCGGAGAATCGAGCGAATATAAAAATTTCCATATTTCCCTCATAATAATAATTCTCGCCAATTATCATCGATTATCCTGCTCCAAAATCGAATAAAAAAAAAAAAAAAAAAAAAAAAAAATGCCAAGATTCGGCGCTCTCCCACCGCTGTACTCGGTACTCCAAAAAATATCTCCGAGCTCTACGATTAGCTCGGCGTTATCGAGAAAGCTCAGCTCGGTTTTTTCTCCGGACGATCGTTCGCCGCTCTCCGGTATTCGCGTGCTCGATCTCACACGAATAGTCGCCGGTCCTTATTGCACGATGATTCTCGGAGATCTCGGTGCGGAGATCCTGAAAATCGAGAGACCCGGCCGCGGCGACGAGAGTCGCAATTGGGGACCGCCTTTCTTCGAGGGTACACGCGAGTCGACGTACTTCGCGAGCGTCAATAGAAACAAAAAGAGCGTGTGCGTAGATCTGAGAAGGGGCAGAGATATAATTTACGAATTGGCGAAAAAATCCGATGTAATCGTGGAAAATTATGTGCCGGGCAAGCTCTCGGAGATGGGATTGGGCTGGGAGGAATTGAGAAAAATTTCACCGCGCTTGATATATTGCTCGTTGACCGGCTACGGAACGGCGGGACCTTATTCCCGTAGGCCGGGCTACGACGTTATTGCCGCCTCGATAGGCGGGCTTCTTCACATCACGGGACCCAGGCACGGGGAACCGTGCAAAGTCGGAGTAGCGATGACCGATTTGGCGACCGGGCTTTACGCTCACGGCGCTATAATGGCCGCTCTACTACAGAGAACAAAGACTCACGAGGGCCAATGGATTCAGTGCGATTTGTTATCGACGCAAGTAGCCAGCCTGATAAACGTTGCTTCGAATTATTTGAACGCCGGCAAGGAAGCGAATAGATGGGGCTCGGAGCACGAGTCCATCGTACCTTACGAAGCATTTCCGACTCTCGATGGTTTTATGACCGTTGGCACGGGCAGCGATTCACAATTTTTGGCTCTCGTCGAGAGAATGGAAATGCAAGAATTGGCAGCGAATGATAAATTTTCAAGCAACGATCTGAGAGTCGAGAATCGTGATGAATTGCTGAATATACTGAGGAAAAAATTCAAGACCAAAACGAACGACGAATGGTCGGAAATTTTTCTGAACGCTCCTTATCCTTACGGACCCATTAATACCATAAGACAGGTAATTAATTGAGAAACTCGGAAGATCAAAATAATTTGAATTTATCGGGATATTTTTGAGAATTAAATTTTTCTTCCCCCCCCCCGCTCCTCTCTCTCTCTCATCAAGGTATTTGAAGATTCGCACGTTAAGCACACCGGATTGGTCCAAGAATTGTCACATCCGACAGTCGGAAGCGTCAAAGTCGTTGGACCGCCCGTGAAGTACAGTTATGCAAAAAATTCAGCGAGATTCGCACCTCCAACCCTGGGACAGCATACGACGGAAATTTTGAAGAATTTGCTGAATTATAGCGACAAAACAATAGAGACTCTGATTAACGAAAAAGTTGTACAATGAGCGGGCACATGTTTTTCTCAATAAACATTTTGAGTTTTATAATTTTCAAACACCATTTTCATCTCCTTGATTTACCGATTAATCTTCATAATAAAGATAACATCATCGGTCGTCTAATTTTATTTGGATTTCTGTTTATTTTTTTTTTTTTTTTTTTTTTTTTTTTAATTCAGGATGTTCCAACCGTCAGATTACGCCTGCGAAAGCCAAAATCGAGTAAAAAGGTTCAATGGACCCAGGGTACAGTGGACAACGAGCATATGAACAAAAAGAAATCAAAGTGTACGTAAATTTTGTTCTAAATTTGCGAATTAAACTCAACGTGAAAACGGAAAATTTTTTTCATCGCAATTTCAAAACTATTCCCTCAAATTTTATGTTAAAAAAAGAAATCTTTTTTTTTTTTTTTTTTTTTTTTTTTTCCTCGTTGCTCAGGTTGTTGTATTTATGAGAAACCGAAAAACTTTGGTGAAAGTAGTTCGGAGGACAGCGACGACGAGTGCGAGCACTGTCACGGTCACAAAGATAACCACAAGAAGGCTCTGCCGAGTAATACTCAGCACCCATCGGATAGCATATCATCGCAGCCAGGTAACGATCTTCATTTTTTTTTTTTTTTCGATCGAAGCTCGAATAAAAAAAATTTTTTTAAAGCAACGATTCAATCAATTTTTGGTTTTTTTTTTTCATTGTTACAGAACCTTTGGTTACCGACTCAACTTGAAAAAAAAAAAACAAAGCTGTAATATCACAATTCAACGTCGCGAATCTTCCTCCTTTTTGTATAATTATAATCGAATCTCGCGAGAGAGAGAGAGAGAGAATCAAGGATTCTTGAATGAGATTTTCCCCGACTACCAAGATTTTTTTTATTAATCATCCAATCTCTCAGTCTTCGAAGTACAATCTTATCTGTAAATATATAACCATCTTCCTCCTCGTGTTCTCGTCGCTGGGACAAAAAAAAAATTATATAATCTACAAGCCGGAGCGTAGTTTATGTCCCACCGAATCTTACGAGAGACTTGAAAAGTTCTCTTCGTCGGATGACAATTCTTGTTCTTTTAAATTAAAATCTTAACGTGTATCGTTTTAAAAACTTTCAACTTGAAAAATTCACAGTTATTCTTATTATAATATAGATATAGATATATCAGGGTGGTGTCGAAGATGAACTTTTTTTTTTTTTCTTCGCTCCTATCGCTCAAAACTTTAGGTTTTGACATCAAAGAGGTCCTCGTTCAAGGATGGCGCTGTAGTTAGAAGTTTAGAGGTCGCTCAGCGAGGATTTAGGTTTCCCATCCAATTAACACGTAAAAAATATTTTTTTTCGTTCAAAATTATGTCGGGCAACCAAAAAATTGGCTTTGTCTGTGTTTCTTGGCTTATTTGAATGCATTACTCGCCCCCTAAACGATAATAGTTCGTTTTTCGACTTACCTTGTTCCAATTTTTTTTTTTTACGCCACTTTTCGACCACAATAGTCACTTTTTCAAGTTTACAAAGTCTCCAAGATATCAACGAGTTCAAAATGAATTGCTGCAAGTATTGATTCTTGATTCGAATATAAATAACCAATTCCAAAAAATTGGTAAAACATACAAAATTTCTCAAAATGAGCATGGTTGTTTTTGAGTAAAATTGAAGATACGGAAATACGGAATTCAATTTTATTTAAAAAAAAACCATGTTCATTTTGAGAAATTTTGTATGTTTTGCCAATTTTTTGGAATTGATTATTTATATTCGAATCAAGAATCAATACTTGCAGCAGTTCATTTTGGACTCGTTGATACCTCGGAGACTTTTTAAACTTGAAAAAGTGACTATCGTGGTCGAAAAGTGGGGTAAAAAAAGAAATTGGAACAAGTCAAGTCGAAAAACGACGTATCATCGTTTAGGGGATGATTAAGCCAATTTTTTCGTTGCCTGACATAATTTTGAACGAAAAAAAAATATTTTTTACGTGTTAATTGGATGGTAAACCTAAATCCTCGCTGAGCGACCTCTAAACTTTGAGCTACAGCGCCATCCCTGAACGAGGACCTCTTTGATGTCAAAAACTAAAGTTTTGAGTGATAGGAGCGAAGAAACAAAAAAAAAAAGAGTCCATTTTCGACACACTCTAATATATATATCATATACATGTATAATAAACGATTAAGCGGAGGGACGACTGTACATCTAAATATTGTGCAACATTGTCGCCGGATACTGCATTCAAATTTTGCTCCTATTACAGTAAGATACTCACTTTGATTTTTCCGTCCAAAAAAAAAAAAAAAAAAATATCTCACATGATTCCTACATTACAATAATTGTGTCACATTGAATATACATTGAAGATTGGGTGCAGGATTTTAAAGACATGAGAAATGAGCATTATTTCAATGCAATTTGATTTTTTTTTTTTTCTTCTCAGTATTGAATGTACCAATGTGATTACACGCTAGGTGAATGCCATATTTCGTTACCTAACACGTGTACTTTATTCGTTGAAAAAAAAAAAAAAAAACTTTATGTCCGATATTCGAGTTTATGTTTGTGTGTGTGTGTGTGTGTTGAAAGTGCGAGGAGCCGGCTCGCTCGTATCGGTTGCCATAATCATAATATATATATAGATATATATATATACACAAAATATCATATCCAAAAAGAAAAACAATTATTTAAAATAGTATGTAAAAAATATAATCATAACCTTAACGAGAAGATGCAAAGTATTAATTCATTGCGTCACAGTAGCAATTATTGTTGGATTTCGATATTTGCGTTTATGAATATTCCATTAAGGATGTATGAGCACAAGGTGGCGGGAAACGAGCGGAAACGTGGGCGCGGGTGAGCGCGGTGCGCGAGGGGCACGCATGAAACAAGAGAGAGTCGGACCGCTCATTATGCGACACACGCGAAAAATTTCCTTAAAATCGATAATTGTATGTCAAAAGTTTCGTTAACCCCCATTTTTTATGGAACGTATGTAATCGTGATAGTTTTCTGAACATTTAACAGTTTTAATATTGATCGTATCTGATCGTGAAAGATACGAATTTCTGTTTCAAAGTTGCGTCAGCCCAGAATTCGTATATGGCGTGGGATAAATATCTTGATTTCACAAATTAATTACTCGCGTAAAGAGTCGTTGACCCACTTTGAAATTTTGCAGGTTTTATCATATACACTTCTGCTACACCATATAAAAAATTCAGATTTTTATATGATCGTGAAGCTAGTGCTCATACATCCTTAAACATGAATTTTAATTTTTTGTTTTTTTTTTTTTTCTTCTTTGAAACTCAACATTCAGTTTTCGATTTAAGAGATCTTTTGGTCGACGGCGTAATTAAAAAAAAAAAAAAAAAAAAAACAAATCCTGACGGAAAACCTCTGTCTTCGAGTTTGAAAAGTCTCTCGACTTTTTTTTTTTTTTTTGGTCGCTAAACGACGATTTCCTGTACACAATTTATCACGCTGACTATGAGCCATAAAATTCGGCACTCGTGCACGAGACAGATGCTTTCTTTTCTGTTTTTTGTTTTTTTTTTTTTTTTTTTTTTTGGTTCTTTTTTCTTTCAATCCGTCAGGGAAGCCGTAGAGATCTCTTTAAATCGGAAACTGAATGGTCTTGAATCAGTCAACGTTGCAGCTACTTCGGTGATATCGGCGCCTTTTACGCACCTCCATACCGCGACGATACTCATCCTCGTTGAGGCCAAGAGCCTTCACCATTGCCCTACTGCGCCATACCTTGACCGTAAAATCGTCGCTCGTTGTCACAAGCATCTCCGGATCTCGCGGATTAAATGCCACGCAATTTACAACGTCGGAGTGAGGAAATTTTGCCAAACAAATACCGTAGTGCCTGTCCCAGAGATAACCGTGCTTGTCCTCGGCGCCGCTGCGTTTGAAAGAATTTGAAAAAAGAAAAAAAAAAAAATTTCATCAAAAAATCAAGAAAAGACGTTCTTTGGCTGAGAATGAATGATTCTCTATTTTTTTTTTCTTTCTTTTTTTTTTCTTTCGATAATCACCTCGCTACGTATTCCTCGCAAACGTCCAAAAATATGAAGAAACACTCGTTGTTCGGGGTGTATGCTTTGTGCGCTCTTAGCATTGTGCCGACCTGTTTGAGAGTCACCAAATCAATAACGTGAATATCAATCTCCTGGGCTATCGGTGGAGGCTGGAGAGGATTCGTTATGACGTATCCACGAGGCCACGACCTTGTGTTGACATAGAGATATCTGAAATTGACAAAAAAAAATCATCGATCGTTAATCATTTCAGTTGTAATTTCGAAGATTTATTATTTTCTCATTGATTTTCGTTTTTTTTTCTTCTTCTTCTTCTTCTTCATAATGGTACGAAAGCTAATGGAATCTTCTTGGTCCGCTTGTAAAGGAAGCTGTGCAAAAGATATCCGGAAATGAAATATATGGCTTTCGCGCGGAGAAAATTTTATGAGCGAGAATAAAAATCGGCAAAATCCCCCCCACCCCAAAACAATAAGCTTCAAATAAAATTCGCATCAGCGGTGTTGAACGATTTATCAAGTAAAAAAAATTTCGAGTAAACAGCCGAGAGCGTTTTCAAATTATACAAAAGAATTTAAGATTTTTTTTTTAAATTTAATCCTATGTGACTACTCTCGTTTGTCATAAATAGGGTAGACGTACCGGTTGTGGCCATTGTTACAGTTTGTGGCCACTCCGCATTTCCCTCGAATTTCTTAAGGAGGTTCTTAACCCAGAGAAAAACGGTAAGAATGATTCTAAAATTTGAGGGGAGGGTTTGTGCTGCTGGTACTAGGAATACACCGTAATTATTTCAGATTTTTTGACCGCGTAGTTGAGAAAAAAAAAAACATTAAATATGCCGCTCATAAATGGGCTCTTGTGGGAAAAGTATTCGAAGTTATAATTGGAGATTATTTTAGGAGTGAAAAAACGGTAATATTGCTCCGAAGAAACGCTTAAACGGCAGATTAAACCTTCATAGATATAATTAGCCCATAAAGAAAGTTGAATTCTGAATTCACCGTTCCGATTGTGAAATATACTTGTAAGCAGAATTGAGCGTGAGTAATGGCTTGGTGAAACAAATGCCGAACGCAACCTGCCCAGCACGTCGCCCGCGCCGCGCCATCCGAGCGTAATACTTCGATATTCAAAATGTTTCCGGACCACTATTGAATATTGCTTTATTGAATATCTACTAATTTATTTCAACGAAATATGACGAAATGTGTCAATGCTGAGCGATTTGTGTAGTTTTCTTGCACGGTTTCTCATATCCAAAGTCATTGCGTCCCATCAAAAATTTATATTTTATCAGTCGAAGCTCATTTTTTGGGTTATAATTACAAAAAACTGATATCTCAGCTAAAATTTCGAAAAAATACACGATGACCAAAAGTGTTACATTCAAAATGCGATTGTTCTATTTGCGGCCAGCTTATGGCCAATCCCAATTCAAAGCTCGGTGGCCGCAACTGGTACTTCGAATGACCAAAAGTCGTACAATTGTGGCCACAAATGGTGAAAATGACAGCTACAAGATAATTTCCTATTTTCTTATTTATCATGACCAGAAAAGGTTTTAAATGATAAAAAAAAAAATCGATTCTGTGTACCTTTAAGGTTACATCGATCACTTTTTTAATTATTAATTTGCAATAATGTGAACGCTGTTCGTAAATGAATGTTCGAAAATGCTCAAAGTAGTTGTTGCGCGACCGGCGGCGTGGAATAAGCGTAATGTTAAGCGTAAAAAATATGTTTTTTTTTAAATTTTTTATTATAACGGTACGGTAAATAAATTTGAAATTTCATCAGAATACTCAATAATGTTTATTGCATCGATCCAGCAAAGTTTCGTACGCTCATCCAGTTTTTAAGTATTAGAATTTGATAGGAGTACGGACTCTAGCTTCGTTTGTCACTTTGGGGCTTATACCCACGGTGTTAAGGCGGCCCATCAGTGACAAAACTAGTCAAAAATCGTGACGTGAAAAAAAAAAATCATAAAACCTATCATAATATTTTCTAAATACTCTGTCTAAATAAAATGTATGAATTTCGATGACGTTTCCCGTTATATTTTATCTGTAATTTATTATAAATAATATTATAAATAAAGTCTCGACTGACAAAAGTATTTAACGCTGTCAGAGAGCGATCAAGTAAAAAACTATAGCTGGATATTCATATGTTTCCTCGCGTGCAGAATGACAGACACATATTGTATCCGAGATTTGCACGCGCGATGACTTTCGCGATTAAATTTCTCTGGAAAATCCCTGGCAAGACGCAATTTTTTCAAATACCATTGGAAAGTTCACGATTTCATCTTTCGATACTCCAAATTTTGAATAAGATCTCTCGTCTTTATCAAAAGGTATCGCGTCACTTCCGGTGAAAATGGAATCAACTGTCACAAGACCAATGTTAAAATAGGCAATTTTAAATTACTCGTTCGCAATAATTTGCCTGGCAACATACCCTGAAATTTTGAGAGAGCGTTCATTGCATCTTAGATAACGCTCTCCCGAAGTTTCATTTAATTCACTGGTGAGCCATCTTGAATTGAAAAAATTTACGAGCAGATATTTCCGGAACCAAACGGTGAAAGAATCTTAAAACTTTGCAATCATACTGTAGGAACCTCAACCTTTACGTTTGTTGTATTTTTATCAGTCTATCTAGATTTCATGACTTTGCAAGAATCACCTCAAAGTGGCCACAACTGTTACGTCTACCCTATCTCGAGAAAAAGAGAGAGAGAGAAAAAAAAATAAAAATTCAAATCAAAGCTTACTTTACGACGAACGAAAAAATTGTTATCGATAAAAATTATCAGAACTTGCCTGTGATCGGGCGATAGTCCCATTCCTATTATATGCCCGTGAAGATCGATGAGATGATCGACCTTGTCGAATTTCTCAGCAACGGAATCATAATCCAGCCAGTTTGGCTCCAATCTCGATCCCGCTATCTGACGTTCACGTTCTCTCTCGCGCTGCGCAAGTCTCTCGCGCAACGACGGGCCCGGATCCAATCTTCTCGGGAAATTAACGGGTTTTATTCTCTTGAATCCGACCTGATGGGGCGTATAAGTTTTCGAGCCAGTCGTGAATATCAAAAGCTTTTCCGGATTATCGGCCAAGTCGTCGGAGTCGCAATCCTCAGCTGCGGACCATTCTGCATATTTTTTTTTTTTTCCAATTTAATCGATTCCAAAACACCATTCGTATCGTAATACATTTATAATAATAATAATAATAATAATAATAATAATTATTATTATTATTATTATTATATATTAATATTATATATTAATGATATATATTAATATTATATATTATATAATAATAATAATGATTATTATTATTATTATTATTATTATTGTTATTTTATACGAAAAGAGAAATTTTGGAGAATTTGGATTATTTACGTATATCACGTATACCTGATGAATCGCTCTCCTCGTCCCACTGTTTATTCTCAGTTTCGCTGTCGCTCTCCGCAGCTTCTTTTTCCATCTCGGCTTGGCGATATTCCTGATTGTACCTTATTGGACTGGCATATTCGAATCCATCGCCGAGTCTCTTCCAATTCATGAATCCACCCTCGAGAGTACTGTACCTGCGAATATATCGTCTCGTTGCGGTTAAAAAAAAAAAAAAAAATATTTCAACTTTTTTTGGTTTTTTTTTTTTTTTCCTTTGCAATTTCAACCGTAGGAATTTTGCCGTCAATGGGTGATAAATGATAGCCGTACTGTAATCTGGACGAGGCGTAATGCAATACTTCGGGCTCTTCCTCTGGCTGCTGTTGAATGTTAGCCGCCGAGGCGGACGACAATTCCCCGTGACTCGGAGGATTCCCGCGCTCTTCATTGTTAATCTTCGAGCCCGAGGGTTGAGCCTCCGGTGTTTCGATCTCATCCAGCGCGGATGACAAACAATTTGCCACCATAACTGCCCTTATCGACGATGCATTGCCATTGTAAAATCTGCAAGTATTATTTTCATTTAATTACAATTATATTAACAAACAAAAAAAGTAATTAACGTGGTTGGTTTTAAAAAAAAAAAATTTTTTTTTTCAAGTAATTGAAAAGTTGAATTTATATTTCTTTGATTTTTGTGTCACCTGTAAAGTTGATTCATTATCGGTACGTGTTCGCTTTCCGATTCTTGATTAGCCTTATTGAGCCAGAGAACGCTGGCGCTCACCAGGTGAGCGAGCCATTGCAAATCACCGCTGAGAAGATGACGTTCGCTGTACCAAGTACCAAATATGTCGTATGGCTTGTTCACGACGCGGCATTGAAGATCGAAACCCGCTACGATTAATTTTAAAGGAAAAACATAAACAAAAGCAAAACGAACAACAACAAAAAAAAAAAACATTGTCAAATTGAAAAAAAAAAAAACTGTTTTCTCGAAAAGAAATTAATATATTTTAAAAATACCGTGCTCGTTCGAAGTTTCGAATTCTTCTCAAACGAGTTTATGTAATGGAGCTATTGATTTATCCATTTTAGATAAATAGTCGTCATTCTGCGATAGTAATCAATGATAATTGGCACGTTATGATTTTATCTACGCATTCTTCAAATCGACTAATCAATTGAAGAAGAAAAAAAAAAAAAATGCACTTTCTTTCGTGATTTGATGCGAGTTAAAGGAATTCATGAATTTGGATACGATAATTATATTTTTAGAATTTACTTGACAACGGAAATCCAAAAAAAGTATATATATTTAAAAAATCAATTATCCACCATAGATTGAATTTTATCACGCTGCAAATACTCGTTATAATCATAACTGGCGCGTTAATTCAAGCTACCGCGTATACAAGCGAATTATTTGCCCAAATAAAACTAGCATTGACTCGACGAGTCGTAAGAAAATCAATGGATATATAAAATTAGATCATGCGAGTTTTTTTTTTTTCGTTCGAGTCTAACGCATCGATTATCAGCGATCGGTTAATTTGCATTGGACGCCTCAAACGAAATTTCTTTTCCTATCTATTGTCCTATTTTTCTTGGCACCCGACAATCGGAATTCAAGTACATGAACCTTAAGCTATTAATAGCTCTCTCGTGCCAAAATGCGCGCTCAACGTTTCGTCATTCCTTTTGCATTCTTTACCCTCTTCGAACAAAGACATTATATTTGTCACTGCTGTAATTTTCTGAGTATTTTTTGTTTTTGTTTTTTCATGTCCTTCTATCTCTTTTATTTCTTATTTTTACCCCCCCCCCCCCCCCCCCCCCCCACTACAATGAGACCTTCGCGAGACGTAGCCACCGAGGGATAAGATAATTTTGTACGAATGCGGTTAATTTCGCGGTAAAATGTTATATCGAGAGAGCCAGAAGGCTCTCGAAGACGGCCTTCGGACTCCAGAGTCACGTATCTTTGTGAGCAAAAAGAAAAGAAATAAAAAAAAATAAAATAAACAATAAACGTTTAACTATTTTTGAACTCACGGGCCAATCTGAATACCGCAATTTCGCCAGACGTACTGTGCGGAGCACCGAAATGTACTCCCGACACGAGAAGCAGCGTGTCCGACGAATTGAATTGTGAAAATTGCGTGTATTTCCAGCTAAAGGCTTTCATGTCGTAATGATACTTTATAGAAACCGGATATTGACTGTCCCAAACCTGTGAGAAAAAAAAAAAAAAAAAAAACAGTAATCAATACGTAGATTGGGGAGAGAGCGATTAATGGAGAATCGACGAATCGTAAAATCTTACCAGAATATAGCCATCCTTGGAGCAGGTGGCGAACATTTTTCCATTGTGAGAAAAACTTACATGCAATACTTGAGAATAATGCTCTTTTTGCACTTCCGTTTCCAAGAGAGGCGTGTGATAAGCCAATCTCTTGAATTCATTGAGCCAAGAATTCTTTCCTACCAATCGCGAAACATCGAGACGGTGAAAAATTTTACCCGCATATATAAATACACACACACACACACACACACATATATATATATATATATATATATATATATATATATATATATATATATATATATATATATACACATATATATATGTATATATATTATGCTGACTTCAAGAGATGACAGTGGAGCACATTATCACGTGCGAAGTAGGAAAAAACAAAGCTAGGGAAAAGATAAGAGAGGAGATGGAAGAGTGAATAGGGGAAAGTACAGGTGAAGGGTTAAGGAGAAAAATAAACAGTGTCCTGCGAGGGGAAAAACCTATAATTTGTTTATGTGATTTTATTTTAGAAATGGAAAAGATTATAAAGAAAGAAGTGAATGGAAAAATATAAACTGTAGAGAAGAGAGTAGGAGGATGTATAAATGTAAGATGTGAAATGTAAAAACCCTAAGGGGCATACTTGGAATAAAACTAAAACTAACTATATATTAGGGTGTTTTACATTTAAAAAATTTTCAATTTTTTTACGGGCAGACGCAAAAAATGCTTGCTCCTGGTCTAAAGAGAAGCCTCCAAAAGATTGAGCACTGTAGCACTAGTTTTAGGGTCTCCGAAAACGATTTTTCTAAAAAAATAAGTGAAAAATCGATATTAGCACCCCTTTAATATTTACCGTTTCTTTTATGTTTTACAAACAATGAATTATGACCAAAAAAGATATGACCAAAAAAAAACATCTAAAGTGCATTATAGAGAAATGTTGACATGGAATTTCCAAAACCAGTGTCGTAAGGTGTTAGGCGCACGGTTGGTCCAATTCAACCTTTCGAAGTCTCACCCTGTTCGGGCACATTTTTTGAACGTGGGGATCTGAAAAACAATAATTATGTGAAAAGTTACAGTCATTTATACGAAATTTTCGAAATTTAAGGCACTATTTTGCAAAAAACTTGGTAAAAAAAATGAAAAAATTCCCTCCGTCACATATCGAGGATTTTGATTCCAAACAAAATGAATTGTACTATCGGTGCTCCCAAAACCTTACGACACAGCGCCAAAAATATAGTTTCAAGAAAAACTAATTTAATATTTTTTACCCAACAGTTAAACAGATATTTAAGGTTTTCCAATAAAAAATTTCAACTGTTTGGTGAAAAATATCAAATTAGTTTTTCTTGAAACTATATTTTTGGCGCTGTGTCGTAAGGTTTTGGGAGCACCGATAGTACAATTCATTTTGTTTGGAATCAAAATCCTCATTATGCGACGGAGGGAATTTTTTCATTTTTTTTACCAAGTTCTTTGCAAAATAGTGCCTCAAATTTGGAAAATTTCGTATAAATGACTGTAACTTTTTTTCACATAATTATTGTTTTTCAGATCCCCATGTTCGAAAGATGCGGAAGTGCTGCCCGAACAGGGTGAGACCTCGAAAGGTTGAATTGGACCAACCGTGTGCCTAACACCTTACGACACTGGTTTTGGAAATTCCATGTCAGCATTTCTTTATAATGCGCTTTAGATGATCTTTTTTGGTCATAATTCATTGGTTGTAAAACATAAACGAAACAGTACATATTGAAGGGGTACTAATATCGATTTTTCAATTATTTTTTTAGACAAATCGTTTTCGGAGACCCTAAAACTAGTGCTACAGTGCTCACTCTTTTGGAGGCTTCTTTTTAGACCAGGAGCAAGCATTTTTTGCGTCTGCCCGTAAAAAAATCGAAAATTTTTTAAATGTGAAACACCCTAATATACATATATATTGTCTTTGAGAAGGGGAAAGATAAGAAGAAATGGGCGAGGTGCAAATATGTGAGTAGATAAAAGTATATGAGGGATTTTCAGACAAGAAATTTATCCGTTAATGGCAAAAAGTACCGATGAGGCAGAAGAGTTGAAAACTCAGAGTCGAGGATGAAAATAATGCATTATCAATTTCATTAATCATTATACTTTGAAAATCGATCATGGAATATGATCCGTTGTTACATTATTTTGCCAATAAAGATATTCTCTTAAAATGAATAAAAAATAAAATAATAATGGATAATGAAGAACGATTCATAATGGATAATGCGCAATAGATTCATTGTACATTATTTTCATAGTTGATAGTGGCGACTGCTTCGTCATTCATTGTTTGACCGCTTCATTACCCATTACTTCGATACTCAATATAATAAGACGGCATTCATTAATTTTTGTTCAAATAAATAATGCATTATTTATGCATTATCATTTTTTTACAATTTTGCATAGAACAGAGGAAATCAAAGATTCTGAAACTTCTGGAATAGATTTGAGAAAAGCACAAAAGAAAAGTAAAACAAAAGGTGCAATATTCTCAAGCACAGAGAGCAAGTCTACTTGACAAATGACTTAACAAATACCAGACTGTAATTAACGTGTCATAAAAAAATAAGAGGAATATTTTTCAATCATACGAGTGAGAGGCACAAGAATAATTACACCGTAAACGAATTATAATCGAATGTACGAAGTATGAGATTGAAAAATAAAAAATCTTTCACTCACCTGACATAATTCCAACGTTTGGTTCGATCTTGTAAGTCCTGTAGAACAGATCCTTCCAGAGAAACTCGTCCTTGGAAACTCGGTTCCATTGTTTGCAAACGCTGCCCGCTGTTATGAGCTCTTGGGGTGTTAGAAGCTTGAAAATCGGTAGAAGAATCGAATCGGGCATGTAGTACCAATTGTCATTTTCTTCCTCAATATCGGACGATACGGTACGAGCGTCATCTTCGTGAACGCTTTGTTCATCCGTCTCATTCATATTTTCAACGGCAGTCCCACACTCACCAACGTCCATCTCTAAACGCGACTCTTTGTTTACTGAAAACAGCTGATATCTGTCTTTTCTTCTTCGCGTTTATTTGCTCGGGGGTGGGGGGGGGGGGGGGGGCGCAACCTAAAGGCTGAATATATTTCTGTCAGCGGAGCCGCGAAATTGGTCAGAAAACGTCGGGAGGGGAATCCTCGTACGCGGCCAATTGACTCCCAACAAACACACGCGCGGTGAGAAATTTCAAATTTCAAAAAGATACGCCGAGGTGGGATTGATTTTTGTTATGAAGATTGCCCTGTCATGTGAAGATGATCTGTATGATTGAATAAATAATTTATTGATCTTGACTCTATGATTTAATGATAATTTTGCCACAAAGGTGAGATTAAAGTATCAAATTATCAGGCGATATCGAATTTTGAGTAGACGAATAATAAAAGCGTTGACTGAAGATATATAAAGACTGCTCGCATTATGGGACTTTGTGTGCCAGCACCGCCAGCACCGAGGAGAGAATGTGCCAGCTAAAGTGTGTATCGAGCTAGCGCACTCAGTAATTTTGGTACCGCAGTCTGCAATAGGATAAAATAGTTTCAGCAACTATTGAACTGTCACAGCAGTTATCGACCGCCATATGTAGTTACCACAGTTACCATGATGGTTTTGTGCTCCCCGCTGCCGCTCCGGTATGCCAACGCAGCATCATTAGTGAATTTCGGTTTGTAATGTCAATATCGTTTGCACCCCCGTGCCCACTCGTGCCCACTTACTCGGCACACAAAGTGCGTGTTCCTATATTGACTGGCAGTGCTGAAAATGTATAGTGCAAGTCACGTATGCTGTACATTTTCAGCACTGCCAGTCAATTTAGGAATAGGGCCAAAATAACCCAGGGTGAACAGTCTTTATACAGAGATGAGTAGTCTCTGCTTTACATAATCTTCAGTCAAATGATAACGTAGGAAGAAAGCTGTAAAATCTGATAATAGGTAAAAATGTTGTTATCCACAATTTATGACGATGAAGACATATTACAAAGCACATGGATTAATTCTTTAAGAATAATTCCCATTTTTTATAACTATATATGACCATGCATAGAAATAATAACGCTCGAAGCAGATGACGGTCGCAGCTTTAGCGACTATTAAAAAATTCTTTGTTAAACATATCTCCCCCGTCCGTTAACCACGTGTGTTATCGCGATGGAAAGCTTAGAATTTAGCGACCAAATTTATTATTAAAAGTCAATTTTTTATTATTTAAGTTGATTTTTCAATTAAGCTATCGTATAGTGACATAGTTTTTCCGTATAACCTGTAGAAAATTGGTGATTCCAAAATCTTAATTTCTTGCCGATGAAATAAGTCGGTAGCATGATCTAAAAAAACTTGATCAGTTTTGCGCGAAAAAAGTATGAAAATTATATTTCAAATTTACAAATTTCTCTAAAATAGAAAAGTATAGATAAGCGATGCTCGCACAAACTATTTTAAATTAACAGATGGCGCAACGAGGAATTTTTGCAAATTCATAGAACAAACCCTGTTGATGTTCTCTCAATAGGATTTGATAATCAGTGGGCCATCTAGAGCTTCGCGTTGCACTCTGGTGCATGCTTGTGTGTGTGTGTGTGTGGTCAGGCGCTCGCGCGCGCCTTTGTCCTTGTCCCGATGTCTCTCTAGATTTCGCGATAATATACTTATTAGATTATTGGTGCGGAAAAAAGAAAATTATCAACATCCGCGACTCACACCGAGGATACCGAGACGAATTCGCGTGTTCGTTTTTTTTTTTTTTTTTTTTTCTCGTCGGAGCTAAAATCGCGATAGCGCGAATTCGCGGCGCGGGTTCGGAGCGAAGTGGAGGACATTATGTGGGCACACAGTCGTGTCGCGAGTTACGCCCTGTGTTTCCTAATTTTTCAGGTAAAGCTCATTAATTCCAGGACATCCTGGCGGCTAAGCGCCGACAGGGTGATAAAGGCCACGCAATTTCCAACATCGCTCGAGGATGATCCGATCTTCGATATTTTGGCGACTACGGCGAGCAGTCTCGGCGGGGGACAAGGCTGGAGCAAAACAGCATCCTCCGAGAATCACGAGAAGCTTCAAGTTTATTGCAACGAGTACAATAACTTCGTGGCCGATGATCATGAGCGGTGAGTGTACGCGAAAATATTTTTTTTTCCTCGTATCACTTTATTTATTTTTTTTTGCATTACGTTTTGAGGATGAGGCATCGCACAAAAATGCATGAACAGTAGAATGTACGTTTGATTTGATGATTTTCGTATTGAAACTCGGTTCGCACACCTCGGAGATGTGCAATATCGAATTTTACAATTACGTTTGAAAAAATTGCAACAAACATTACTGCTGTCGTCAATTTTCTTCAAATCACCCCGTCAGCGGATTAAATTTTAAGCAACGCAACGAAGATCGAAAGTGGCAATGAAAGAAGAAGCGAACTAAATTAATGATAAAACATGATTTCGGAGTTTGCAGGCTCGATAAGATTTATCGTTGTAGTTTTAACAAATCGAGACACTCAATGGCGTTTGATTGTCGAACCAAAGTGAAAATGCGATCGATTGATTGTAAATAAGTGAATATTAAAATTAAACTTTTTGAAAATAAGTTCCAAATATTTTTCTAGCATAAATTTTCATCTAGCGTTAGTTTTAAGAGCATTTCTATGCCAAAAAATTTAAATAATACCGCATTATAAAAAGCTAAAAAATAAAAGCGATTCAATTTTGATGATAATAGCTTCGACGCGACAGCATTCGAAAAATTGAGAAAAAAAATCTCAACAAAGTATCCTGAGTTATAATTGAAAAATAAGATATCGTTCATCTCGTAAAATTCCACAAAACACTCGTTTTACTCGTCTTTCGCGCAACAGCAAATTCTAATTTTACTCAAATCAATCGACCATCGTAGTCCCATCGATCCATTTCATTTTTCTCCATTCGATGTTTCAATCTTTGCTACCCCTTCTTATTTTTACCAAAAAAAAAGAAAATAATAATAACAATAATAATAATTTCGACGATGAGCGTTGTGTAGTTTTTTTATTTTTTTTTCCGTTTTTGCCTGTAGTTAGTATTTGTGTGTGGCTTGCTATTCTTTCAGCGTTATGAAAGCCCTAACTTTGGTACCATTGTCAGACGCTTTACGTCGTACGTATTGACGGACGCGCCAAACATTACCGAGCCATATCCGCCTTCGTCGGATATATCCAACGAGCAATATGCCTGCTCGCGCGGACAGCAGTGCGACGATATTGTACTGGATTGCGGTAAACCCGTGAATTTTACGTATTACGACAATTTGGTCGGAGTAGCTAACAGAAACAAGCATCCTCTTGTGCCGGAGCCGCACGTTGCTCTCATGTTCAAGAAGAGCAACGGCAAGGTCACGGACGTCGATATAGATCTGTTGGAGAGACGCTTGAAAAAAGCCAAGAAGGAGGTAAAGGCATCTTCGAATATTCGCAGGATGGTCACAAAAACAAAAAAAAAAACAAAAAAAAGCAAAAAAAATTCCCCGACTTATCCCTGACTTTCCGCTGAAAAAATATCCAACTTTGCCCGACTGAAATCCGAATAGAATGGGAGCTTATCGGATTAAAATCAACCAATGAGCTTTTTTAAAACTCGATGAAAATCGGTTTTGGAAAAATATTTGCATTCGATTAATATCCTTATGTCTACAAATATATATATATATATGGGAAATTGCCTGATCATCTTCGAAAATTCTCAAACTTTATGATAATTAAGCATCGGTCGGTACAAGTATCTGTGCTTTTTTTTTTTTTAATTTTTTGGGTTAACCATTTCCGAAATGACTGAGCATCGATTCTGACTGAAAATTAACATTTTTCGTCGCTTTAAACGAGAATATTACGGAAACTTTTTGTCGCAGAAGAATCTTTAACATACGAAAAAGTTTTGATTTTGATTCGGGCTTTTTAATCATAATTTTTTGAAAATTTCCAAATCAACCAAAATTTCTTTCTTTTTTTTAACTAGTTTTGATTCTCTCCTTTTGGGCAAGTATGCCATGATTGATTTTGCTGAAATGCGTCGTATTATTGACCTCCCGAGGATAGGCGCAGGCATGGGTAAAATTAAAAAAAAAAAAAAAAAAAAAAAGTACATCGAAAGCAATTGTGTTGAAAGCAATCATTTTGAAAACGGTTGATCCAAAAAATTTGAAAAAAATCACCGATACTTGTACCAACCAATTGCTTTGAATGAAAAAAAAATTGTTAAAAACGACGAAAAAATTTTGAAAAATATTTTTTTTTATCGCAATATTTTTTTTTTCTTAGTAAGTTGATTTTTTATTTATCGATAATACCGAAAAAATCGTGATTTATTCAAAATCTATATAAGCTATATGAATTTTAATTAAACTTTAACCGATGTAATTTGTTATTTTAATTTTCGGGAAAAAAACAAACACGTTTTTGACGTTTTGAAATGGAATTTTTGAGCTTCGAGGAGAATGCCCAACAGATTCGTCATTAGCGGAAGAAAATACATCGATACGGGGTCTGAAATTTCAAAACTACAAGATATTTTTAAATTTTTGCGAAAAATGAATGAAATTTCGAAACTACAAGATTTTTTTGCGAAAATTTTTGCGAAAAATGTATGAAATTTCAAAACTACAAGATTTTTTTCAATTTTTGCGAAAAATGAATGGGCTAACTAGAATCGCTGTAATATTGCTTCCCAATGGGGATGAAACTCTGTTCAGCGCTTATTCTCTTCGCAATCGTTTAAGCTTTAAAATGCCGCCTCGTTCATCGAGCTACGATTTTTTTTTCGATTTTTTTTTACAAATTTTCAAAGCAGAACCATCAATTTTTGTCAATTTTTCCATAGAAACCCCTTTGGACTCAAATTTACCAATTTTTTCACTTTTGGATACAAAAAATTAAGATCTCGGAATGAATCAAACGGCATTCTCCGAGTCTACTCCTGGGCTTTTCAAAACACCCCCACGTTAAGCCAAAATCCGTCAATTCGAAGCTAAGTTATGGGCATTTGAAATTTCTTTATTTTCAAGTTTTCGAAAAAGTAGGCAAATATTAGATAAAATATATATATATATATATATATATATATATATATTTTTTTTTTTCGTCTTTATCACTATTTTCAGGCACCAGGCACGCGGAAATTTTCCGCTAATTATGAATCCGATCGAATGTTTTTCTAAAGCCCAAAAATTCGATATGAAGAAGTCAAAAAAACAAAAAAAAAAAAGTATTTCAAGTAAAATATTTCATTAAAAAAGTGCCTTTATGCGAATGCAAATCGAAATTTTTAAGAACAATCACCGTTCATCCTAGTTGAACAAAGAGTTCCAATTTTAATTTTTGTAATTAAAAAATTTTTCCCTCACAAAATAAAAAATTTCCCGGAACAATTTAAAATTCCCTGACATTTTCAGGTTTTCCCTGAACGTGGCCATCCTGTATTCAATAAATGTCTGTTTGTTTGTTTTTTTTTTTTTTTTCCATAATTTTCACCTTTCTTTTATCATGCTATCCTCCGCTTAGAAACCAAAATCGGTTCAGCTGTACAATCAGATTGGCAATTTTTGGCGCATAAAAGGCAACGCGCAGAGATCCATAGAATGTTTTCGAAGAGCCCTCGCCGTATCGCCTCACAACGCCGAGGTATTGCTGAATCTCGCGAGGGTCCTGCTCGTGCTGCAATATCTCGACGACGCGACGTATCTTGCGAGACGCTCGCTGGAACTTCAGCCGCCTGATCGCAATGCCTGGGAACAATATCTCACGCTTGGCCAAATATTCAAGGCTTACGGCCATTTTCAAGAGGCGGCCGTACATCTTCGTCACGCTTTGGAATTAAAGCCGGATCTCACCGATGCGGCTGACGCCCTGAAGGAAGTCGAGTCGTTGCCGGCTGCGAGCATCCACATCTATACCCTTCTCATTATCGTTTGTCTGGTAGGCAATTCAATGATTTGCGGGATATTCGGGGACCTTGGAGCCCTTCGTTCAAAGATTCATGAATAACGGAGTAAAATTGAAAATCAATGAATGATGCACAATTACGTCCGAAAATTGGCAAATTCAAAAAAAAAAAAAAAAAATTATTTTTACAACTTTCCGGAAGCTTCGTTGATTATTCTTTGTTCCCGTTTGAGCTAAACGTGAAATTGATAAATTTTCCATATTGCCGTTGTCATTATTTTTTTTTTTTAATTCCCAAATCTTTTTGCGTATCAGCAAAATGTTAATAATCATGAATTTTGCATTGAAATTGGCTGGATTAATAAAATTCCATAGTCGCAGCGCGCACATCGAAATCGTGAAAAACTCCGAGACCTGACACTCAAGTTTTTTACAAATTCACAATAAAATGAACGGGGCTGATTTATAAAAAAAAAAAAATTGTCCAACGAAATACATCGTTGATTAACACTTCATAATTTAAAAAAAAAAAAGTAATATAGATGCATTAGGGTGTGTCGAAAATGAACTTTTTTTTTTCTCAAAACTTTGGGTTTTGACATTAATGAGGTCCTCGTTCAAGGAGGGCGCTGTAGCTTGAAGTTTAGAGGTCTCTCAACGAGGATTCAGGTTTCCCATCTTATTAACACGTAAAAAAAAAAATGTTTTTCGTTCAAATTGATGTCAGGCAACCAAAAAATTGGCGATTTCTGTGTTTCTTGGCTTATTTGAAAGCATGACTCATCCCCTAAAAGATGACAAGTCGTTTTTCGACTTACCGTGTTGCAATTTTTTTACGCCACTTTTCGACCACTATAGTCACTTTTTCAAGCTTACAAAAAGTTTCCAAGGTATCAATGAGTCCAAAATGAATTGCTACAAGTATTGATTGTTGATTATTTATATTCGAATCAACACTCAATACTTGTGGCAATTCATTTTGGACTCATTTTGGACCTTGAAGACTTTGTAAACTTGAAAAAGTGACTATAGTGGTCGAAAAGTGGCGTAAAAAAAAAAAAATTGGAACAAGGTAAGTCGAAAAACGACCTATCATCGTTTAGGGGATGAGCCTCCGTTTATAGGAATATTGTTTTTCGTTCAAAATGATGCCAGGCAACCAAAAAATTGGCGATGTCTGTGTTTCTTGGCTTATCTAAAAGCACGACCCATCCCCTAAACGACGATACGTCGTTTTTCGACTTACCTTGTTCCAATTTTTTTTTACCCCACTTATCGACCCCAATAGTCACTTTTTCAAGTTTACAAAGTCTCCAAGGTATCAACGAGTCCAAAATGAACTGCTACAAGTATTAATTCTTGGATCGAATATCAATAACCAATTCAAAAAACTGGTAAACCATAAAATTTCTCAAAATGAACATGGTTTTTTAAAAATAAAATTGAATTCCGTATTTGCGTATCTTCAATTTTATTCAAAAAACCATGTTCATTTTGAGAAATTTTTTATATTTTACCAATTTTTTGGAATTGGTTATTTATATTCGAATCAAGAATCAATACTTGTAGCAATTCATTTTGGACTCATTTTGGACCTTGGAGACTTTGTAAACTTGAAAAAGTGACTATTGTGGTCGAAAAGTGGGGTAAAAAAAAGAAATTGGAACAAGGTAAGTCGAAAAACGACGTATCATCGTTTAGGAGGATGAGTCATGCTTTCAAATAAGCCAAGAAACATAGAAATCGCCAATTTTTTCGTTGCCTGACATCATTTTGAACGAAAAACAATATTTTTTACGTGTTAATTAGATGGGAGACCTGAATCCTCGTTGAGCGACCTCTGAACTTCAAGCTACAGCGCCCTCCTTGAACGAGGACCTCTTTAATGTCAAAACCCAAAGTTTTGAGTGGTAGGAGCGAAGAAAACAAAAAAAAAAAGTTCATTTTCGACACACCCTAATATGCATGTATATTTTACGTACTAATTCGTTTTGTTTTTCAAATCAATATTCTTTTTGATCTCTCGTTGAGATTTAATGTTCTCGATACTTTTTGATATATTTTATTCATCAAATTACTGTTTTACTGCGACGTATCGAGATAATCATTGAATGCACATCAAAATATATATATATATATGTATATATTTTTTTTTAAATTCATTGAACAGGTTTTGGGCGTTCTTCTAGTCGTTCTCAGTAGCATAGAATGCGACGAGAATCTCACACTCGCAGCCGAGCAACTTCAACGTCCGGTTCAGCGTCACTTCAATCGAGCGATGGCCATGCGCAGTCTGCGGCTCAATGTATCGCGCAATAAACGTTGTTAATGCTTGGTCTCGGGATAAAACCCCAAAAAAAAAATAAGAAAAAAAAAACACCCACCAATTGCTATAGGATAAGTTTTCAGCAGACGGGTTACTCCCTATTGAGTATCGTTTTATTCGTTAAAATAAAATGTACGTAACGATCAACCCCTGAGTGTGCTAAATAATGGCCATTTATTAATTATGGGCAGAAACACTAAATATACAGTACGATTAGAATACGTCAGCGTTATTTCTCAAGTTTTTCCTATCTCGTTAAACCTAAATTCTACGATCTATACCTTAAAAGATACCGCTTCGTGCCAGTGAAGTGAAATTATCTTTTTTTTTCCTCTCCCCTTGAAACGAACGTATTTTTTTTTTTTTCTTCCTTTCTCACGTTTTTCTTCTTCGTTATAAGAATCGTCGTTCGCCGTGCCAAAATTATATCTTAGGCCGTGAAGGCAGAGCCGATGATTCGCATAGGCATGATAAACGCGAGTGATTTAAGCTTAAAATACATATGCGGCTAATCTCGATGATCCTATCGATAGATAAATGATTCGGGGAGCGGAAAAAAAAAAAACCCCCTCATCGGCTTGCGAGAATCGAACGGGTCGGAGAAGCGTCGCATCTTAAATTATAGATTTTTCTTCTAACGTCGTTCATCCGCGACTCATCTCTACAAATTTTATGGAATGCATCGATTTTACAGATTCTTTTGCACGTTTGAAAGGAAAAAAATATATATATATATATATATATATATATAAATATATATACTGGAATGATCCGCTTTTTAGCGAAACGATTAATTGTGATACTAATTCGCACGATAATCTATTTTGCATTTTTCTTTTCTCTCAATACAATTTAAAACGCTACACGAGGCTTTGTACGTTTCATTTCCACCCTTCTCCTCCTCCCCCATAATAAATACAGTAAATATCATACAGAGACTATAATCGCATTTATAAATTGAAACACACAGGGGGCAAGCAATAAATTCATGCTTCATCGGTAAATGTTATCGGTGATTTTTTTTTTCTTTCTTTGCACATTCACAAATAAATCAACTAATAACCCATACCCTTATGTACAAATACCGCGATATGTAAAAACGTTCTTTGAAAATGAAAGAAAAAAATAAAAAAATAAAAAAAAAATGATTAACTGATTAATAATAGATGTGTTTTTATGCGATTAATCGCAATTTATCATCAACGTGTGTGCATTGTTTTTTTTTTTTTTGTCAATTGACAACAACAACAAACAAAAGAAAACTGAATTCGGCCTATCTATGTACCTGTCTCACTTTTTTGTTTTTTTTTGTTTTCTTTATATTCTCTGAAATACTATAACAATTAATAACATTAATGAGAGTCGGAGGCAAACATGAGAGTTACCGTATTTACAAAGAAAGTTCGTGAACTCTCGCGTTTATACGAAAATAAGCATGCTTGGGCCGATATACATTATACATATATATATATATATATATATATATAATTTGTTAATTTCCTTATTTTCGCACCTCTCGTTTCTTGTTTTTTTTTTTTTCTTGAATTTGAAGTACGCGTCGAAGAAATAAACATAGTGTAGGGATACAACATGAAAAAATATTTCATTAACTCTGAAATACGATCTGCTAAACATTAATTTTACCTCTTTCGTCTTTGTTTTTCTTTTTTTTTTTGTATTTTGTTTGTTTTTTTTTGTAATTATTCAACTGGATAAAATCACCAAGAAATTAGGCATTATTTTTTTTTTTTTTTTCTCTTAAAACTAAAGAATGATTCTGATCTTCGTTATATACAAACGCCACTGGCAGATTGAACAATAATATTGCAATTTTTCAAACTAGTGCTTCGTTTAACGTTCTCATCTCTCATTTCGTACAATCATATGCACGATGGTAAATACGTTTTTTTTTTTTTTTTTTTTTTTTTTTTCATTAAATCACTTTCGAGATCTTTCTCTGATACAGACAACGTTTACGAGGATCGTTTAGCGCGGAAAAAGTTCCGGCAAACGGGCACATCAGTGCTCGTATCCTCGATTATTATAATTCTTTCGTTAAATCTCTACATTTATTCCGTTTGGAATTTTCAAAAAAATGTATGAATACTCCTTCGAGACATCGCTACGATTTTTTTACCCCCTCCCTCCTTTACGACATTACGCGAACGAAATAAACAAAAAAAAAAAAAATAAAATATCACCAAATTTGGGTAAACGTGAAACTCGGGCGTCAACGAATCTATTCAGCGCAATCTCTCTCTCTCTCTCTCTCGCATTCCGGGATCGCTAATGATAAAAAAAACTGAGGTTTTTAATGATCCTCTGAATTTTTAGGAAAAAATTTGAAAAAAAAAAAAAATTAACAAAAAACTGCTACATTGCATACACGTAGCACGATTTACTCCTTTTTTTTTCACATACTATTTATGAATAAATTACCCGGAGAGATCGAATCGGACAAACTCGCGCGCGTCTGGTCATCCCCGTCCATCGATATAGTACATTATAACGTACGCGCTATCGGGTATGTATGTTTTTCTCTTTTTTTTTTTTTCCCCCTCTCTTTTCTTCATTTTGTCGATTTTTTTTTTGCTTGTTTTCTTTGTTTCTTTCGAAACCGTCGAATCCCTCTAAATTAAATTTTCATACGATAAATCTCGCGATTTTCATTAGAACTGTACCCAAGCGGCGTTGGTCGTCGGAGCCGTTCCGGCTGCCGATTGTTGCTGCTGCTGCTGCTGCTGCTGCTGCGAGGCACTCGCGAATTCGCCCCATTCGGAGCCCGTTTGACCCTGAATCTGTGAATTCTGGGCGGATTTGTGCGCCGGCGATGATGTCGGTGTTCTCGGCGGCGGAGGTGCAATTTTTACACCGCCCGGAGGCGGCGGCAATCCAACACCGGCCTGAGCTCGTTGTTTCGATTTTGACGATACTTCGCTTCCGTCTTTTTTCTGCGCGAAAAACGACAAACGTTGATCATCATTGTTATACGATAATTATTGGGACTTTTTACGAAAAAAAAAAAAAAAAATTTTTTTTTTTTTTTTTTTTCATTGCCCGAAGCAACAATTTTTCGCATCCGCTATTTATTCTGACTCTATTGGAAAAATTATTTTAACGTTTTTTGGAAAAATCAGTGCCAAATGAAAACAAAACGAAAAATTCTCGTAAAACATAAAACGTGTAAAACCCCCCCCGAGATCAACCTACGGACACGTATGACGAAAGAAATTGAATCGAGGAAGAATTCGAAGAATGGAATTTGTTTGAAACAAAATTATGTTTGAAATAAAAATGAAAAAATATTGCGACATTGTTATTCGACGTCGCTGATTTTCGAATTTAAGAAGGTTCAGGCTTGTCGAAGTAATTCCTGCGCGACTGGAGGCGGAGAATAAGCGGGAACGTAGGCGCGGTGAGCGCGAGCATGCATGAAACAAGCGAGAGTCGGTCTGCTCCCGGGGCTCGAAAATTGCGTTTTTTTTTTTAATTATACGGTACGGTAAATAAATTTGATTTTTCATCAGTATCTTCAATAATGTTTGTCGCATCGATCCAGCAACGTTTCGTTCGCTGATCTAGTTTCCAAGTATCAGAGCTTGAAAAGAGCAAGCACTCTGGCTTAGTTTGTCGCTTTGGGGCCTATGCCCGCGGTGTTAAATTGGAAAAGTTTACGAGCATATATTTCCGAAACCAAACGGTGAAAGAATCTAAAACTTTGCAAGCATACGGCAGCAACCTCAATCTTTTCGTTCGTCGTATTTTTTATCAGTCTATCTAGATTCGATGAGATTGCAAGAACCGCCTTGAAGAATGTGCGGGGAAAAGATCCGCATTATAAGAGACTCTTTCCTTAAAAACCATGCGGTAACGTTTTTTTTTTTTACCACCTAATAATCTTAAATATTCGCTCTATCCGATGGATGTTTTTTCATTGATTTCGTATATATTTCTATCTACGCACAAGAGCGGATCTTTGCCAATTTTTTTCTCAAAATCCATGCGGGAAAAAATTCTAAAAATTTCAACCCAACGGTTTATGTTGTCCAAAAGTACCGAACCTTCTTAATGTAAAAATTTGAAAATTCGAAATTGTGCCGTTTTATCGAAAATTGATGATTTTCGATAAAAATTGGTAATTTTCGATAAAAATTGATCATTTTCAATAAAAATTGATAATTTTCGATAACAATTGATAATTTTCGATAACAATTGATAATTTTCGATAAAAATTGGTAATTTTCGATAAGAATTGATAATTTTCGATAAAAATTGGCGATTTTCGATAAAAATTGTAATTATTGATAAAAATTGGTAATTTTCGATAAAAATTGATAATTTTCGATAAAAATTGATCATTTTCAATAAAAATTGATAATTTTCGATAACAATTGATAATTTTCGATAAAAATTGGTAATTTTCGATAAGAATTGATAATTTTCGATAAAAATTGGCGATTTTCGATAAAAATTGTAATTATTGATAAAAATTGTAATTATTGATAAAAATTGGTAATTTTCGATAAAAATTGATAATTTTCAATAAAAATTGATAATTTTCGATAAGAATTGATAATTTTCGATAAAAATTCGCGTTTTTCGATAAAAATTGTAATTATTGATAAAAATTGGTAATTTTCGATAAAAATCAGTAATTTCATAATGAGAATTAACGTCAAACATTTCTCAAGCGACCAATGAGCATTTGATACGATTAATAAATTATTCCCAGACCGACCGTTATCTTCATATTGATCTTGATGGTCTCTCCTTCCTTGAACCTTAGATCCAGCTCTTGCTTCGGCGTTTCCTTCTCCTTCTCTATCTGTTCGCGATTCTTGAGCCACTTGAAGTGATCCTGAAGCGCTACGTTTAGATCAAAACTGTCAGATCTGTCGAGAAAACCGACGCCAATGAAAGCAGATCTGCCGCCGTCGTCCTGAATTCTCAGAACGAAATAGCGCGAAGAGTCGGTAACGGGCTCGACGGCGAGCCCCGGATAAGTCTCAATGGGACATTTGGCAAAGAGCTCTCCCGTCGTTTTATCCTCAAGTTTAAGGGTTATCGTATCACCCTGCGATACCAGACGCATTCGTCCGGTCCAGGATGGTTCCTCTAAACTCCAATCGGCCGCTCTGTACAAGAAAAAAAAAAAAAAAAAAAAAAAATACAAAAATCTGATTATTGATTTTTTTTTTTTTTTTTTTACAAAACAGAAGCCACTACAGAGGCGATCATTAGCTTGAAAGTCATTATTTCGATGGCTCTGAAAATAATCGCGCGAAACGTGTGGTCCAAAAACTGACGGAATCTTTGGTTCGTCGGAAATTAAACTGACGAGAGAAAATCAAGGAGGCAGATTTGTCGTTGTTGCCGCAGCCGGAGATCAACACAATACGCGAAAATTTTTCATAATAATAATACACAACGAGAGTACGTGGTAATCGTAACGCGGCAGGGGGGCGGGGGGGAAGAAATCGAGCTTATTCGATCTTACCGATGGCCTCTATTCGATGACCTCGGCGGAATTTTGAAGACGAATACTTCCGATTTCACGAGAAGCACGCTCTCGTAAGTCTCCATGACGGTTATAACAAGCGTGTATAGCTGGATCGAAATATTACGAAGAGAAAATAAAATTATGATATTTCCAATGTGGAGCAGACTCTCCACTGACACGAGTACGATTTGACAACCCCCCGTCAAACGCTCGAAAACTGCATATATACACACGAACAAGCAAGCATGCAACACATGCACGCATTTTACGCGACAGGCACAGGCATACACTTTTCCGGCGTGATTCGATAACTTTTATCTACTGTCACGCCTCCTTGTTTCTCCTCCTACACTGTACGGCCCTTTTTTACCGATAGCGATAAACGCGCGCGCGTGTGTGTGTGTGTAAGCAAGTAAGTAAGTTGTGTGTGATAACAAGTAATTTTACCATGTTTTTACCGCTAGGTGACTACTCAAGGCCATGTGAAATAAAAAGAACATCTCGACAATTTTAGCTGTATAAAGTTAGCCATGTTTAATTATTTTTTGTTACAAATTAAGTTTGCTGGTGACTTCTGTTGGTCTAATGAAAATGTTTGCTGGGCAATGGTTCAATTACAATAATTAAATAAATAAACCACGATCGTGAAATTAGTCAAGTAACTCCTGTTAATTTTTTAATTTGCTTTTAATTTGCTTCAGCAGGGGCTCTCGATCTATGTGAAATAGTTTGCCTGTCACGAATAATATAAATGAAACGTTTTTGTTGGTTTGGCTATAAAATAGGAAAATTACCGCAACACGAGAGAGAAACTGCGCGCGTAGTGCTCTCTCGCCCCCTCGGGCACCGGTTTATCCATACACGCGGCGACGATTTGTGTTTTTGTTTCTTTTTTTAAAAAATGCGCCCATTTGTTTACTAAAATTTTCACTGTTGTATATCAAATGAAATAAATTTTTTTTTTAATTTAGAAATGACAATTATAAAAGAACAATAAAAATTAAAAAGTAACGTTAAACGTCAAACTTGATTTTCAAATTTTGGGGAAAGGAAAATGAAACCCCTTGATTGAAAGACATGTCAAGAATAATTAGTACAAATGTTGGATTAAAAAATATTGAAATCATTATTATATTGTAAATATTTCGATCTATCTATATTTTCTCGCGATAAATTTTAATAAAATGGCACATTAATGGTTTTCATGAAAATTAACAAACTACCGTGTGAAAAACGTCGAGAAAAATTTCGTAAATAATATTATATAGATTCGAAACGAACGAAATAGATCAGAATATTTATTATATATTAATAATTGTTATTTATAATTAATAGTCATTCATAAAAATCATTATGATATCCGTAGACTGTATCTATATACTCCGTCAAAATCTCACGTTGAATGAACATATTCAACGAGCGGTCAAATACGTAAAAGTTGTAAAATTACTTTGCCTAGGCTTAGGCAAAGTAATAGGGAAAAGGAGCGACTTTACTTACCGACTGTGGAGAGCGAGGAAGTAAATAAAAAAAGACATTGATCACTTTCTCCATCTTGCGGCCACCAATCAAACCAAAAATTTACCGAGGATGCCGGATATGACGTCACAGAAGATATCAATCATTCATAAATTTTTTTATCCGATCATCTGCGTTCCAGCATTATTTGCACTCATAAAAGATTATTCGTTACTGAGATTATTATTGTCGGAATATATCCTCGATTTTTCAATGAGTTTTAAAATATTCACGCTGGTACATGAATAAAGAGAAAGAGTCAGCACCGCCAATGATTTAAAAAATGGAAAAAAATAAATAAACATGGCCGCTCGTGTTCCTAAATAATAAGATCTGCGCATGATCCAAGTCGCCCCCTCGGCCCTCGCTTCATTTTTCCAGCAGTTCAAGCAAATGGCGTCGCACGGGTGGAGTACGTCGCGTCAAATTTCACAAATCATGAATGAATCTTGAGTTTAACGATGTATTATCACTGAATAAAGTTTCAAAAAGCTTACGGTAAGTCCGTCCAACAATATTATCGACTTGTAGTCATTGCGAAACATCGCTTACTCCCTATATCGTATGATTTTTGTGGCGCGGGCTATTGGTATGTAAACAAACACTCGTACGCAATGTTCTGTCACGAAAGCTTTGAAATCGCCGAACCAGCGTTAATACGTTTTATTATCACGATAAAAAGGCAAATCGTTGCTATACTCGCGATATATTTTGCATTAATGATTTTACATTTTGTCGTATCGATGAAAAATGAGACCAACAGCACCAAATTATTTCGGAGCATTTTTCTTCAATATCGCTTTACCCGCCTTTTATCTTACGTCCATATTTTCGCCGTAAATTTCATGTTTTTTTTTTTTCTTTTCTTTTATCTTTCTTTACATCGTCGCGTACATCGCGTTTATCACGAATTATTATTGCACGATTGTAATTCCTAGATTCGTCGGGGGGTTGATAGAAAAAAAAAAAAGAAAAAAAAACTCTAAAACAGCGATGAACGAAGTTAGCGGAGGAAAGCAAGAGGTGCCTAGCACTTCGGCTTGGGAAGTATTGACGAGTCAGCCTTCCTCGCCGCTGCCCGTCATGCATCATCATCATCATCATCAAGCGCCTCAGCAAGACGGAAATTCGTCCGTCGGACAGATAGCCCTCGCTCAGCCGCCCAATAAGATTCAAGCTCCCTTGCCGCCTGTACAATCGGCGGCGGAATTGACGCAGTCGCATCAGCAGATACCGCCGGCGCAGATTGCAATGCCAGCCGCGGGATTTCAGGAGGCCGAACTTTCGACGGAACTGCAGCAACAGGGATGGAAAAAATTTTGGAGCAAACGAGAGAATAGGCCTTATTTTTGGAACAAACTGACCGGAGAATCTCTCTGGGTAATGCCCTCCTTGAAGCCGCAGGTATAGTCGTATTTTACTCATTGTTTTCGTTTTTTTTTCCTTTGTTTTTTGTTTTTTCCTTTGTTTTTAGACTTTGTTTTTGTTCCAAAGAGAGAAAAAAAAAAAAAAAACCGCGTATAAAACAAAATATATTAGGATTTTATTCGAATGGTAAAAAAACAAAAAAAAAAAACAAATGACTATAATGGATAAAATTTTATTAGGAAAGAACAATCAAAACACATGAAATATTGTTGGAATACATGATTTATTTGAATAATTGCCTCGTGATTATTTTTTTTTTTTTTTTTTCACTTGCAACAATCATCGCAATGGGATATAAAAATTTTCATTATTACAATCAAGTGAATATTACATACTTAGGAATTTGGTATTTGACAAAGTATCGCATTTATAATCTCAATAAGCAATTGCAGTAGACTCAAAAGTTTAAGGCATCATTCTGGTTGAGATGCTCAAAAAAAAAAAGCTATTTTTGTAAATAGCTTTTTTAACTGTAGCTTCCTTGCATTCCATGGCTATTAATATTCATTGTTAAATAACAAAATGGCGGAGATTTAAAGGAAAAAAAACACAAAACGAGGTTTTTTTTTCACTGTTTTTGGCAAAAAAAAGTAAAAATGAAAATTTTAACACGATTATAGAATGCACGAAAGCTATTTATGCGTAGAATATGTGGTTAAAATTTCATAAGGATCGGCTCAGCGGTCCCGGATAAATCACCGCCGGCGACCAAAAAAACGTTGTTTTGAGAAAAAACGCGTTTAAAGTTTTTTTTTCAATGAAAAATTATGAAAAAGTCTTACCTCAACTTAATCAGCGATGCCTGCACAATTCTTTGAGATACATATACTTTCGAACAATGTAAAAAAAAATCGAATTTTTAAAAGCCATAAACCAGAATGATACCTTAATGAGTTTCGAAGCCAAAAAAAAAAGCATGTTTTCTCAATTTTTTTTTTTTTTGGCTTCGAACTCAACTCGAACATAAATAATTTGTTGAATTTGAGTAGCGTATTTTCTCCGTATTGTAAAATAAAATATTTTATCACAGTTCGATCCTGTAACGGATCCGCTGGGTATCTGCGGAGCTTCTCCCGTGCCCGGTAACGGTCCAATTCCTCCCGGTACTCCGGGAGGACCCTTGAAAAGGCGAGCTTCCGAAGACGGTAACGTCGTGCCGATTGCGAAGAAATTTGTTCTAGCGTACGTAAATTCCTATAACTACTCGAACTCAGGACACCCCGTAATGAATTTTAAGTTAGAAAAAAAAAAAAAATAAACGTCGCTTCCTGCACGAAAAATCGACACGATTATCTGTTCTACGCGCGGGTCAAAATTTTATTCATAAAATATTTTATTTTTCCATCCACCGATCGACACGAACGAAAAATCAATCTAATCGAATTCGACACGATCCATACGAGTTTCATACAAATCGCGTAATTTCTCAATTCGATTGATTCGGTTTATCGTTGTAAAGTTTTTATTAAAAATTGAAGAAAAAATTCGTAAAAAGAGTTTTTTTCCGGCTCTTAATACGTTTCGAGGTATAAACACGAAAAGTTTCATTTGCAAAGGCAAAAAAAAAAATGATTAAAAACAAAATGATTAACTGTAATGAATTTCAAGTTGGAAAAAAAAAAAAAAAACGTCGTTTCCTGCACGAAAAATCGACACGATTATCTGTTCTACCGCGCGGGTCAAAATTTTATTCATAAAATATTTTATTTTTCCATCCACCGATGGACACGAACGAAAAATCAATCTAATCGAATTCGACACGATCCATACGAGTTTCATACAAATCGCGTAATTTCTCAATTCGATTGATTCGGTTTATCGATGTAAAGTTTTTATTAAAAATTGAAGAAAAAAATTCGTAAAAACAGTTTTTTCCGGCTCTTAATACGTTTCGAGGTATAAACACGAAAAGTTTCATTTGCAAAAGGGCAAACAAAAAAAAAATGATCAAATCCACAAATTACTCGGATACCTCGGTACGAAATCGATCGTATATAAAAAAAAAAAAAAAAAAAAAAAAATCTCGTTTTTCTTTCGAATTCACGCACAGCGGTCCCTGGGACTTGGAAATTCCAACGAATGTGATAATATACGAGAGAGCACCGTCGAATCTTTCGCATCTGCATCCCGATGTCGAGGCGCTGCGCTGCAGTTTGCTGGCAAAATTACGCCAGTGTTATCAGGAATTGTGTCATACGAGAGAGTCGATAGACGCCCCGAAGGATTCGTTCAATCGTTGGCTGATGGAGCGCAAGGTAATCGATTGCGGCTCGGATCCGTTGTTCCCGAGTCAATGCTTCCCGGAGATCTCGATGTCGATGTATCGCGAGGTGATGAACGACATACCGATAAAATTGGTAAGACCGAAATTTACGGGTGACGCGAGAAAGCAGCTGTCCTGTTACGCCGAAGCGGCGAAAAAAATGATCGAATCGAGATCGGCAGAGGCTAACAGCCGTAAAGTCGTCAAGTGGAACGCCGAGGATACGTTTCAGTGGCTGAGGCGCACCGTTGGCGCGACATTCGATGATTTTCAGGACAGATTGGCACATCTGAAGCGACAGTGTCAGCCGCATCTTACGGAAACGGTTAAACAGAGCGTCGAGGGTATTTGCTTAAAGATATATCATTTGTCGACGGAATACGCGAAAAAGGTTAAAGATAAGAATAATCAGATATTGAAGGACAATGGCCTCGGTGATGTTGTACCGTTGGGTGGTCCGGCGAGTAATCAACGAAAGGTATGGTGTTATCCCGTACAATTTTCGCTTCCTGCCCCGCGTTTGCCGCAAATAGAATATTTACCGGAGCGCGAACAAACGATGCTGCGCTATCACGCCGATACGATGTGCATAAATAACGTACATCTGACGAAACTCGAGCATCTTTATCGTTACAATTGTTTCGATGACAAAAAATTTGAAATGTTCTTGCCACGGGTATGGTGTATGCTGAAGCGTTATCAGACTTATCTCGGTATAAATGAGGGACAAGCGACGCAAATGTCACTTCCCGTGAGCGTGTTCGAGTGCCTTCATCGTTCATTCGGCGTTACATTCGAGTGCTTCGCGTCGCCGTTGAACTGTTACTTTCGCCAGTACTGCTCGACATTCGCCGATACGGATTCGTATTTCGGCTCGAGGGGACCATTCCTCGATTTCAGGCCCGTCAGCGGCTCGTTTCAGGCAAATCCGCCCTACTGCGAGGAACTCATGGAAGCCATGGTCAATCATTTCGAGCGCCTGCTCGCCGATTCACCCGAGCCCCTGTCGTTCATTGTTTTTCTACCCGAATGGTGCGATCCGGCTCCTAATGCTCGCATCAAACTCGAGGGTAGCCACTTTAAGCGCAAACAGGTCACCGTGCCCGCTATGGCGCACGAGTACAGGCACGGATTTCAGCATATATTGCCAAAGTACGTTTTTTTTTTGCAAACCATAATTGTACCTCGAGTATTGGTAGTTTTTTTTTTCTTTCAAATTAACATACGAAGAGCAACTCGTGAAAAAAAAAAGCGAAAACTCATAGAAATTGTATTCTTCTGGAATTTATAACGTTCTCGAGCTCGATGGAAATTTTTACCCAAATTATCATCTGTGTACGAAAAATTGTTCAAATTTCACGCGAAATCTTTTATATTCTCATATTTTATAACATCAGTGACGGATCTCGCTTAATTGCGATGCTCTTTTCCTTGTTAGCAAAAAAAAAAACTCATAGAAAGTGTATCCTTTTGGAATTTATAACGTTCTCGAGCTCGATGGAAATTTTTTCCCAAATTATCATCTGTGTACGAAAAATTGTTCAAATTTCACGCGAAATCTTTTATATTCTCATATTTTATAACATCAGTGACGATTCTCGCTTAATTGCGATGCTCTTTTCCTTGTTAGCAAAAAAAAAAAAAAAAACTCATAGAAATTGTATCCTTTTGGAATTTATAACGTTTTCGAGCTCGATGGAAATTTTTTCCCAAATTATCATCTGTGTACGAAAAATTGTTCAAATTTCACGCGAAATCTTTTATATTCTCATATTTTATAACATCAGTGACGATTCTCGCTTAATTGCGATGCTTTTTTCCTTGTTAGAAAAAAAAAAAACTCATAGAAATTGTATCCTTTTGGAATTTATAACGTTCTCGAGCTCGATGGAAATTTTTACCCAAATTATCATCTGTGTACGAAAAATTGTTCAAATTTCACGCGAAATCTTTTATATTCCCATATTTTATAACATCAGTGACGATTCTCGCTTAATTGCGATGCTCTTTTCCTTGTTAGCAAAAAAAAAAAAAACTCATAGAAATTGTATCCTTTTGGAATTTATAACGTTCTCGAGCTCGATGGAAATTTTTACCCAAATTATCATCTGTGTACGAAAAATTGTTCAAATTTCACGCGAAATCTTTTATATTCTCATATTTTATAACATCAGTGACGATTCTCGCTTAATTGCGATGCTCTTTTCCTTGTTAGCAAAAAAAAAAAAACTCATAGAAATTGTATCCTTCTGGAATTTATAACGTTCTCGAGCTCGATGGAAATTTTTTCCCAAATTATTATCTGTGTACCAAAAATTGTTCAAATTTCACGCGTAATCTTTTATATTCTCATATTTTATAACATCAGTGACGATTCTCGCTTAATTGCGATGCTCTTTTCCTTGTTAGCAAAAAAAAAAAAACTCATAGAAATTGTATCCTTCTGGAATTTATAACGTTCTCGAGCTCGATGGAAATTTTTTCCCAAATTATTATCTGTGTACCAAAAATTGTTCAAATTTCACGCGTAATCTTTTATATTCTCATATTTTATAACATCAGTGACGATTCTCGCTTAATTGCGATGCTCTTTTCCTTGTTAGCAAACAAAAAAACTCATAGAAAGTGTATCCTTTTGGAATTTATAACGTTCTCGAGCTCGATGGAAATTTTTTCCCAAATTATTATCTGTGTACCAAAAATTGTTCAAATTTCACGCGTAATCTTTTATATTCTCATATTTTATAACATCAGTGACGATTCTCGCTTAATTGCGATGCTCTTTTCCTTGTTAGCAAAAAAAAAAAACTCATAGAAATTGTATCCTTCTGGAATTTATAACGTTCTCGAGCTCGATGGAAATTTTTTCCCAAATTATTATCTGTGTACCAAAAATTGTTCAAATTTCACGCGTAATCTTTTATATTCTCATATTTTATAACATCAGTGACGATTCTCGCTTAATTGCGATGCTCTTTTCCTTGTTAGCAAACAAAAAAACTCATAGAAAGTGTATCCTTTTGGAATTTATAACGTTCTCGAGCTCGATGGAAATTTTTTCCCAAATTATTATCTGTGTACCAAAAATTGTTCAAATTTCACGCGTAATCTTTTATATTCTCATATTTTATAACATCAGTGACGATTCTCGCTTAATTGCGATGCTCTTTTCCTTGTTAGCAAACAAAAAAACTCATAGAAAGTGTATCCTTTTGGAATTTATAACGTTCTCGAGCTCGATGGAAATTTTTACCCAAATTATCATCTGTGTACCAAAAATTGTTCAAATTTCACGCGAAATCTTTTATATTCTCATATTTTATAACATCAGTGACGATTCTCGCTTAATTGCGATGCTGTTTTCCTTGTTAGCAAACAAAAAAACTCATAGAAATTGTATCCTTCTGGAATTTATAACGTTCTCGAGCTCGATGGAAATTTTTTCCCAAATTATCATCTGTGTACGAAAAATTGTTCAAATTTCACGCGAAATCTTTTATATTCTCATATTTTATAACATCAGTGACGATTCTCGCTTAATTGCGATGCTCTTTTCTTTGTTAGCAAAAAAAAAAAAAAAAGAGGCTTTCAGCGCTCGGAGATGAGGAAGAAGAAGAAAAAAAACTGAAATTTAACGTTTTTTTATTCCAGAGGCGAAGTTAACATCAAAGCGACTTACGGAACTTTGGTTGTGTGGTTGCAAAATGCGGCTGGCGCTGCGCGCTGGGGACCCACGGAGGAGCGCGTCGATACTCTGCTCGAAGCTTGGAGACCGGGCTTCGTGAGAGAACGAGACAAGCAGGAATTGTTGTCGCCGCATAGGCAAGCGCAACAGTCAATGCCGTCGACTCCGATAGCCGCACCGGCGACACCGGCGACCAGCCCGGCGGCCCCGGTTCCGCCGCCACTCATGCCAGTCCCGGTTGCCCATCCCATATGAGTCAAGAGCAATCATCGAGGATCTCGCGCGGTAAAAAAGGGTACGAGAGAATATGCGTGTGTGTGTGTGTGTGTGTTTGTGTTTGTATGTGTGTTTTTTTTTTTCTTCCTCAATTTCACATTCACACGGAGGAAAATCGAATTACGAATTACAAGATATATCTTTTTTACACGCATCGCTTTTTTTTTCAATGTGAACAACTAATATTCGTTATCTAAGAGAGGTCTAACTAGGATACAGTTTAGCGTGATACGAGATTGTTTTTTTTTTTTTTTTTTTCGTAATTTTAGCTCTCGTTCAGACAGTTTTCCATCGTTCGAGAGCCATCTTCGGTATAATTGATCGTTTCAAATATGAGTTATAGTTTCTTCGTACTTCGTAAACCGCTGAGACTTCAGAATTATATCGAAGATTTCTGTTGCAAATGGAACGTTGGTCGATCTTTCGAAGAAATTTCGTATATTACCGACATCACGTTAAGGAAAAGATTAGAGAGAGAAAGAGAGAGAGAGAGAGATAAATGTATCTATTATATAGGTATAAAAGAAATCTATACACGCGAGATCCCCAGATTTCGTAAAGTCCGATTTTTCGAATTCTGTTAATTGTTAATGATGAAAATTTATCACCGACTTTACGAGATCTCTGGATCATTAGATAATAACTGGAAATTTATATATATATATATTATACTTGCCGTGCAAGCTGAGAATAATATGGGAATTTACCTTTTTTTCTTTCCCCCCGTTTCAAATCGAGCAAATTAAATTTTATCGAAACAATAATTATGTATCGTAAATAATTATTTTGAACAAATCGAAATTTGATTTTAGCGCAGTTGGCAAATATTGATTTTGTTTCTTTTTTTTCTCCTCTCAGAGGATTTAACCGTAAACAAAAACATATTCCTTCAATTAAATCTTATCGATCCTAAGCACACTAATTTTCGCGCTATTAATTGAGAACGTGACAAAAATGAAAAATTTATGATAAAAACAGTTTTAACGTTTTTTTTTTTTTTTTTTTTTTTTTTTTTTTTTTTTTTTTCGATGTTGTGACGATAGGTAAATTGTAATTATGGATAAAACAAAAATACATATATTTTTTTAATCGGTAAAACGTTGTTGAACCACGCGAAGCTAATAACACCGAATATTTTTCTTCCTATCTTTATTTCTTCATATATTTCGTACTGTCGCACGACGCACCCGAAATTGTAAAGATTCTCAGCAGGGATGAGCACCACTCGAATGAAACATCATTTTTTTAAATTAATTATCAATGATTCTTCATTCGAACGGTACTAATCATTGATTCTCAATGCACAAATTTTTTTTTACGATTAAACGGCAGAGCTCAAAGTAAAACAAACGAAAAAAAAAAAATACGAAAATGGAAAGAAAAATTTAAGCGTCTTGAATCAAGTTACGATGATTATAAAATAATGATCTAGATCTAAAATATTTCCAACGAATATTTTATTGAAAAAAAAAAAACACATTCGTTTTATAAAGACGCGTAAAATAAATGAAAAAAAAATAAAATAAAATAAACAAATGCGCATATCAATGAATGTGTTTGTGACCAACGTTAAATAAACGAAAAATCACGCTGATCTGACGATTAAAAAAAAAAAAAAAATACATATGCATATTACGGTATTTAAAAAAAAATTCGGTTTTCCATCGAGCCACTCCTGAAATAGTTAAGATTAGGTAGGAAAGAATTTATGCCAAAAGATGAGAATTATAGGTCGAGTGGAAGATCCGCCGCATTTGATTTTTAATTTTTTTTTTCCCTTTTTATCGAATCATGATAAATAATTGCCGGTAACATTTTTTTTTCGGGCTCACAGCTGCCAGAGCCCTTAGAATTTCAACTCTTGAGTAAATATTTAATAGGTGCGTTTAACGAATTTTCTGATTATTATTCAATCAAGACATGATATTACTGAAAATTTTATTTTTAGAATTAAATTAATTTTTTTATTCAGTGTCGTTTTTTTTTTGGCAATATCGATGCTGGTTCTTTCTTCTGACTAGTGGGATACTGCTCAGAATGAAATTCGACAATTTCCAAAAGCTATTGCCGTTGATCCTCGTCTATTTTCAGTAATAAATTAAAATCCTGGGCCAAAGCAACTGCTCTTTCAGCAATTGACTACTCTCAAATCCTGTAAAATTTCCATTTTGATATAAGATTTGATACAAGATGCCTCTGTTTTTCATGATTCCGGACTTACTTCAAGAAAATCATATAGACCGCGGGAGCCCATAACACTTTTTTCATGTCTCATTTGTTCAGGCTCAAAACTACCTTAGATTCCATAAATTTGTGTCCTACATCACAAAAATCGCATCGCCGAACAAAATCAGTGGACCAAAGATGCTGAACCGGCGAAATCACATACAAATATATATATATATATATCACATACAAAAATACATATACATAATAATAAAAATAATATATATATATATATATATATATATATATATATATATATATATATATATATATATATATAATATCTATATATACAAATATATATCTATATATACAAATTATATATAGATATATTTTTGTATGTATTTTTGTATGTGATATATATATATATATAGATATATTTTTGTATGTGATTTCGCCGGTTCAGCATCTTTGGTCCACTGATTTTGTTCGGCGATGCGATTTTTGTGATGCAGGACACAGGTTTATGGAATCTAAGGTAGTTTTGAGCCTGAACAAATGAGACATGAAAAAAGTGTTATGGGCTCCTGGTCTAATAAGGCAAATTAATACTGATTAAACGAAAACATTGATTTTTTAGTGATGAAATCACATCTTTATCAAGCACTGTCTCACAATCAGCCTCTTCGACTACAGCTCGCGTGTTTGGACTATCCGTGCACCCTCTCGTTCTTCGATGGCGTGAACCATTTTTTTTTTTTCAATTTCATTTCATTGTTGCAACAGTCGATGAGGTTGGTTACCGAACGGCAGTCAACTGCTATAATGGGACGGGCACCCAGAATAAATCAAAGCAAAGAAACTTTCAGCTACCAAGTACATTTTTTAACATGAGTTTATTTAAGATTCCATTCAATTTTTAAAATGATACCCATAACGCAAACGATTTTTTTTTTCACTTTTTATGAACAATAGTCTTGAAAAATAGTGAAATAATAAAGTGAAAATCCGTTTTTAGGTCTAATTTAAACATGAATTAGATTGAAAAGATTCTAAGAGCATCTTATTTAAGACGTAAACTGATCCTCTGGCAAAAAAACGAATTCTAATTGCCCTCTGGTGAGGGCAAAAAAAATTTTTACTAGCAATCATTTAGCCTGAATTCGATAAAAAGGGGGAATAAAAAGTGAAAAATCAAATGCGGCGGATCTTCCATTCAACCTAAAATTCTCATCTTTTGGCATACATTTTTTTTTCCGATGTGGTCTGTTGGAAAATCGAAGATTTTTTTTTTTTTTTCAAACACCCTGATGTGCATATATATCACAAAACGTAATGACATTCGATTATTTTATGGAAAACAAATGAAACACGGATTATTTTCTTTTTCATATTTAGAAGGGAAAAAAAAATATATATATATATAGAAGAAAAAAATGTGCAGATGCGCTTTTGTCGTTTGTAATATATATATATATATATATATATATTACTTACAGAGTATCGATCGAAAATTTTTATCCCCAACCCCGACCATATTATAGATTTTGTACATTTTTAATAGCATTACATTGTAAATATTATATATATATATATATATATATATATATATATATATATATTATGTGTATATATATTTATATAAATAAATAAATATATATATACATATACATATAAATGTAAATAAATAAATAAATATTTATTTATTTATTTATTTATATTTATTAGTGTCCGTCTAATCTAAAAATATGTATGCTTACTCAATTCATAGTCTGTAAGTTCTAATTTTTTGGGAAAAAAAAAAAATCAAACAAACAAAAAACCGTTGGTTAGTTTATACGAATGAAAAAGTTGCATAAAAATACAAGTATATACGAAATAAGGGCGAATATAAGCATACATGACACTTTGAGTTTGAACAATTGTGCATTTGCGCATTTATCCTAATTTTTGTCACGAAAAAAAAAAAAATTCGATTTCACGCTATCCCAATATCCGCTGTTCCGCCGCCAATGCCAATAGTCTCGTAGCTCATTATAGATACGTTTTTTTTTTTTTTATTCTTTATTTTTCAGATGTACTCTCGCATCGAAATGTTTGCCTCCCCCTCAAGAGAGCGTTCGTCGTGCTCTTTCTTTATTTTTTTTTTTTTTTTTTTTTTTTTTTTTTATTACGATCAAAATCGGTCTATCGTAGGTGCAATTATTTTCAACGGATCTCGAAGAAAGTCAGATGTGAAATCAAGCATGATGTGTGAACATTTATTTTTACTTTTCTCGTTCAGTCACGATTATTCCGTTCGAAAAAAAAAAAATAATAATAATAATAATACAAAAAAAAAATGTGCAAACGCTCGAATTATCGTCCAGACGGATAATCCCTCGAATGTGCGAAAATATTATTCGAGTCTGATGCAATGAAATGGAAAAAAAAAAAAATTGTAAATTTCTAAGAAAATCAAAGAAACGAAGAAAAAAACAGGATGAAGATTGATGGAAAATACGATCGAATTATCGTCCAGACGGATAATCCCTCGAATGTGCGAAAATATTATCCGAGTCTGATGCAATGAAATGGGGAAAAAAAAAAAAATTGTAAATTTCTAAGAAAATCAAAGAAGCGAAGAAAAAACAAAAAAAAAAAAACAGGATGAAGATTGATGGAAAATAAAAATTTTACTATGATGTAAATTATAATAAAAATGTTACAGATAGAAAAAGTGATATAATTTTTACCAAGTACATTTTATTTTGATCTCGTATCAATTAATTCGTTTATATCGTCGATCATATTGTACACCCGATTGTCGGGAAAAATGAGCTCGTAAATTTCCTTGTCTCTCGTATCCTCGATCATGCCGTTGAATATATTTTTCGCTTGGATCAGATCGAAGAGGCAATGCTCCGAGCCAATTTTCCATTTGCCAAAGCCGAGCGGCGCATCGAGCTCCGTACGAGCGTTCAAACGTTTTTCAACGATAAACGTTATGAATTTGTAGAACTGCGAATAATCCATGCCGTACGAAGCATTGAGCATGAGCTGACAGTGTTTCTCCCAATTTTCCATTTCTCGGCAATCCGCAACTTCTTTCATAACCGCTGACAATTCGTTTTTCAGCGATAACCACGAGTTCCACACGTTGCAGCCGTTTATCCAATTGTGATTGACGGAAATTGTGTCATCCTGTTTGATTTGAATTACGCGCGATCCGGTAAATCGGGAAAGACATTTATCCAATTTTTGAAAAAAAAAATCGAGAAGAAAATTTGAAGAGTTGATTGAAAATTTTTTTTTTTTTCTTTTTTGCAATGTACTAAAATTTTCATCGACTCTATTTTTTTTTTTTTTTTTTTTAACGATGAGAGAGATAATTATATATATTTTTTAAATGATTTTTAATTCATCGGGTTATAGTTACGAAGGAAGAGGTCTTTTACCAAATTCCAGACTTGATGATACCATCCCGAAGGTACGAACATTATTTCTCCCTCTTCCTGTATTATTTCGAAATTTTTCAACGTTTCCTCGTTGTAATTCGGATATCTCGCTGAATCTCTTAGCTCTTCGGACATCACGTCGAAGGGCAATTGCCCGCGCGAATCGCGAAGTGAATTTTCTTCGCCGGGAGGAAAGAGCAGCCATCGTTTTCTTCCAACGATATTCGCTGACCAGCTGTGCGACCTTAAAACATCAGCGTGGAATTGTGTCCTGAAAATTAAAAAATCCCATGCTTTAACAACATTAAAAAAAAAAAAACTTTTTTTTTTCTCTCGATTCTTTTTTTTTCAAATACCATGTGCCTTTAGGTCCCATATAAACGAACATGTAATCGTCCTCGAGTTCCGGATGAGCGATATAAAACTCGTTTAGCCAGTCCGATCCGAAAAACTTTGGTACTTCGTACAGATGAAGATCATGATATTTCTTCGCGCAGTGCCAATCTTTGAGATATCGTACTGGCATGTCGTCGGGATAATTTTTGTCCCTGTATTCGATCCAGTAATCGATATACTTTGCTATCGTCGTGTTATCTCGGAATTGCGAGTTGTAATATTTTTTCTTGCAATCGGCAACGGGTGCCGTGCAATCACCTATAATTCGTTAAAAAAAATTAGCGCGAAACTGGGCAAAATCGAAATTTTACGATTGAAAAATTGAAAAATTGGAATTTTTAATTTTTCTCTAATTACCTAGCTCGGCGAAGTATCTAGCGAGTGTACAGTATAGCGTGAAATTGTAATTTAAAAAATGGTTCGGATCGCAAAAGTTAAATTCTATTATTCGTAATGTAATTGTGAAACTCGATTTTGCCCGGTTACCACGAAGCGAGTGATAATTTTTGAAAAATAATTTTTGCGCATGCTTTGGATGCATTAATCAACGATAATAAAGCGCGGTTTGTACCGCGGATGATATTAATTCACCGATACAGATTATCGTTAACAGTAATCGATTAAAAAATCCGTGTTTCATTGTTTAAAAGGATAAAATATGTCGAAACTAAAGTCAATGTGTTTTAATTGAGGAATTTTCAAAAATTAGCATAAAATCTCAAGAATCGGCGTAACGAATATGTAAGTACAATTTTATAATAAATCATTGTAATGGCTTTTTTTTTTTTTTAGCCTCAAGTAAGAATATGTTGTAATAAAGATAATTGTGAATAACTTTCGATTTTTCGAACGTAGCATTACAATTTTAACTTTCCCGGATTAACGCTCTTTTACTCATACCGAATAATTCCGAGAGAGTTTTAAAATTTGGCGCTCCATTGACGTTCCACTCTCGTCTGCATCGCCAATCTCCCGTGATATCCGCTTGAAACTTGCAAGGTCGATTTTCCACGAGGAATTTTGTGAAAAATTCGTCGTACGTCATCGAAAAACTGGCATTTGTCTCGGGATTATTTTCTGTGCTTTTATTCGATAGTAATACGTCGTAATTCTCAATTTCTAAAACGTCAGCCATGGTCGCTCGATCGATACCGTCAACGCGGGCTGAAGCTGACGCGCAGACTGGCGCTCTGCGCAGACTGGCAGACTGTTCATCTCCTTGAACAGAGAAACACCGGCCATTTTGGCCGGTGTTTTTTTGTCTTCACTCATTGAATTATAATTAATAATTTAATTAACACAGAATCCCTTAGTTAAAACGTTTTATCATCGCCATTTGATATCTGAAACATCGAGCAATACCGAAAAAAAAAAACGTTTTTTCCACCTTTTTTGCAGAATTTTCGGTTCGCAAATTACAAATTCGGACGAAAAAAAGATGGTTTTAGGAACCCGCGATATCGCGCATGCGCAATTACTCTCGTAAATTCGCTAATGCATCGCTATCCGTATCATAACCTCTCCTCAATTAACAACTTGACGTATACATTGATATTTCTTCGCGCTATACCACGTTAAACACCAATTAAATTTTCAACAATCTCACGATAATAGCTGTTCTGACATTTTTACGAAAACAAAAAGAAAAATTAAAATATTACGAAACAATGGCAGTGGCGAAGCAAAATATTAAAAAGTTAAAGTGGGCACTGGATTTTTCACACAAGTGTGTATTATGATGTTTGTAACGAAAACGTTGCTCCACTTTTTTTTTCACCCAATTTTTACGTCAAGGGTCGTTAATTAATTCGTTTGTTGAAGGAACAAGCAGGATAAAAATGTCGATTTGCCTTCACCACCGGGATACACACCGGTCGGAGCATTTTTGCAAAACACAGAACTTCATAGGGACAACGATTTCAATCATCTGATAATTAAAAAATCATGGGACTTGGCGCTTGGACCATTGAAGCAGGTCCCGATGAATTTATTTATAATGTTCATGGCTGGAAATTCTATATCTATTTTTCCCATTATGATGGTGGGAATGCTCATAACGAGACCGGTAAAAGCTCTCTTCTCGCTTCAGCAAAGTGAGTATTCGATGGAAAAAAAAAGTAATAATTAATTCGCGTATCCGGATGACGTTCTATTTGAATAATCGCCAAACACGGAAAACCTATTCTCAAATGTGATAAAACGAGTAAAAAAAAAAAAAAATTGGAAAACTCGAAACATTTTAGGGTAGAAAATAGTTTGTTAAGGGGAGCAACTACTTTAGGAGATCGAAAATCAGGTGATTTTTCGGGATTTTTTTGAATGTGAAAAAAACAACGGAAATTTCCCAAACTCTGACAATAATTTATTTATCCTCCGTGCCCCTCGGCGTGTCCCTCATCCTTTTTGTCGATTTGCGAGAATTGTGCAGCTCGCAATTCGCATCTGGAATCAACCAAAAAAAAAATTCCACATTATTGAGATGTTTTTTAACATGAACCTGCATTTTGAAAAAAAAATGAAATAAAAAATTAAATGTTCGAACGTGTTTGAAAAAAAAATTATGGATTTTTAGCATACTTTCTTACCGAATTTTGCAACAATAAATATTTTTCAAACAATCTAATCTTTTCAACTTTAGGTTCATGTTTCGATAAATTATATTATGCAAGCGTTTTTCAATCTTAAAGATGATCGATCATTTAGTTTCCGAGTTATGATTCCCGCAAATTGAAAAAATATCGTTTTGAGAGAAATACGTTTGAAGTTTCACAAACGAAAAATTTTAAGTCAAATATGATTAATGAAGTGATAAAATGTCTTAGCCGTTACATACATACCGTTGGAAGGAATCCAAATAGCGTTTTGAAATTTTCAGGATGCATTCTCGAGATATTTTGCCAAAGATTTATAAAATGTAAAAAAAAAATGGATTTTTTGAAGCATCCGAAGCGGTTGCTCCCCCCCAAATTGTTAAGATTCATTATTTCATTACTTTTTATATTTTCTCATATTTTTTATTGCCACGATGGGCGCTCATTACCGGGCACATTATCCAAAGCAGCGAGTTTTTTTAAAATTACATCCGGCAAGGTGCGATCGCAGTATCGTTCAAAATGTCTGTCAATTTTTAATTAACTTTGTTTAAAAATTTTTAAGCCCTAATTAAATATAAAAGAATTGCTATTTTAATATTTTTTTCACTATAAAACTGAGTTTAGGCTTAAACTTTTTCGATAGTTTACATCAAAGCTTTGTCCACGGATCCTAACGCCGATATCGCAATACTTTCTCCGTAAATTGGCTCTTTTGTACCTGACTAAATTAAATTTAGAGAAAATAAAAGATTTTCTTTTATTTCGTCTAAATTTAATTATCATTTTTATGAAAATCGAAACGAAACACTGCTCAATGGTCGAATTTTAAATATTTCAGCCTTCAAAGTAATAGAAGGGACTCGTGTATTTGGCCAAAAATCGTTAAGATTCATTATTTCATTACTTTTTATATTTTCTCATATTTTTTATTGCCTCGATGGGCGCTCATTACCGGGCACATTATCTGCAGCAGCGAGTTTTTTTTTTATTACATCCGGCAAGGTGCGATCGCAGTATCGTTCAAAATGTCTGTCAATTTTTAATTAACTTTGTTTAAAAATTTTTAAGCCCTAATTAAATATAAAAGAATAGCTATTTTAATATTTTTTTACTATAAAATTGTATCTGACTAACTCTAAACTCTTTTGTACCTGACTAAATTAAATTTAGAGAAAATAAAAGATTTTCTTTTATTTCGTCTAAATTTAATTTTCATTTTTATGAAAATCGAAACGAAACACTGCTCAATGGTCGAATTTTAAATATTTCAGCCTTCAAAGTAATAGAAGGGACTCATGTATTTGGCCAAAAATTGGTATTTTTTCTGGGACAATTGGTGAACATAGCGCTGGCCCTTTACAAATGTCAGTCAATGGGCTTACTGCCTACGCACGCATCTGACTGGCTGGCCTTTGTAGAACCTCAAGCGAGAATAGAATATTCGGGCGGAGGTTTTGTCTATGCTTGAGCTCACGGATCCCTCCCCCGATGTCACAGGAGCTAGCGAGCAATTAAATTATCCGCATATTACACGATACTTTCACGCAATGGCGAGACGGGGTCCAGGAAATAAAAATTATGTACAGTTTTTAGGAAGCTTATATTGAAAGAAATAAAATGTCTACTAAAATATACATGACTGTGAAACGATTCGTTATTTACAATATCTTTTACATCCTTCCATCATACCTCCCCTTTTTATCTTTCTCAATTAAAATTTTTCACTTCTTTTTATGATCTTCCGTAAATTCTTTGATTTTCTCCAGTAACTTGGACGGATCGTCAACCCTCGGTACCTGTTGATGATATCAATAGCCATGAGTCGCGTCATTCGTCGTCAATTCATTGATTTATATCGCGGAGGATAAAAAAAATATTGCGACGAAAGAAATGTTTTTTTTTTGTTTTTTTTATCGCAAGGAATTACCTCATAATTTTGGCTTATGTATAAACCGGCATAAATACCAATACCAAGGGTTATCTGAAAAAAAAAAAAAAATGTTCAGTCGTGACTCCAAAATTTGGAATACTGAATTGTGAGGTTAAATATTCGCGAAAAAAAAATAAAACTACGAAAACTTACCAAAAATTTGAACATCTCGCGATTGAAGAAAAAAAGCAGCTTTGCACTACTCGCAATGATTTTACTGACAAATATGTCGGAGTTATCGTGATAAAATTCTCTTACTTCGTTCGTTCCGTGTAAACATCCGAGATTGACAGGTCTCTTTTTGCGCAAAGTCCGATTGTCATGAAAAAAGAAAAAAAAAACATTGGTTCTAGTGGCGTCATCTTTGACGTTTCCGGAATGCGTCAAGTTCTACTGCGCACTTTTCCCGCCGTATTTCACATTTCGTATTTCGGTCTTCCATCTTCCATCTTCCAGTTCAGTTCCATTTTGTATTTTCTGGCTCGCAGGGCGCGCGGTGATCACACGTGTTATTTTTTGTTTTTTGATAAACAGTTTTTGCGATATAAACGACTTTGTGCATGGTACGTATCAGTCGGAGAGTATCAAAGATCGATGGGGATAAACAAGATAAATTTTCGTCTGTGTAACGTTTCTCAATGATCGATCGATATAAAGTAGTGTGCGTTTTTTTTAGGTTAACTTTCACGCGAAACAATGGTTCGACACAACAATCAACTGCCGGATAATCTTCCACAGTTGCAGAATCTTATAAAACGCGATCCAGAATCTTACAAAGAGGAGGTAGGCGTTGATCAGCATTGAGGTCTTTTTTTCTCAATTTTAATTTTTTTCTTTTTCGTACACTTTAACGCTTTTCTCGTAGTTCCAGCAACAATATCGTCATTACAAATCTACCTTGGAAGTTTTTCGTCTCACTCCCGACAAGTTCAACAAAAGTCTCGATGAATTGTCCATGTTCTTGGCCCAGGTAAGAATTTCATACATATATATATATATATATATATATATATTTTGTTTTTTTTCTCAAACTCACATCGCGCGTTCATAAATTCTTACAACTTGACAAAACGCGAATGCAACTCACCGAGCGATAGGATGATTTTTTTTTCCATCTCAATTTGTGATAAAATTTGTCAATTAATTTCATAATACAGATTTCATTTTGTCAGTGAGGTAAAAAAAAAAATATGCGAATAGAATCAATGGGAAAATTAATCCTCCAAACGAGCTTTAAGCTGATATAATAATAATAAATACTACGTTTACGTGCACAAAATTTACTACTTGTTCGGTTCGGTCATACGCGTTTACGCGCTACTTGACTTCCATTAAGGAAAATATATTGCCGTTAACGTGATTTCGAGCATCACGCAAGAAAACGGTAAAAACGTTTAAAAATGGCGCCCCAAAGTAAGAACGGGAAAAAGGTTGTTTGTAAAAATTACGAAAAGTTTGTAAAAATAAATCGGGATAAGCTCGTAGCTGCGGTAGCAGCTCTAGATGCGAGTCAAAATGGGACAGCTGCGCGAATACTTCTTTTAAGGATGTTCCTCTGTTTGTTTGCGGGACGAGTCTTCCGAGGGGGGGTCCCTATGCTTATTACACAGGCAGGGCTCGGCGGTGCCAAAGTCAAATCTTTGCTCATCTCGGCCAGTCTATTTATGTTCTCGAAATCAGAATTAGAACTGGGAGGCTTCGTTTCAACGCTATTCGATAGTAAATGGCATTGATAAATAAAATAAAAATTATAAAAATACAAATATAAAGAGAAAAAGTAAAAATATAAATATGAAGAAAAAAAATATAAATATAAATATAATATAAGTATAAAGTATAAAAATTATAGCAAAATACTCTTGTAAGTTTTTGAAATATTAAAGTTTATGTTGAAAAAAAAAAAATTAAAATTCACTTTTTCCGAGCTTCAACTTCAAACGCTGTCCGAACTATTCAAGGTAGAGAAAATTGGATTAAATTTTTTATAAAAAAGTTCACGACAGCATGTATGAAAAGTCAATAGCGCATGAGCAGGAGGTGTCCGAAGTGGCGTGACGAGGAAGTGTAATTTTTGTGAAGTCGCAGAATAATAGACCCATTAGTTGTTGAATCACATATCGCCGCGTCAGCGTTGAATTAAAAATGCATAAAAATTCATACGTCAACTGAACACAGCTAGAGAGCCATTACCGCCTGAAAAAATTTATTCATAACTAAATTCAAATAAAGCCACCGACTTGAAATTATTTTTTTTTTAAATTATTTTTACAACTTTGGACGTCTCCCACGCCTCAATTATTAACTATAGGTATATGCCGTAGCGGACTTTTTTTTGTAGAGAATTCAGTTACCTAGAAAATGATTTGTGAGCAATTTTACTCTATTACGTCTAGTTTGAGCTGCGTTTCGAGTTGAAGCACGAAAAGTGCCAAATTTTTATCGGTTCTATTTTTTCCTTGCCAAAATGTAGAGAGGGATAATAATGCACATTTTATAAATCATTATTTATGCTATTTGCTATAAAATGACGCTAAAAAAAAAACTCCAGGATTTCATTCTGAAAAAGAAAGCTGATTCGACAATGTTGAGTTCGGCAACATTGTCCGTCGCGTCTGAAATCGACAGCGTATGTCCCCTTTTTTTTTTTCAGAATTTTTAAATATGTTACATTTAATTACTCAACGAAAATTCTCCTAATTAAGGTGAGCTTTCGCACACGGTTTTATTATAGATGGAACTAGGTTATACAATTTTTTAAAGATGCTGGCATTTCAAGTTCGTGAATTACATTCGTGAATACAAATTTTCGTGAATACATATAATATCTCGACTACGAGGCTCCTAATGTTATTGAATATTTGCACACACGTTTTAGGGATAAACACTGATAGGCTGTAAAAATTTCAAGTCGATGACACTATATCGATATAACAGAGGAACATCCTTAAATGATGAAGAATTTGGGAAAAATAGAGCGAAGCATCGATATAATCTCAAAATTTTGGAGCAATCGATACGCTGTTTCGTTCAGTAGAATTCTGTTATAAACCGTTTACATACTTTAATATCGCTGACATTTAGCTGAAATCTGGCAACGTAATTTTTTTAATTAAAATATATCTGTCAGCTAAAACTTGATTTTCACCCGTTTAACGTTTCTTCAAATATTGCAAGTTACGAAAATTACTAGCTAATAGCACGTAAAACAGTTCACGTAAACGTAGTAAATAGTAATTACTAGTAAGAATAATGGGTAATAAAGTTTGAAAAATGGTTTTTACATATTTTGGGGTATAATGAAAATTGATTCAAATAAATATGAGTTTAAATTAGAGAAAATCTGCATTTTGTACGAATAAGCCCCCAAAAAAAATATTTTTGAACGTTTTTTTTTCAGAGTTAGAATTGTAGCGCTGATCAAATCTTGACGAGCGACTATTCATTCAATTGATAATTCGTAATTTTTTCTATATCTCAAAGACATTCTTCGGTCTAGATTCATCTTTTTTTTTTATCAGAAATTTGTGAAAACAATTTTTTAAAGCTATCACATGATTGAGATATCCGTACCATTGAAGCCTCTGTAAAAAATACTTTCTATTTTATATATATATGAGACATACCACGTTATCTCAGCTGTCCAAAAAATTATTCCTTGAATTGTTTTTTTTTTTTTTTTATAAATCAGAGTATGCGAACGGAATAATTTTCCCAGGTGTCAAGGCCCATAGTACCAGATGCGCTGGTCTACATGCATTTCGTCTTTTCCTTCGGACAAATATATCTTGCTCACGCTACATTGTACCGCCGAAATATCTTGTTCGAAAGAAAAATAATAAAATTCATGTAGCCAGCGCTTAAAGTCGCGCAGGGGCCTTGATATGCGGTAAGATTATTATCGTAGCATACGATTTAAATGCGATACGATAAAAAAAAAAAAAATTAAGGTATATTCATTTCTTGGGTGATCAAAGCCACGTGAAAATTCTCATAAGCGAATAAAAAAAAAGCTATAAAGTTTCTCTACGAGGACCATTTTCGTTTCTCTTGCAGGTGTAAAAGCGTCGTTTGTCAAGTTGGGAATCCTCGTACATTTTCGCTTTTATAATCGTTACATTGACTTGCAAAAAAAGAAAAAAAAAAAAACCGAAAAATCATGGAAATGTGCTTATCGGTGCTGAGAAGCGAGATACTATGCAGGGATCGTATAATAAAATCTATCTACTCTCTGATCGGTAGGCTCGACGAGCCAATACCGGAGAGTATATTTCTCTACGGTCACGTGGCAACCGGAAAATCCTTTATAATCAATAAATTTTTAAATTATCTCAAGCCAAATTTCAGTATAATAAATTGCATTGAACACACGAACGGTCGACACATTTACGAGTATATCCTCGCGGATTTGTCATCCGTGAAGCTCTCGTCCTCGAACGGTTACGGGATCGTTCGTAAGTGCGACAATTTATTGAATTTCATATCGCAACTGAGAAACATCGCGTCAAACGATAAACGTCCGATTTTCATTGTATTCGAAAAGTGCGATAGAATGCGCGACATGGACGTTAATATATTGCCAGCTTTTCTACGGCTTCGTGAATTATCGGGTGTAAACGTTTGTACGATATTCGTGAGCGACATCGTTTGGGAGAAATATTACGTAAAAATGGGAATGCTCGAGCCATTGAAGATTCATTTCTCGCAATACACGAGAGACGAATTTGCCCAAATATTGTATCTTTACAAGCCGAAAAATTACGGCGATGCTTTTTACAAGAATTATCTTAATCTCTTTTTATCCGTATACCTGAGATTTTGTCGTGATCTCAATGAGCTGCGTTACATGGCGAGAATTAATTTTTCAAAATACGTCGAGCCCATAGAAACGAATATTTGCGATGAGAACGACGTTAGCGCATTATGGCGTAATATTTCAAATGTCTTCAAGACGAATCTCGAAGTTATTTATTTGCGCGTATCGAGCGATGATTTTTCTCAGCGTACGCAATTGTCACAAGAAATCGAGTCAACGACGAAATTGGCTCTTAGCTTCGAGCTACCGTATTACGCTAAATATCTTCTGATCGCCGCTTATCTTGCTTCGTACAATCCGGCCAAGGAGGACAAACGTTTGTTCATGAAGCAGCAAAGTGGCAAAACTAAGAAACGCAAAGCGTCGAGTAAAAAAGCCATTGTCATGTGCACGCAATCGGGACCAAAAAATTTTCCCCTCGATCGTATGCTCGCCATATTTTGCGCTATAATCGACGAGAAAGTCGATTTAAATGCAAATTTACTCGCTCAATTGCCGACAATGTGTCAGCTTGGATTAATGGCGACCGTTGGCGATAATAATTTGGACGAGCCGAAATTCAAATGTTGCGTTAGTTACGATTTCATCACTGTTATCTCGAGAACGGTCGGTTTCAGCGTAAAAAATTATCTGTATGATTTTATACACTAGTTTATAACAATGTCACTGATTTATTTTACAATAAAATATACCATCATTGAATAATTGATATTTTGATAAAAAAACAAAAAAACCAAAAAAACAAAAATAAAATAAAATCCATATCCCGATCAAACATCATACTTAGGCGAATTAAGAAATTTTTTGATTCATGGTAGAAGCTCCGAATCTTGAGCATTTTCAAATTTTATAATTCAGGTGGCCCATTGCTACGCGGACGAGCTCGTCACGTATCCGCAGGAAATCGTTGATATTCTGCAGACTCATAACACGATACTCGACAATGAGATGCGAATGGTAAGTTTCGTTAAAAAAAAAAACTTGATTGATATTGTGAAAAAATTTAAAAAAAAAAGTTAATCGGATGCTAAATTTGAAAATATTGATTATAAAAAATATTTTGGCTCAACGAGACAAGGAATAAGCGTAAATGTACTTTTTTTTTTTTTTTTCAAAATTAATATAAATCCGTTTAACGATTGATCGATGAAATAATAATTTAGTTCTCGCTTGACCGATACGCAATGCTCGAACTATGTTAATTCTTTCTTTCTTTTTTTTTTTTTTTTTTTTCTTATTTATTTCTTTTCTTTCGAATTTTACAGACTTTTTGCCGGACCTTGATTCTATTGAGAAACAAAGGTCTTCTCGAGCCAACGGCTCTTCTCAGTCTCTTCTTTCAGCTTCTCCGTTGTCAGGACAAGGCTCTTCGACAATTTCTTCAAGCTCACATAATAACGGACATTAAGAACGTTAATGCGAAGCACAAAAATGCCAAGATCAATACGTCGTTGCAAAATTTTATGTTCACGATGCTGAAGGATTCGAACGCCAGAGCAGCCAAAATGTCAGCCGACATAATGATCGAGCTGTACAATAAGAATGTGTGGAATGATGCGAAAACCGTGAACGTAATTGCCACGGGTTGTTTCGCAAAAATTACAAAAGTAATGGTGGCGAGCTTGAAATTTTTCCTCGGTACGGATCCCGAGGCGAACGAAAATAGCGACGACAGCGACAGCGACGACGAGCCAAACGTGAAGCAGGTCTTAATGGCGAACAGGGCCAACAAGAAAACGAAGAAACGCGAGAAACAATTGAAGAAAGTAAAGCAATTGTTCGCAAAATCGAAGAAAAAACGCTCGAAAGCGCCGCAATTTAATTTCTCAGCGTTGCATCTCATTCACGATCCGCAGGGTTTTGCCGAAAAATTGTTCAAACAATTGGAGAAGAACAACGACAGATTCGAGATAAAATTAATGACCCTCGATGTCATATCACGGCTTATCGGTTTGCACAATTTGTTTCTATTCAATTTTTATCCCTACGTGCAACGTTTCCTGCAGCCGCATCAGCGCGAGGTAACGAAACTCTTGCAATTCGTCGCGCAATCGTCGCACGAGCTCGTGCCACCGGAAATCCTCGAGCCATTGCTACGTACGCTCGTGAATAATTTCGTTAGCGAGAGAAATTCGGCGGACGTAATGGCGATCGGTTTGAATGCGGTGCGCGAAATTTCCACGAGATGCCCGCTCGTGATGAGCGAGGATCTACTGAGGGATCTCGCACAGTACAAGAATTATCGCGAACGCAGCGTTATGATGGCAGCGAGATCTCTGATATCGCTGTTCAGGCACACGATGCCGGATCTTTTGCACAAAAAAGATCGCGGAAGACCGACCGAGGCTACGGTGGCGCTTGAAGCCCCGAGATACGGTGAAATTTCTGCCAAAGATTTTGTTCCCGGCGCTGAAGCTTTGCTGGAAAATGAACGCAACGATGAATTGGAGATCGATAGCGAGGACAGCGATAATGACGACGAGTGGATCGATGTGAAGCACAGCAGCGACGAGGAGCGCAACACCGAGGAGCCGAAGAAAGATAAAGATGATGATGTAGACGATGAAGATGATGATGATGATAATGATGATGATAATGATAATGATGATGATGATGATGATGATGATGATGATGATGATGATGATGATGATGATGATGATGATGATGATGATGATGATGATGATGAAGAAAGCGAGGAAGACAACAGCGAGGATGAAGAAATGAGTGAAAACGATGAGAAATCCTCCGGGAAGATTACATCGAAGAAACGAAAGCACGAGAACGATCAGGAGGATTGCCGGAAACGATTGAAAACGGAAGGTGGTAGCAAACGCGTGAAAAAAATCAAGAGGACAAAGCTGGAGAGGAAGCGCGAAAAATTGGCGAGATTGATGAAAATGAAGACGGTGAAGAGAATTGAAATGACAGCGGAGAGGAAAGAGAAAGCCTCGAAGATATCGGTGGAGCGTTTGCTGACCGACGAGGATTTCAAGAGAATCGACACGGCGCTGGTGAAGCAGCAAGTTACTCACGCGAAACGCGGTTCAAAGAGAACGATTCAGGAAGAAAATTCGCGTGGTGAGCTCGTTAAGCTCGGTGACATCGAGAACATATACAAGAAACGAAAGCACGACAAGCAAACTCGCATGGACAGCGTAAAGGTAATTTTAATTTTTGTCGATTTTAATTTTTTCGTAATTTCGTTTTTTTTTTTTTTTTTTTTTTTATTTTTCCCCATTATTGCAGCTCGAACTCTTCGGTTCATTATATCCGGATTTTCGATTGACAAAGATTATAATATCCGGACAATTGATCTTTAATCGTGCGACTTTATTCGCTGCTTACTTCGTATCGAACAGTTGGATTTTTTATTACTCATTTTGCAATTATACAACTTACAACAGTTTTATCTTTCTTTTTTTTTTTTGTTTTTTTTTTCAATTTCGTCGAGCGTAGCTTTGTGAAAAATCATAAACCGCGAGTCTGCAAGACGTTTAAAGATTGCAGTACCTTTTTAACGCAAAATATTCAAATAAATAAATAATTACGCTCGTAATTTCACGATTTTTGTAATATTTTACGAATTACAGGAGGGACAGAAGGGAAGAGAGCGATTCGGTTACAAGGATGGCCGTCAGAATCCGCTCTGCAGCACGACGAATCGCGAGAAGAAGAAGACAAAAGCCTTTCAGATGGTGAAGCACAAAGTCAAGCGAAAGACAAAGAGGTCTTTCAAGGACAAGCAAATATCTCTTCGAAATCATCTTGTCAAGCAAAAGAGAATGAAATAATATATCCTGTACATTGAGCAAAAAAAGGTTCATACATAAAGTTCTTATTCAAGTTTTTCGTATTTTTTATCCCCTCCCGTTTACCCACAAGCCTCCGCGAACGTTGTGATGGGCGCGCTGCGATCGCCATCTGCCCCGTCCGCCATGTTTTCCTAAGACGAGAGAGCGCCCTGCCGCCCCGCTTGCTTGTCAAGCAAACCCATTCGCGTTCATGGTACGCAATGGGCAACGTAAAAAGTGAGAAGTGAGATAAGCATATCCGACTGTTATTGACGCGGCACTTGGCAAAAACTGATAGTGAATAATAGCCCGTTAGCAATAAAGTGTGAAATATAAATTGAGTGTTTTGCAATCGTGAAAAAAAAAAAAAAAAGAAAACGCAACGATGTTGATCAAGGAAGAGCCACAGTGGAACGGGTTCGGCGATTCCAATTTTGAGATTTTTCCAGAACTCGATACGCTGGGTAAGTTTATACCGTTTGTACACGAGTTAAGCCGTCAAATCGTATCATCTGTTTCTTTAAAAAAAAAAAAAATTCTCTGAAAATACGCCTAATATAAAAATAAAATATAACTAAAGACGTCGATTTCACGCGTGTATTTCCCGAATATTATCCTTCTGATACCTAAACGCCCATTCACATAGATAACATGAATAGGGATTGAAAAAAAAACCATATTCATGGACGAGCGTACAGTCATCGAGAAAAGACGATAAGTGTCAGCTATAAACGCACACACGTTTGCCGCATATAGAACACGTGCTTCGCGTTATTCCATACGGTAATAATAATATGATACAATTTTTATATTTGGCCTTATCAGATTTTTTTTTTTTTTTTTGCAATAATTATGTTGAACCGATTGAAGAATAGAGATTTTTATTTTCACGCTTTCCCATTGTTTCGAACACTTTTCTCAATGGGATCCAATGATAATTAATTTAAAAGTCTTGAATTCGTGTTTGTTGGTGAGATAAAAACGTGTCCGAAGCGTTATTATCTCTTCCCTTGTATCATTCGTACGTATAAAGTACGAAGAGAACACAGGAAATATAATTATAAATAAAATACATAACGTTTCCTGTATTTCCAATGTTTCGTGCTCGGTTTCGTGTCTTGCATAATAACAGTTGTTGATATTATTCTTTATTATTATTATTATGCGCTTGAAAACGAGAAAAATAATTTTTTTTATCGTGATACATATTTCACGAACGTGCGCACAATTTTTCGTGAAATATCTAAAACTCCGGAAATCGTAGAATTTCGTTCATACGCACGCAGAGAATGCAGGAAATATATACAAGGAGGGGGGGGATTGCCCTCTCACCATTCCCGAAGGGTTTTGTTGATGCTTTATTCAAGGTCAGTGACCTCCCTGTCACGCTGTGATGCAAAATCCGATGTAAAGAGCGCATTTAGACCTCAGCGAAATAACACGGGGAAAAAGATTAACTGACGCGAATGAAATTAATATTGTACTCTTTGCTCCTATATAGGCAAATATAGGGAAGATTCGTGATTTAAAAAAAGAATGCACGGAGTCTATGAGGGACGCGCATTCTTTCACTAAATGCGTAGAACCGAGATTTTTTATTTTTATCTTCAGTAAGCTATTATGCCATTAATAATAAAAAATAATAATAATAATAATAGTATAAATAATTTACTAATGCAGGATTTTATATACTTCACGACACAATAAAATTATTCGATTGACAAAGAATCATCGTAAAATTACGAAAAATATATTTCACAAATAGTCTTGAATTTACGAATTTCATTGCACTCCCATGACGTTAAATTTGTACTTTTGGGTTATACAAATATTCTTGGTGTCACGTTTTTACATGATTTTATTTTTATTCCAATTCTCATAATAATGATAAAATCGTGAAATCATGAGAAGTTTCTTTTTTTTTTTTTTCAATCACGAAGAACTTCCAATCTTATCTTCCCCTCTGAGACTCATCTTTATCGAGCTTTAAGTTTTTTTTTTTCTTCTGTTATGCTCTCATTTTACGTATGTTTTTTTTTTGAGAACTTCGAGACGTCTATCCTTCGTCACCCTCATAATATAACCCGCACACACGAAAGAGGCTTTTCCTCGTTTCCCCCCTCCCCATGCAGTCCCCAGGACCATTCCTCGTAAAAGTTGACTTCTGCATCGCGGCAATCCTAACCGGTACAGTCTTCCGGAAAAATGTTCACGCGAACCATAGATTATTTCACGTATTTTACGAGTACAATGTACCATCTGTATTGATAAAAAAAATTGTTTAATCATGCATAATAATAATTTTTCAATATTTTATATCGATGGATTAATGCCAAAGGGGCCTAAGCGCCAAAAAGTAGGTTACTGCCAGAAGGGCGTAAGCGCTATACTCGGCGGGTTTGAGGGAAAGAGAGAACGGGCATAAGTGCCAGGGCGCTTACGCCCGTACGGCAGTAAGAACTCGAATATATTGTGAGATCGGTAAAATATTACTGCCAGGGGGGCGTATCTCCACCCCAAAAAAGTTTGTCGCTTGCGCCGCTGTGGCAGTAGCAACTCGAAGAAATTGTGAAATCGGTCAAATCTTACTGCCACAAGGGCGTAGGCGACAAACTTTTTTGGTGGAGATACGCCCCTCTAGCATTAAGATCTGGTCGATTTCACAATTTCTTCGAGTTCTTACTGTCATACGGGCGTAAGCGCCCTGGCCCTTACGCCCGTTTGGCTGTAGAAATCTCTTTCCCTTATACCCGCCAAATATAGTGCTTACGCCCTTCTGGCAGTACAAACGCAAAAATTTCGAAAAAAAGACGCCTACGCCCCTTTCGCATTAATCCATCGATATAAATCGCATTAGTCCATCGATATAAATTTTTAATATTGAAGAGTCATTTGTAATTATACGTGAAAGATTTAAAAAATGATTAATTGAAAATAAATGATGGTCCAAATTATAAAGAGGTTCATTGAGGCTGGAGTCCTTCGTAAAGCTGCGAATCGGGAACGTGGCGTTTTATAATATTTCGCATGCTTACAAAAAATAATGTTACAATAGAGATTCTGACCTCGCTACCGCAAAACATTTACGAGACGAATTTTCGAGACTCAATTTATCAAATCCCAGCACACGTTATCGCAACGAACTTCATTTTAGCCTACTCTTCTTTGAGATTTGTTTGTATTTTAATTTTTATTTTTATTTTTTTTCGAGATATAACGCTATCGCTCACAACCGGCCTGCGCCATAATCTCGAAGTCTCAAAATAATATTCACCTTTCTCGATGTTTCGTTTGCTGCATCGAAAAATTCTCGAGGTTTTCTTTATTTCTTGCAGTTTTTTTTTTTTTTTTTTTTTTTTCTTTACTCGGAGCTGGAATAATTGTTTCCGGTTGCAGTTATTGTACTATGCTCACTCGATTTATTATCTCGTTGCACAAGGACATTTTTAAAAGCAAAAAAGTATTTGAGGGTCAAATTTTTCAAAATAATGACGTGAATGAATTGCATCGTAAATTCATTATGATCATCGTGTTGCATTGTGATAATGAATAATTCTGGCTTCTATGAAAAGAGAAAAATTATTAATGATTTGCGATGAAAAAATTTCAAATATTTACAAAAATTGGCACTTAATTTTTAACCAATGATAACAATCAGTGTCGACGATTGATTGAATATCGTTGATGATGATTTAAAAAAATTACTTTTTAAGTATTAAAAATAAAAAGTCATATTTTATAATTTTCAAAAAGTTATTTTCTACGATTTTGAAAAATTAGTTAATGATTAAAAAAAAAAAAATGATTTTGAATAATTTCGATCAAGAAGCAAATCGTCTTCTTGTCTCCTGATCGAAGGATCCACCGGTTCAAGATAGCAGTGTGTATATATTGCACTATAGGCAAACGAAAAAAAAAAAAAAACAACCTTTACGGTATCCATCCCACTCTTAACAGGCGTGGAAACGTGCCGTGAACGATGCTTCGTATCTCTCGCACGCTCGTTCGACATCGTCAAGTCCACTCCTTTGCGAGCTGTGAATCTCGCCGGTTATACATTTTTTTTTTTTAAGACCTCTCTAAGCATGAAATTGGTGGTCTCGAGACCGGCTGGCTGGCAAAATTGACCACCACTGACTTTATATCTACTTAGAAAAAAAAAAAAAAAAACAAAAAAGTGCAAAGTGTGCAATTATTATGTATATGAGGATAGCATCGTCGCGAAGTTTGCACGAACCGCGGTGTTTTATTTTTTATTCTGCTCGAAATAACTTGGTATAATTCTGTGATAAATCAGGATTTAATAATCGAAAAGTATTGATTAAATCTTAATTTTTTAACCATGATCACTTGCCATTAAATTTGTATTATTATCATAATACTGAAAATGAACCAAATTTTTTATGTATAATTTTATTTTATTATCGAGAATATTTCGGGCAAATCGCGCGTGTAGTGTGTACAAAAAGTGGCTGTGGTACTGAAAAAAAAAAAAAGACGATTTTACGAAAGAAAACATATTTCATTTTTTTCCAATGTTGATATTAATGTGTAATTTGAGAGTTGAGAAAAATTTCGATGTATATATATAAGCATAATATGTGCGAATGGTGAAATTTCGTGTGGTTTTAAAAATTGTACCGATCGCCTGGAAAATCGAAGATGAGAGACAATTCCGATCATTGCATCTTGGATATGATGGATACGACCGATGGAAATTGGACTATAGGTAAATTCTTTAGAGTTTTGTGAAGAAAAAAAAAAAAAAAAAAAAAAAGCAAAATATATATCAATGAAAGAAGGGAAAAAAAGATGCTCGAAACGTCGAAGCCTTGAAATTTATGACAACGATAAGGATTTTTTTTTTACTCATACGAAAAATAAACGCTTCTTTTCGATGTATGACGGACTCGAGTTGTTAAAATCGTGTATATAGAAGAATAGAAACTGGCACAACAATTGATAACACGTGGGAGCAGAATTATGTATATATTATACATATACGTATGTGTGTAGATCTTTATTTTTTAGGTGACACGAATAAAACGTGTGTGCGAGGGTACGATAAAACTTCGTAGCCACCCTTTTAAATTTCCCCATTTTCGTATAGGTCTATCGTCTTATCTACAAACTTCTGGAAGCTTTATCTATTCGATTTATCAATAGTCAGATGTTTGGGCGGAGTTTCCGTATGAATGTAATTTTGTTTATAAATATTACATACGATCGATGTTTTCCATTGCCCAAGCAATATTTTTTCACTCGAGTTATTCGCTGTTTCGGAGTAAACAAAAAAAAAACCATTAAAATCGATTTCACGATGAATTCATTACGAATATTATTGCGGAAACATAATATTGTCTTTTTTTTTTTTTCATGTAAGAAATATTTGTAGGTTTTTTTTTCGGATAGTTGTTTATAATTATCTTGTTAAAAAATGATTCTTTTTAAAATTCGGGGTAATCATATTTTTCTTTTTATTTGGAGCAGTCCATATATATACATATATATATATTATATATATATCTCTTTTTTAAATTTGGAGCAATATTATATTTTTTTTCAAGATTCACCGATCTGTAAATTTTCGGTGTATATCTTTAGCCATACTACAGATGTGTTCGTAATTGTTCAGGTGTGTTCCTATTTTTCCGTACTATATATTTAACCGACGGATTAGGAAATGTATGTTTGAAACGAAATTACATAATAAGTCGACACAGGTTATCCGTGCAATGAAAAAAAAAAGAAAAAAAAAAATCGCCAAGCGTTAATAATAAGCCTATAAAGCTATCGTAGATTTTATTCTGTGCGTAGAGCAATATGTTCGAACAGTGATATGACGAGTTCAATGAAAGCAGAGTAGGTCGCCCGTTCATAATTTAAAAAAATTTAACTTCCATATTGCATCCTCTCAATATTTTTCTTTTCAGCTTAATAAAATTCCTCTATGAGAAAGTGGTTTTCTTTTAATTATCGATTCCTCGTAGAGGAACCGTTGTGAATTGGAAAAATTTACATAAGAATAAAAAGAAATGTGCAAGTTTCAATCCTCCCACAATATTTCCAGCTGTACGTACAGTTGGAGCTTTGAATTAAAAACTTCATCGAATTGTGTTTCGAAAAAAACTAAAAAATATTATAAAATTCAATCTGCTTCAGTGATTTTTGCCAACTTATACATATCTCCCTTCAAAATGGAGAAAGAAAGATGCGAATTCATAAAATAATCATCAATAACATGAGAAAATTAAAAAAAAAAATTACGTCTTCATCGGATTAAAGATAATTGTAAATAATTGTAATCCTTTTAGTTTGGATTCATAATTTTTTAAAAAATAATCATCACATTATATTTTACGTACTTCATATTGTCAATGCACTATATATATTGATGAAAAAGAAAAAAAAAATATTGATGACGCGTATTGCTCGGGTCTTCGGAGTCCTTGACGAATGTACAGAAATTGTAGTTAGGGTTTATTCACCTGAATAAAAATTAGTCACGAGCCAATGTAAAATAGAACGTGAAAATCTTTTCCATATCCCACGCTTGCTGGATAGATTATTCGAGGTGTATTTTAATTATTATTATCGAAACTTTGTGACTCACCGACGTAAAACGAGAGTACCATCCGAGTAAAAATCATTTGAAATCATTCAATTACAAGAATGTCAATATTTATTATAAAAAAAATTTAAATAAAAACGCTTATGTCCAACGACCAATCGTTCCGTTAATTATTCCTTTCATTTTGCACGAATTTTTATTTCATCCGAATACTCATTATATCTTAGCCGCTTTTGCACTAATTGCTTCATAAAATTAAACGACCTCTCAGTCTCGAAAAATGACCCATTGAGTCATAAAATAATTGATAAATACATTTTCGGATTTGATTTACCAAGTACGGGCTATCGAAAGTTGTCTGTTCATTGACCTATCATTAGCAATTATTTCTGACTAAGCACCTTTGGAAACGAGAATCCGATTTCTCGAATCTTACACAAAAGACAATATACGTAGCACGTAATTATTTTGCTCGCAGGTCAAATCTTTTGCTTGCACATATAATAACCCATATATACGGTGAGAAAGCATGAGAAGGAAAATTCAATATACAACCTCGGAGTACATAAATAAAAATAATTTCCTGTAAAATTAACGATGCGGATAATATTCGAACAAAAAAGAGAAAAAAAAACAATATTATTGAGTACTAAATAATGATTTATCCTAATTATAAATAATTGTCGCAAAGAAGTTATCATTAAAATTTTTTCTATAAATGTTGATAATATTATTATTAGTTTACTAGAATAATAATGAAAGTATAATTTTTTTTTACAATGATTACTCATATTTCTTGCTCATTTTGGAAAAATCGTGGAAATGTTTAAAAAATCCGAAAGAGTCGAGGATAAATGGACATTCCCTTTATCCCACTTGATGGCTTGTGAAGGTAAGCGCAGGAGATAGGATTGTCTCGTACGTTCACAGGTAACGATAGCCCCAAGCCGTGACGCAGCCGGCCGGCTTCCACAAAGTTCATTGACTCAAAATCTGCCGGCCTTGCTCATCGTCTCTCGCCATCATATATATATATATATATATATATATATTTTTTTTTTTTCACTCGTGCGAAATAAATACTACGAAAAAAAAAGAATGTTAAAAATTGACAAAAAAAAGTTCATTATCCAGTATCCCCTGCTACTAGCAATGAGAATAAGATTATTTATACAACGCGATTACGTTCATTTAATAAAAATTACAAAAAAAAAAAACAGAATCGATTATAGTTGACAAAAAATTTGATTTTCCATAGATTATGAGAGTCCGCTTCCTGCGGATGATTTTCTACAAGCCCTCAGCTCAGAGCTGGAAATTCCGCTGCTTTTGGGTGGCGAGGGATCGCCAGGACACGACGAGAGTCCCGATGAGATAATGAAAGGAGCTACACTCGAGTCATCGTTTCCAAATTATTCGAATTACGAAAAGTATGGCCTTAATTTCGTCGATTTTGGCGATGTTTTCGATAATGATTCCAACAACGGTGAGTTATAATGAAAAATACATTCAATAATAATTTTTCAATATAATAAATATAAATAGAAGCATACCGACTTGTAATTGAACGATATCGTTCCAATGTACTCTGTTTTTTCACGTTAATTATTCACCAAATATTCAATTGAAAATGATACGGCAAGAAATTTCTATTTTATAAGAAAAGGAAAAAAAAAAAAATTCTTCACGATTGTTATGTAATTTTTTTTTCTTCTTTTTCTCAATCGATATTCAGAAAAATCAAAATCGAATGATAAGATGCATAAAATAAAAATGGAGCCCGAAAGTCCATGCCCGCAATTGCCACCTTCGCCAAGTCCCAGTCATTCAGAGTCCAGCGGCTCGGAGTGGCAACAAGAAATGGACAATGCGACCGGCGCTGAAACGAAAGTAAGAAGAAAATTATTGCCCCGTTCATCCAACTTGATCGGAATATATTATTTTCTCATTTACTCACGACAATTTATTATTTCAGTTTTCTCTGGATACTCCGCCAATTTCCCCACCCGAGACCGAATCACCGCCGATCTCTCCGCAGCCCGAGGCAAATATGGCTGCTCGGATTCAGCAGATCAAATTGTTACCTATCGGCTCACACGAACGAGATTCAACGACCAAGTTTGTCCTTGCCAACGGAAATTCCGCAAAACGCGTCTGTCTGCAAACGAAAAACAACAAATTCGTGACTCAAAATAATGGCGTTAAGCCCTCGGGTACAGGTACGTGCAGATTGGCAAAATAACATATTCTGTGATTAGGAGTATGAATGAAATTTTTTTTTTTCAATCATTGGGGCGCATAATGTTAGAGTAAGTAAAAATAATGAGGACGTATTTTTCTATTTTTCGTTAAAAATTACAGATCCACCTGTTATAGGCAATTTAATTTTACTGATTTTCATATATATATAGATATAGCGTAACATGTGTGACGTCATAATGTTATATTTTTCAATTTATTATATTAACGGCAATTTTGATTCAAATAAAAAAATAAAAAATACGTACTAAATGTTTTTTCCTAAACTACCGAATTTTGAAATGAAAAAATTTCATTTATACTCCCATTTAAAGTAACGCTAGAGTAAAATAATAATTTTCATTGATTTTGAAAAGAATAGATATGAAAGGAATACAAATTTTATAATATTTATGATCGTTGAAAAGATAAATAAAAATCGCAAATCGTTTCCTCATTATTTTATCACGCTCGTAAAATTTATTTTACGATAAAGCGAAAATTGGGAGTACAAATGAAATTTGTTTATTGCAAAATCTGGTAGTTTGGGAAAAAATATTTAGTACGTATTTTTTATTTTTTTTTATTTGGATCAAAATTGCCGTTAATATAACAAATTGAAAAATATAACATTATGACGTCACGCATGTTACGATATATCTATATATATATAAATTTGTGAAATTAAATTGCCTATAACCGGTGCATCTGTAATTTTTAACGAAAAATAGAAAAATACGGCCTCATTAATTTTACATACTCTACAATTATGCGCCCCAAAATGATTGAAAAAAAAAAATTTCATTCATACTCCTAATTGGGAGTATAAATGAAATTTTTTTATCACAAAATCTGGTAGTTTAGGAGAAAATATTTAGTACGTATTTTTTATTTTTTTTTATTTGAATCAAAATTGCCGTTAATATAACAAATTGAAAAATATAACATTATGACGTCACGCATGTTACGGTATATATATATAAATCCGTGAAATTAAATTGCCTATAACCGGTGCATCTGTAATTTTTAACGAAAAATAGAAAAATACGGCCTCATTAATTTTACATACTCTGGCATTATGCGCCCCAATGATTGAAAAGAAAAAAAAAATTTCATTCACACTCCAAATTGGAAAATCCACCTGTCGACAGGTAGCGAGTTTCGTAAGCGAGATAAAGCAAGGAAGCATTTTGTCGTTGAATAATTTTGTTCTTTGAAATTAAAAAAAAAAAAAAACGATAATTATCGTTGCAGAACAACCGAAAAAGATGATAGTACTGAGCGCACAGGATTTTGCCGCTCTGACGAAGAGAGTCAAGCAAAACAACAGTACGCAACCGTTGAAGATTCAATCGTTGCCAAAAAGTCATCAAAAGGTCGAGTTACAAAATTCATTCAATCTTCAAAGCGACGAATCCATCCGAGCACCGAGCACGATACAGATAGGTCCGACAAATCACGTCAAGGTCATAGCCCCATCGCCGAATCTTCACTTAAAGAGCAACGCGACGGAAAGCCCGATGAAAATAACAATTTCCGGAATATCAAACGAGAGCACGAGGGTAACGTCGATTCCTCATTGTGCGCCGGTAATCGTGAAAAAAGAATGCACAAATCGTCCACCGTTGTTAATCAGAAACGATACCACGGATTTGATGAATCTCGCTGTGAGACAAGAGTGCGAGATAAAAGCCATCAAGAGACAGCAGAGAATGATTAAGAATCGCGAATCGGCCTGTTTGTCGCGAAAGAAAAAGAAGGAGTACTTGACCTCGTTGGAGAATCAGATAGCGGATTTGCAGCGTGAGAATAGACAATTGAAAATTGAAAATTCGACACTGAGACAGAGACTCTGCGGGATCGAGTCGGTTAATGGAAAGAGCAAGAAGTTTGGCAATATTAATCTCGGTGTGAATAGAAAAAATACGGCAATAGTTCTCGCTATGATGTTCATGGTGTCACTGAACTTTGCCAACTTTGGGTGAGTCAAACATTTGTTTTTCTTCTTTAAAACTTTAACGAATTGTCCGGTACGATTATTCCAAAAGAATATCAATAATTGTTTTTTTTTTTTTAATTATATTATTTCATTGAGTGTAATTTTCTTTTTCTCATCTGAGTATATCATAAAAATTTCGCAATTGGGAGTATAAATGAAATGTTTTAATTTCAAAATCCGGTAGTTTAGGAAAAAATATTTGGTACGTATTTTTTATTTTTTTATTTGAATCAAAATTGCCGTCAATATAACAAATTGAAAAATATAACATTATGACGTCACACATGTTACGCTATATCTATATATATATATATATGAAAATCCGTGAAATTAAATTGCCTATAACCGGTGCATCTGTAATTTTTAACGAAAAATAGAAAAATACGTCCTCATTATTTTTACTTACTCTACATTATGCGCCCCAATGATTGAAAAAAAAAACTTCATTCGTACTCCTAATTGGGAGTATAAATGAATTTTTCTTATTTCAAAATCTGATTAGTTTAGGAAAAAACATTTGGTACGTATTTTTTATTTTTTTATTTGAATCAAAATTTCCGTTAATATAACAAATTGAAAAATATAAAATTATGACGTCACACATGTTACGCTATATATATATATATATATCAAAATCCGTGAAATTAAATTGCCTATAACAGGTGCATCTGTAATTTTTAACGAAAAATAGAAAAATACGTCCTCATTATTTTTACTTACTCTACATTATGCGCCCCAATGATTGAAAAAAAAAAAAAATTTCATTCATACTCCCAATTGGCAATACTGTCTGGTACGGTCCGTTGAGTGGTGATCCTTTTCAAAATTATTTTCCAACAGCCCAAATGAGCTAAATTATTTAGTCGTTTTTTTTTCGATTTTAATATGTACGGTTAACATAATGAAAAATAAATAACTATAAATGTTAATTCGAACGGAGTTGCAGTTGTCAGTAAGGTGAATATTCATTAAAAAGAAAAAAAAACAAAAATTTTTCATTAAAAAATCCGTGATAATAGTCAAATTTTAATTTTACAGCTCATTCCAAATGCTTTTACGATAAATGTTGTTTTATGTCTGCTTCAGTGAATTCATACGCAATCTTATAAAAAAAAGCTGTGTAAACTTAAAATTCGACGATAATTACACGGGGCCTTTCAGTAAAAAAAAATAACAAATTGAGAAAATTCACCTTCTAGCCAATTTCCATGTTCATTTTACCTTAGACCAAGCAAAGAATAGTTAAAAACGTTTTTATCTTTGTTTTTCAAAAAAATTTACTATCTTTTTGGACGCGAATTAAAATTTCCATTAAATCCAAAATTCGTATGATCGAAAATTCGTCAATTTCCCGCCCGATTGTTTCCCCCCTCAGTGACGTATTCTACAAAGACAGACAGCAGCTCGAGAGAGCGAGCAGGGTGGGTAGCGATTCGATGTCGTCGACAGTCAGGCATGGTAGATCGTTGCTATGGACGGAACAGGAAACGAGCAATGAAAATGAAAGAATTTCGAGCATAAATAAGAGCAGTAGCGCGACACCGTTGCATCATCCCATGTGTCCGATGTACATAAATCAAACGGAATCGATACGTTTGGATCTCGAGCTGCGACGATGGATCGGGCGTGATTCGGATCGTGATAATTGGACCGATTCGCCGGGAAAACAAACGAGAATAAAGACAGTGAGCGAGCTGATATTGCCGAAGCCAATGTTGGCGAGGGAAAGGAATGCGAAAAATTTCAATTTATTGCCGGTCATGAAGAGAGTGACAGAATCGAAGGGGGAAACGATCGGCAGCGTTACACCGTTGAGCAGCAACGCGGTCGAGGTATTCTCGCCGATTCTTCGCGATCACGCTTCGCTGTTCGATGCGCTGCGACAGAGAGACGATACATTTTACGTCGTATGGTTCACCGGAGAACATTTGCTGCTTCCCGCTTCCCAACAAAATAACACAGCGAGACCAAGAATGTCTTTGGTCTTTCCTGCCGTTGCCGTAAATGGTAAAGTACATTTTTACCCCCCCCCCCCCCCTAAAGAGTTTTTTTTTTTAAATCAAAATATGAGAAAAAAAATATCCAACGATCCTCCGTCAAAATTGATATTAAGATTTTTTTTTACGATTATCCCTTCGTTTATTTTTTTTTTTTCTCTTTCAGAAAGTTTATCCGCACCGCCCGATCACGTAAATATGATGCAAATTGATTGCGAGGTGACGAACACGCAATTTTTGCATCTCCAAGAGTCCGTAATACCGAAACATCTGCGAGGCAATCGTAAATCATCATCGACGAATTCATCCTCGCGAAATCGTTCCGGCGTGCCCGCGAAAACGTCCGCTAATAAAAAAACTGAATTTGCCAATGTAAATGAAACAAGCGCCTTGCCATCCGAGAGTTACAACGAAATTTATTCGTTGAAGAGCAAAGATCCTTATCGCGCGGAGCGAGTACCGTCCTACGATGCGAAAAACGAATTTAGCCTGGATACGAACGGTCTCAGGGTCATTTTACCGAGGGAAAAAAAAATTCGCCGGAGACGCGGCATGGCCAATCGATAAATTCGATTTTCATGAATCTCCCGAAAGTTCATGAGACGAGACACGATCCTTTCTCGAATTGATGATGCATTTTATTGCCAAATTACGAGCTAACCGGCTGTGTGAATTTTAGTATATTCGACTTGTGACACCCCCAATCCCCCATTTATCGCTCTCTTCGGGCACGAATTTCTTATCCCGGATTATCATAGAATTCCGAGATCGTCGAGAATTTAAAAAAAATGCGTGTTTGAACATTGTGCGAATTCACAAACCACGTTTTTTTTTTTCCTTCTTTAATTTACCATGAACGAATCAATGACTGATAGGAGACGAAAAAAAAGCAAATGAAATTACAAGTGGCAATCTTTTGTACGCTGTATTTGTAAATTAGTCCGAGGTAGAGAAATTAATATTGTCCATTGACGTGCAAATCTTTATGTAATGTCATGTATGTATGCGTGTGTGTGTGTGTGCGTTAGGTAGAGTTAAAATAATCGAGACGCGACTTGGTAGAGTCTTTTGCACGATTTTATCGCACATGTTACTCAGTAAGGGTATTTTGTTATTTATATATTACATGTATATGCAAGGCATTGCGTTTTTTTTTTTTTTTTTTTTTTTTTTTTTTTTTTTTTTTTTTCACAGCCAATGCAAAATGTTGGTAATATCAGTATTTAGTGCCGAAGATAGACCTGTACCCGTTTGTGGTGTACGACACGATGATATTACCTTGACGGTACTGAGGACATTTTTTTTTTTTTTTTTTTGGCAATCTGGGATAAGTTTTCCGACGCCAAAACGATGATAGAATTATTAGATAATAGAGATTTAAGTTATTCCGTCATAATGCAAATTATATATATTGATATACATTTTTTTTTTCTAATTACGTGCACAAGTACCGATGTGTAAATGGGGAATTCCAAGCAAATTCACCTGGGCCATATGAATCCTGACCATTTTAGATTTTTCGGATTTTTTTTTCTTCCGAATAATCCTCAACCTAAGAGGGACCAAACTATTTTGAGAAAATTTTTTTTTCAAGATTTTTTTTTATACATCATTAAAAATTAACTCAAAAACGTTATGTTTTTTTTTTTCAATTTTGGGTGAATTCACTGATCTCAAACGATGATTTTAAGACCAGAACGGGAGTGGAACTCTTTTTTTTTTTTTTTTTCTATTTTTTTTTCAAAGGAATGTAAACGGATCAGTGTCAATAATTTCAACGCAAGTTGTGAATTTTTTTCCAAAATCACTCGTAAATAAATAATGACGCGTCATTGTTATTTAAAAGAATTGTTACCAGCTTGAAAAAAAAAAGTATAAGCAAGTAGTTTTTGTGCAATTTTGAAACCTTAAATACCCGACGTGCTACTTCATAATAAAGAGCTTTTGAAAAACAGTAAATTATTATTTATTCATGAGAGATTTTGAGACAGGCGAGAACAAATAAAAAAAAAATTCACAACTTTCCGTTCGAAATTATTGACATTTATTATTTACATTAATTTGAAAAAAAAAAAAATAGAAAAAACTAAAGTTCCATTCCCGTTCTGGTCTTAAAATCATTTGAGATCAGCGAATTGATCCAATTTTTTCCAAAAAAAAGCCTTTCGAGTTAATTTAAATGGCGTATAAGAAAGAAAATAAAAAAAAATGTTCTCAATTTTTTTTTGTCTTTTTTAGGTTGAGACTATTGAGAAAAAAAATATCAGAAGAATATAAAATGGTCAGGGTCATGGCCTGGGTGAATTTTCTCGGAATTTGATTTCCCAAAATGAAAGTTCAAACGACTCGTAAATAAATTGATGATCGACATGCCGAAATCGCGATTATTATTATTATTTTTTTTTTTCATCCTTCGACGATGAATTAACATACAAAAACTCCGGTTTAAAAATAACAAAAGCTTTATCATATCGTATGCACGATAAATTCGCAAACTCATCGAGCCCCCACACTGTTTTCTCCCGTGTTTTTCTTAATTACCAGTGAAATCAATGAGAGATTTCCTGATACTTTTTTTTTTTTTTTTATTTGTTTTGCTGCGCTCAGAGCTAAAATTCATTTTAGATCAGGAGTTGAATTACCGAGATAAGTTCGCAGATCGGTAATCGTCGATCTTATCAATTTTGCCTTTATCGAAGGTCTTCCGAGTCTCTGATGTGCCGTATAACGATGACAACCACCGAACGAGTAGTAATAATCGCCGCCTGAAATGGGGAAAATTAATCGATTCATCTTATCACGACCTTTCTCTCTGTCGCGAAATTCACCGGGCTAAAAAGACAAACACGACTTATCGGGATAGATAACGATCTTTTTTTTTATCGAATCTTCATTCCATCGTGGTTTTTTTTTCTTACAATCTTCGAATAATAATAATAATCGTTAAAAAAAACATTCTTATCGATTTTTTTTTTTTTTTTAATTACAAAATAGGCATTAAAAATGTTTTTAAGATGATATATATATATATAGCGTGTGTTTGTATAAATTACAAAAGCAATAAACAGGGTTTGTTTACTTTTGCCATTATTCGCAGGAATTTTGTTAAATTTTTTTCCAAAAGTTTCTCCATCAAAGCTTGGCACATTTTACTTTACCGATACGAATATCCCATGTTTTTACGAGTATTTCATTGAATTGGAAGAAAAAAAAAAAAACAAACAAAATTTGAAAAAATAAACTATCTTGACCTTCTCTTCCTTTGATCCATAAAATATCGATCGGTGGTACAGCCATCTCCGTACCGGGATTGCTCAAACTTTCCATCAGACTCGACACTTTTTCCTCGTTCACCTCCGGTGGAAATGGCCTGATGACAACGCTCATGGGAACGTCATGAACCTCGGCAAGCCTGCCCGAATGTATACTCGTGAAACATCCGCTCATCCTGTAAACTAATTTTATACCCACGTTGATGCAACAACTGACGAGATCGTTGATTTTTTGGATGTTTTTTTTTCTTTTTTTTCTTTTAAGGCGGTCCATCAGTGACAAAACTAGTCAAAAATCGTGATGTGAAAAAAAAAAAATCACAAAACCTATCATAATATTTTCCAAATACTCTTTCTAAATAAAATGTATGAATTTCGATGACGTTTCCCGTTATATTTTATCCATAATTTATTATAAATAATATTATAAATAAAGTCTCAACTGACAAAAGTATTTAACGCTGTACAGAGAGCGATCAAGTCAAAAACGAGATAGCTGGATATTCATATGTTTCCTCGCGTGCAGAATGACAGACACATAATATTGTATCCGAGATTTGCACGCACGATGGACTTTGGCGATTAAATTTCTCCGGAAAAATCTCTGGCAAGACGCAATTTTTTTGAAATACCATTGAAAAGTTGACGATTTCCATCTTTCGGTACTCCAAAATTTGAATAAGATCTCTCTCGTCTTTATCGAAAGATATCGCGTCACTTCCGGTGAAAATGGAATCAACTGTCATAAGACCCATATGTTAAAATAGGTAATTTTAAATTACTCGTTCGCAATAATTTGCCTGGCAAAATATCCTGAAATTTTGCGAGAGCGTTCATTGCATCTTGGATAACGCTCTCCCGAAGTTTCAATTTCGTATCAACGATTTTTTTTTTTTTAATTCACTGGTGAGCCTTAATCTTAATTCTGCAAAATTACGAAATTTCCGAGGAAATAAGAACAGAGGCGACGGATCAACAGGACTTACGAGACGTTTCAAAAATTGCCGATGAACGTTTCGATTGTTGCAATGTCAGGCGCGATATCATAACTGTCGTGTGAATTTTACGGGCGGGCAAGACGCACCGAGGCAGTATATTTCTCGTGCGTCATTATCACTCGAGAAGGACCCCCCACTCAGCCGTAAGATTCACGACTGGGAAAGTGTGCTTGGAGCAGGGATAACTAGCCTTACTTCACATACCGATCTCGGAATGTTTTACTTCAAGTATTTTGCATATAAGTATGTATAAAAAAAAAAAAAAAAAAAAAAAAAAAAAAAAAAAAAAAGGACTCCACAAGGAAATGCATGCAAGGATGACTTTCAAGATCGTTATAAATGTGAATAAAGCTGTATGCTACATTGTTCTTTTTTTTTTTTTTATTATTATTATTTTTTTACTCTGTATTCTTCGGCTGATTTTCCAGAAACAGAACGAGCTCTTTGGCCAGTTGTCTGTATGACTCAGCGTGAATAGAATTTGGAGCTGATAAAACGATCGGTCGTCCTTTGTCCGAGCTCTCGGTTATGTCCTCGTGCATTGGAAATCTCTTCAATATTCTCGTACCTGCGAAAGAATTGCGATAATGCATTACAGATTAAAAAAAAAAAAAAAAAAAAAAAACAATATTAAATCACACGCTAGTTAGTATGACTCGTCCCAGTCGTTCCGGAGTCATTATTCAGTCACGTAATAAGTATAAGTATAAGAAGCATGACTCGAAGATAATCCGAACAACGATCCTGTTGATTTCTAGGCTACTTATGAAGCTACGCTCGCCGCTATAAATTACTACAATAAAGGATAATGGCCCATAATCCAAAAAAAAAAAAAAAACGTAGTAAATAATTTGTATTTCACAGTTACGAATTATCAAAAATAATAGATAACGAGGCAGTAACGATTACCGAATTAGCATCAGAAAAATGATTAATAAAATAATTAATTATCATAATAATCGACAATTAATCGAATCCCATTGAAAATTTAATGAATCAATGACTCTCGAGATTGTCTTACCGAATAATTCGTAATTCTGGGGTTATGATTCAATGAGAAAACTGGATCGATGAGTGAAAACACGATGATTAATGAAGAATGAAAAAAAAAAAAAATTACCAATTTCATCGGCCAGGGACGTTGCTCCTTCGCCGAAAAGTCGAACTTCGTGATTGCATTTTGGACAAGCGACGCTCGTCATGTTCTCGACGATACCGGCAATGGGAACGCCGAGTTTTTGAAACATCTTGGCACCCCGCGCTGCTACCTCGATCGCGGCTCTCTGCGGTGTCGTCACGACGACGACACCGCTTATCGGCAAATTTTGCGTAAGCGAGAGCAACGTATCGCCGGTACCGGGTGGCGTATCGACAACAAGAAAATCCAACGGATCCCAGGCAACCTGGCGCAACAGCCTGTCCAGGGCGCTCATTACCATCAATCCTCGCCAGACTACCGGCGATTTTTCGTCGATCAAGAATCCCATGGACATACTGCGCGCGACAGAGTTCTATTGATATACAGTCGTACGATAATGATAAACGAAGAGAGCGAACCGTTCAATGCAATCGGACGAGCGGATGAAAAAAGAGGGGAAAAAAAAAAAAAAAAAAATCCCTAAAAATTAAGGGAGTTGGTTTTGTTGGGCCAAAAAATTTCTCGATTTTTCATCAATTTTTGTTTAAGCGAAAAAATATTAAATATAAAATGTTGATATTTCTCATGTTTACCGAGCTGTGTCTTTATCGAACATGACGATATATTTTAAAGTTTGACGAAAGCATGACGTTGAGAGAGCGGGAGGAGCCACGTACGTAGGCGCGCGCAGGCGATGATATTCTTCGCTTGCGCGAGTCCCAAGTCATGGACGAGTGATCCGAAGCAAAAAAAAAAAAAAATCAAACATACTTTTACTTTGTATACAATATTGCGTATAAGTTGAACGAGAATGAAGAAGAAATATTGAAAAATAAAATAAAAAAAAAAAATAAAAATAGCGAGCGATCGAAGGGAAGGTTCAGTTTTTTGCCAAAAATTTTTGGCAGTTATTTGTTCATAAAATAAAAACGTTTGAATATTTGTATTTATATATATAATTGTATTTGCTGTAACTCAATATTAACACGAACCGAACTTTAAATTTTAAATGGAAATAGCACGTTGTTGTTATCAACAAACTATAAAGTTTTATTTCAAGCCATGAAAAAAATTCAAAAATTACGAATTACCCGAGGATTTCATCGGTATCGGGTATATACTTTCAACAAGATTTTTGTCTAGCGATCCGTTGTTCATCCGCGCATGCATATAATATTTATTTTTAACAATTTATTTGGAAAAATTAGCAGCTTTAATCTGGAAAAAAATATATTTTGTGACGAGCAATGTATTTTCATGACTCAATAAGTCGAAAAAGTTCGATCAAACCCACATATAATCTACCGGCTGGTGCTTGAATGCGCATGCGCAAAAATACTACGGCCATTCATTAATTAAATGTCGAAATTATAATGATATTAAAATATTTTAACATTCGATTCAATTATGTGAATAACTTAAAATTTGAAGCTTTCATTCTTGAAAAATTGATTCTAAAAATAGAATTTTTTTTTTTTCAAAACTCAAAATTTTATTACAAAAAATCATGAAAACAAAGGAAATATGTGAATTAATGTTTTTCATTGATTTTAATTTTTAGAAATCATGATTTTAAAAAAAGCATTTTTTTGCATAAGCTGCAAATTTTATCTATGTAACCCTGAGTGATGATTGCGAAGAAGCTGATTGCGACAAGTGCGCGATTAATTTGAAAGATACTGATTATCTATAATGGTCAAGATATGGACTATTTTATTAATTCCAATTCAATTAATTTTTTCAAAAGATTTGGCATTAACGAAACATTTTTTTAACTCGATCCCTCACTCTGGGCTGAAGATGATAATTTCGAGAAAGGGATTTTTCAAGAACTTTAAGTCGTAAATGATGCGGCTGAAAGAGCTGTCAGTTTTGTTGAACTATTTTATTTTAAAATGAAATAAAATAATATAAAATGAATTAAAATGAATTTTAATGGAATTTGAAATAATTTTTTGCCCGTAAATTTTTAATGTCTTTGTGTTACGACATTTAATTATTGAATGGCTATATTTTTTCCACTTATTACGTCATAAAAATGCATTGCTTGTCAGAAAATATATTTTTTTCTACATTAAAGCTGCTAATTTGCCCAAATAAATTATTGAAAATAATAATTATATGAATTGCGCATGCGCAGATGAACAACGGATCGCTAGACAAAAATTATGTTGAAAGTATACCCGATCCCCGAAGAAATCCTCGGGTGATTCGTAATTTTTGGATTTTTTTTTCTTGGCTTGAAATAGAATTTCATTGTTTATTGACAAAAACACCTTGTTATTTCAATTTAAAATTTTAATTAAAGTTCGGGTCGTGTTAATATTTTTTTTTTTTTTTACCAAATACCTGACGAATCATTCACTGGTTATTTTGGAATTATCCATGTTCCGAAATAACGGACACCCCGATACACAATATTGTACAAAGTAAAAATATGTTTGATTTTTTTGCTTCGGATCATCCGTCCAGGACTTGGGACTTGCGCAATCGAAGATCATATCATCGCATCCGCACACGTGGCTCCTCCCACTCCCAATACCATGTTTTGTCAAACTTTAAAAGATATTATCATGTTCAATAAAGACCGCTCGGTAAACATACCAAATATCAACATTTTGTATTTAATATTTTTCGCATAAAAAAATGCCGAAAAATCGAAAATTTTTTTGGCCCAACAAAGGAAAAACTTCCCTCAAGGATGCATTGGAATTGTAATGCAATGCCTTTGAAAATTAAATGTAAAAGAGGGATCAACTATAATCGAGACAAAATTGTTATCGAAATGATAAAAAAGAATTTTTTACTGGACAAATTTTAAATCAACGTCATTAAAATCCTCACCACTTGACTCCGTAATTAACCAAAGGTTCCATTAGATCTTCCTCATTGAGCATCGGTGAATGATGCAAATTCATCATCAGCGGAATCGTCGGACCGAATATATCGGCGTCCAAAAGACCGATCTCTCTGGTCGGTTCGATGACTTTCAGCGCGGTAGCCAAATTTACGGATGTAGTAGATTTTCCGACTCCCCCTTTGCCCGAAGCCACCAGCAAAATTTGCTTAACGCCTTTGATGGGTTTTCGTTTAGGCAAACCGCGCGCCAGGACCTCTCTTTTTCTGGCTTCTTCATCCCGAGTCTCGCTCGGGGATTTTGTCGACGAGGAGTACTGAGAAAAAAAATCGGATGAAAGAAGAAATCATTGTAATATTTCATTTTTCATCCAATTTAATTCAATTTATATTGATAAATTGAAAGCTTCGTAACTCTGGAACGAATTGACCTACATTGATTGTATTCCCTCGATTTTCTATAATTTTTTATAATGATTTTGTAAATTTCGTTTAGAATCGATGGACTGACTCGTGCCATGGCTTGAATTTTATGAATTTTGGAATATCAGTAACTGTGCAATTAAAAACTTAAAGTATATGGGTATAAAACATGGAAAAAAACTACGGCTCGGAACTTGCAAAGCTCAAAAGGCTTTCTTCATCGGATAAAGTTCAAATTGAAGAACGTAATTCCTCATACAGATCTGAGCATTTGAGTTAAATTTAGAGGAAGCAATTTGCAAGTTCCAACTGTTAACTTTTTTATTGTAAAAAATGAACAATCGGTTTACCTTTTTTTGACATATTCGGGGATGATTCGATCGAACAAATGGACGAATAAGGAAACGTGCTAACGTTCGTGACATTTGAAGTGCCGGTATCGCGAGATTTTCGCGAACTGCGTAACATAACCTCAATTCAATGCGAAAATGTTACGTCATGTGAAAGACGAAAGGATCGTGATTCATACAACAGACTTATTGGACGCAATATTCAACTGATATTTAAAGAAAAAAAAAAAACGGTATTGCAATAAAAATATATTATCAACGATAACAATGAATACAATTATGATTAACACGATGAGCAGTTGATACACAGCTCTCTCGTGCTGTAGCAGAAGTAACTTTGTGAGCCGTCAAGAGGGCGACTCGGTTTTTTTTTTTTTTTTTTTCTCGTACTTCGCGAAGAACCCCACAGTCACATCAAGTTACATCCGTCATTTGGTGTCGTGTTTTGTTAAGTTTTTATTCAGCACAAATATGTGACGGTAAGTCGATCTATCGTTGGAAAAAAAAATATTATTAATCATCACTCGTTTCTCATTGACGAATTTCACAATGTTACATCGTTATTTCGCGAGTTCTCGGTTACGATTTTCATGATTTTCATCGCTTAAAAATACATCGACGGGGCACGTCCTCGAGGCTAACCTACATCGCGGTATCGTGTTACGTGGGCTTCGCGAAAGTGAAAAAAAACAAAAAAAAAACAAAAACAAAAAAACAAAATCAAATATTTTTTCCATCAACAATTCGAATGCACTCGTGATTTTATGATAATACGAAGATTCGTTGTGATAAAAAGTTTCGATAATGAACGGCGTACGAAACTCGCGAGAAAATTCCGTTTTTCTCGAGTCTGCTTATCGAAAGGCTGAAATCTCGAAATTTCTTGTATTTCGATACAGCAATCGTTGATTTTTCGTATCCAAGAGGAAATTTTTTTTTTCTCATTTCAGGTATAAGCCATATCCGGTATAATTGCGTTGTACGCAGAATATGGGCCTAAAAGCTGCTGTCCAAGCTCTGAAGTGAGTTGAAACAAAAAAAATTGTTAATTTTTTGATTTTTTGATTTTTTTTTTTTTTTTTTGGAGTATTCCGCTCCGTCGCTGTCTCCGTACTCGTGCAAAGTTTTTTCAATTCGTTTTGTTTCTCACGTTTCGTTATTCAGGAAAGCCGAGCCATTGAAGGACAAGGTTCAACGTTGCAAGGATTTGCTGAACGACAATGACGCCTGGATATGCCAGCAACAATTGCAAAAGATTTATCAGCAAGTGCTCATATTGGATCTCGAATATGCTCTCGACAGAAAGGTCGAACAGGAACTCTGGAATCTTGGATTTAAGAATTACATAGCTACTCTGCAGAGTCAGGCGAAGGATCGCAAGAATCCCAAGAGAGGAGAGTCGCAGGCTATGCTGGGCTGGTGTCTCGAGGCTGCCAGCGGCTTTTATCTCACCTTGCTGCAGGAAATTTGCACGGCTTTTGATTTGGATTTGCCTTTTCGCAGGTCAGTCTTTGTATTCGTGCTCGTAACATTATCGTTCCATAAATTTATCAACTACCTAAGTGCGTAAGTAAGTACCATTTTCAAAGTTCAAAAAAATTTTCCATATTTTTTCAGAAAGTTGCGAAAATTTTACACAATATATGTCATTTTTAAGCAGCGATCTCTGAAAACACTCCTGGGATTAATAAAAATGTTAAAAAAAAAAAAACATTATAAATCTCATTTATTCTAACAATTTTAATATTTTTTTTTTATTTTTTGGAGTGGCTGTTGATACGAACAATGGACAATTATCGTGTACCGGTGTAAATACTGGGTTATTGTTTTTATTATTTTATAACATCGCTGGAGAAAACATTTCTGAGCTCGACATAGGTTCGAGAATAAATGTTTCCAAATTATTTGGTACAGGCGAAATCGAATGCAACGAGTACCTTTGACAGTCTTTGCGCGCAAGGATCTTTGTACAATTTCAGTCTTTGAATTAAGATGCTCAATATTTTCCAAAAACTCAAAAGTTACATTCGATAAATTGGCGAAGGCCCATTCAGACAAGTTACCAAACGTAACTTTTGAGTTTTTGTGAAAATATCGAGGATCCGAATTCAAAGACTGAAATTGAACAAAGATCTTTGCGCGCAAAGACTGTCAAAGGTACTCGATCGTTGCATTCGATTTCGCCTTTACCAAATAATTTGGGAACAGTTATTCTCAAATCTGCGTCGAACTCGGAAACGTTTTCTTCGGCGCATGTATTTCAACTGGAATGTTTGTACGTTGTCGTAATGGTAAAATAATAAAAACAATAATCCAGTATTTACACCGGTACGCAACAATTTTCTATTGTTCGTTTCAACAACCACTCCAAAAAATAAAAAAAAAATGTATTAAAGCTGTTCGAATAAATGAGATTTATAATGTTTTTTTTTTTTTACATTTTTATTAATCCCAGGAGAGTTTTTAGAGATCCCAACTTAAAAATGACATATATGTTGTGTAAAATTTTCTCAGCTTTCTGAAAAAAAAATATGGAAAATTTTTTTGAACTTTGGGCAATGGCGAAAAAACGACTTCAGATTATAATCTTGATTTTGAGAGTCTTCTACGCGTATATTAATTGGGCTATATTTTTTTTCGGAAAGTTAACATTTTTTTTACAAAAAAAATATAAAATTGGTTTTTTTTTCAAATCCAAGCCGCCAAAATTAAATGATAAAACAAAAAAACAAAAAAGTTTCAAATGAAAGAATTCGATACCCAATGATAGCCAAAAAAAATGGAGGAATAAATCTGAAAAAAATATGGCACGTGTTTTTCAACGCAGACACCAAGCTGTGTAACTTACAAAAAGATCCCCGATAGTGAAGCCCAAACTTGGCCGATAATTGATGTTTTCACTAATATATATTGCACCCGAATGCTTATCGAAGAATAATCATAAATTTTGAGCTAAACGTATGAAAATAAAAACTCAAATGGGAAATTAAAGGTAAGAGATTGAGGAAAAAATTCTTATTCGGAAAATCCATAAAAATGGAAAGTTTATCGTTTAATATTCAAGAGATACGAAATTTTACGACATAAATACTATTATCTGGCCTTCGTGTCGAACAACAGCAATTTATTGAAAGACTTTGTTCAAACGGTATATCATAAGCGGGCTTTGGGAAAAAGAAAATTGAAATAAATGTCCGTTAATGCAAAATAGTTTATCTTTCCAATAGAGAATTTATTTTACCCAAGATGGTTGGAAATATGTAGCAAATTACATCTATTCGAACAATTAAAATCGCCACGGATAAAAATGTCCCATCTTTTTTTCGGCTCAACGGTTCAATTTTCGTCATCTCGTCAATTTTTTTCAATAGCCCCTGACGCTTGATCGCACATTTATTAAAAATTCTACTAAGCGAAAAATTGATTTACAAAAAAAAATTTCACCATCCGTCGGTACGAAATTTTGAATTATCTCTCGCTAAGCACGAAATTATGGAAATATCTTGCTAATTAAAATAACTCCTCAATTTTCATTTATATCCCATTGAACGGAACACCCAAATAAAATGTCATACGGATCTTGACAAAAAAAAAAAAAAAAGAACTCGTTATCGTATAAATTTTGGCGACGAATTGACAATCGAGCGAAGCGAGAAATTTCATTCGATCGAATGAAACGTAAAAAATTCCCATCTCCCGCATCTTTGATTTTAAGTAACCAAAAGACACGGCAATTTCAACAAAGTATTTTTCTTTTTTGTCGTCATCTTATTTTTAGAAAAAATTACATCTACGGATGTTCAACGCCATGGAAAGCCGTTGAGAAATTAACAGCGCCTCACAGGTCGTCTTGTTTCTATGCCTGTCAGTATTGTCTCGTGCATTTGGGCGATATAGCCCGTTACAGAAATGAGAACAAGCAAGCCGAGCTGTTTTATCGTAACGCCGTATCTTTGTCACCGTCGAGCGGACAGCCATACAATCAATTGGCGCTACTCGAAGCTTCGCGCGGCGACAAACTCGGCACGGTTTTTCATTACGTTCGTTCGGTCGCCGTTAAACATCCGTTTCCGGTAGCGACCGCAAATCTCGCGAAAACATTGTCGTCCGCGCTGAGCGACAATTCATTCGGCATCGATGGCAAAACAAAGCTAAGCTCGCAGGAATACGTAACGGTGTTTCTGAAGCTTCACGGTATACTTCATAATCTCGGTGATCTGACGATTGCATCGAGTCACGTGAAATTATTGACGGAAACGCTTACGGCCCTCGTGGCGACCGAGAGCTTCAGCTCTTGGAGGCTCGTTCAGTTATTCGTGATAAATCTTTATGCTCTTCATCATACCGCCGGACAGAGCGCCGACAGCACCGAATTGCTGAGAAACGAGCAGCTCAGCAACGACGAGACCATCGCGAGAGATTGCATTTTGGATCTTATAGCGGGAAGCTTGTCGGCTCTGCTGCTACCCGTTTATACCATAAAAAATTCCATCATCGATTACTTTGCTTTGCCAACAAGTGAGTCGTCAATATCGAATTTACTTAATTACAAAAGATCATTACGTGCCGATTCATTGGGGGATAAAAAGAGCACTTACCCCTCCGCTGTGTTTTTCCGTCGTCATCTTGATTCTTTTTTTTTTTTTTTTCTTGTGATTTAAATACAGACATACGATAGAGATTCTCAATTTTCAGGCATCGTTCTCGCAAAGCCTGAATTTTACTTGATCTCGATGAAATTTCGATGCATACTTCTTGATGTTTTTTTTTTTTAAATTTCGAAATTACAATAATTTAATTGCATTTTCAGTAAAACTGTGCCTTGATTGGATGCGCTTGCAGCCTATGGTACTTGAGGAACCGGCTTTCGTATCTCGACTACAAATATGGCCGAGTCTCTGCGTTCTCTTGAACGGCTTGCAAGCCAGTGTCGTTGACTTTGAGCATGATCAGTGTAGGTATATCTCGAGAGTTTCCTCCCCTCAAAAGAAAAATAATAATAATAATAATAATAATAATAATAATAATAAACCTTTTCGTCGCTATCTCCGGGGAAAGAAATTAATCGGTTTTTTTTTCTTCATTTTTTTTCATCCTCGACAGACGTTAAAGTACCACTGCCGGAAGATCGCGATCTTCAAGGCTTTTTGCCGCTCGAGAAGAGCTTCGAGTCGTTGCGCTTTGCCAATACGGATCTCGAGGGTAACGTCGCGGGTTTGAACAAGCTTCGAGCGATTAGAATTCTCAATGCTGGTAACAATTTGGCGCAGTATAAGATCGCGGGTACGAGCTTCATAAGCGTCGTTATCGACGATAAGAACGAGCGTAAATTTGCGTGTATGAGCGATGTATCGGGTCCGAGCAATGAACTTATGAAGGAACTCGAAGAATTGAGCCTTAACAAGGAAAGACAGCCGGCATTGACGAATAGCCCAGTGCCGTCGGAATCGGCGAGCAGCAAAGCATCCTCGGAGACCGATATACCGGAACACTCGCGTGAGTATTGAATTCGATCCTTTAACGGCTGGTGGGACGCGCGCGCGTTCCCCCGCCTGCTTTGAAAAATCATAACTTCCAGAAAAACGAACATATCGGCATCGTTAGGGTCGAATTTTGAAGATGAAGGCTGCATCGAATCATGAAAAATTCCGCGAACGCAAAGTAATAAAAAAAAAAAACAATTTTATTTCGCTGCCAAAAAGTGCGAAAATTGCGAAAAAAAATGAGAAATGAGCATGACTTTCAGGCAAATTTTTTTTTTTTTTAGATTTTCCATCTCTCAAGTATGCGCTCGTGAAATAAAATCGAAAATTTCTAGCAAAAAGATCCGGACCAAAAGCCAACCCCTAGCAGTAATAAAATATCGATGAAAAATCCTGGCAATGGTGTGATATACGCCCGATAATGCACTTTCATTGATGTTCAGATCATAAATATTTGTGAAAACACATGAAAAGCTTGTAGCGAGAATGTCCGAATGGAAAACTATCCCCAACGGCAACTAAACATAAACGAAAATAATCCCTAGAAATGGTGATACGCCCAAAAATGCAATTCCATTGATGTTCAGTTCATATATATATATTAGGGTGTGCGGAAAAAAAACAATTTTTTTTTTTTCGGTTGCATCCACCAAAAAAAAGTTGAAGTAAGGTAAAAAAAGAAGAATCCTAAAACGGGAGGTAAAAAAAAAATTATTTCGAACGGCGCATTGCATTTGAATATTTTCCATAAGAATAACACAGGAAAATATTGGGATTTCTGAATGTGGTAGTGCAACTCGTCAGAAAAAAATCACACAAAGATGTCATTAACATATTCTCATGGAGAATCGAATTCCCTACAAAAAAAAGTTCTTACGAAAAATTAGCTCGGAACAACCGTTCAAGTGGAATATAACGCGAATGAATATAGTGGAAATAACGCTGTCTGAAATTGAATTGATAGGAAAAACAATAATTCAAAAGGCTGTAAAAATCGAATTTTTCGCTTTACGAAAAAACTTTTCGGGTGTTTTTTGTGGAGAATGTTCTGCTCTAACAACGTCGCTTTGATAGAAGCATATAACGGTTCATTAACAAAAAACGAAGAGCAGCTACAATATTTATTGGGCATAGTGCAAAATTATCGATAGAAATACCCTAATTGCAACAAACAGACTCTTAAAAAAAGAAACGATGATTATTAAGCATTGTAATGTAAAAAAAACCTATTCTATCTTATTAAACCAAATTCATTGAATAAAGCTTTTCTAAACACGATCAATGATGAACGTCGTTTATTTTATATTTCTTGTTGTACTTGATTTTTTTTTTTTTGTATAAGAGAAATATTTTGAGAACAATTTCATGCAAGTATGTTAGAGCAGAACATTCTCTACAAAAAACCCCCAAAAAGTTTTTTCGTAAAGCGAAAAATTCGATTTTTACAGCCTTTTGAATTATTTTTTTTCCTATCAATTCAATTTCAGACAGCGTTATTTCCACTATATTCATTCGCGTTATCTTCCACTTGAACGGTTGTTCCGAGCTAATTTTTCGTAAGAACTTTTTTTGTAGGGAATTCGATTCTCCGTGAGAATATGTTAATGACATCTTTGTGTGATTTTTTTCTGACGAGTTGCACTACCACATTCAGAAATCCCAATATTTTCCTGTGTTATTCTTATGGAAAATATTCAAATGCAATGCGCCGTTCGAAATAATTTTTTTTTGACCTCCCGTTTTAGGATTCTTCTTTTTTTACCTTACTTCAACTTTTTTTGGTGGATGCAACCGAAAAAAAAAATTGTTTTTTTTCCGCACACCCTAATATATATATTTTCGAGAACGCATGAAAAATGTGTATCAAGAACATCCGAATCAAAAACTATCCCTGACAGTAACGAAACATCAAAAATCGCCCCCCTAGCAGTGCTGATGCGCCTGAAAATGCATTTTTATTGATGTTCAGTTCGTATAAATATTTGAAACACACATGAAAAATTTGTAGCGAGAAAATCTGAATCGAAAACTACCCCCAACAGTATCAAAGCATCGAAAACTACCCCTAGAAGTTGTGATGCGACTAAAAATGAACTGTCATTAGTGAAGGTCGGGGTGTTTTTCGAACGTGAGTCCCCTTGACTCTCACGAATTTGGGTGCTCTGCGTGTACGGTGACCTTGGATTCTCATAAGGGTTGAAACGATCCGTAAGTTTCTCAGAATGTATTCACGTGTTCCAGGATACTCGTATTCCGATTTGGATTAGAATGAAATAATAGGAAATGAGTAATAACGTTTAATGCGTTGCGGGTAAATTTTTTTCCCAACTGAAGGGTCGTTTATAAGGGTTGAAATTATCCGTAAGCCCTTCAGAATATGCTCGTGTGTTCCGGAACGCGCATATTTCGATTCAGATCAGGATAAAATAATAGAAAATGAGATGATAACATTTTATCCATTGGGCGGATAAATTTCTCTCAATTTAGGGGTACTTCATGAGGGTTAAATTGATCCGTAAGTTCTTCAGAATCCCACACTACGTGTTCTAAAATGACTTTTCCTCAATTTCTGGCAGAAATGAACGATGGGAAATGAAATTGAGATGTTTTCCAGCGATTGGGGTGGTTTTTTTTTTTTATCATTCGGGAGTAGTTACTGAGGGTAGGAAAATTCTGGAATAATTTTTTTTCTCACATTGGATACTCATGAATTCAGATTCATCATGTACCAACTTTATCAAACGCTCAAAAAAAAAAAAAAATTCAGTTAAAGGGTTAAAATACTTTTTATAAAATTATCGGGACATGAAAATATTTGTTATTAATCGCATCTCATTCGTTATTTCGCGTCTTCTCGTCGAATTTTTCAGCTCTAAACATTATGTTTTTTTTTTAGCGCGGCCACGAATTTTTGTAATTTATGCAAAAAACACGTATATGTATTAAGAGAAAGAGACAGAGAGACCAATAATCCTCGACGAAAATAATTATTACAATTCCAGTTGAGAAACGAGTCGGCATACTGAAGCCACAGGGATCCCTGGAGCGTAATCGCGACTCGAGCAACGTGAACACCGATATCACCGGCATGGAATTGAATTCATCGTCGTGCGCTCGAAAGCCACGACAGAACGTGGCGATGCAGGCGATAATGAGACGCGCCGAGACCGAACAAAAGCAGGTAACCTTCAGGAACGTATCGCCGATGATAATCGAAGAGTCGGATTCGAGCAGAAATCCGCTGATCCCTCGGTCACCGCTCAAGAGCGCAGGAACGAAAAATATAAAAAATAATTCGCAATTACTTGCCGAAAATGGTGGCGGCCACCAATCGTCGCAGCAAAATCCTGGCAATTTTCAGAAACCAAGCGCCCCAATGATTTCCAATGTTCCGACATCCGTCCAGAGCCAACAGCCGCAAAACGTCGCCGCGTTATCGAGCACTCAGCCACCGGCAACGATCGAGCATCAATTGATGAGCATAACTCGGGCATCGAGCCAGCATAAATTCACCGGCGTTGATCAAACGACATCGGCGATATCGCAATTCGGTAATCGTCAACAAAATCTCGTTTCCTATCACGGTCAAGCTTTCAACGTTCAGAATCCCCAGTTCAGCAAGAATTTCGTTACCGGCCACGAGTATATAACGATGACGAATATAACGCAGCGGTATCAAATTCCGGGACAGTACAACGCTAGCGGTGTTACATTGCCGCAGTGTACGGGTATTCAGCAAAGCGTGCATCAGCAAAGATCGGCGGATTATCAGAGACTCGGACAACAGGCACGGATGATGCCGCAGGGTGGTTTAGCGAGCGCCGCGCAAACTGGTCTAGGAACGAGTTTGTCACAGGCTCTCGGATTACAGCAGCAGCAGCAGCAGCAGCAGCAGCAGCAACCTCAGCACCAGCAACAAAATTTGCAGAGTGTTGCGTCGGGCTTGCAACAAAATATGAGTATTCAGCAGCAGCAACAACAACAACAACAACAACAACAACAACAACAGCAACAACAGCAACAACAACAACAGGGCAACGGAATGGGAATTCATCGACAAAACGTGATGCCGAACAACATGAGAACGAGTCAGTTGAATATGCAAAATCAGATGAGCGTAGCAGGTCCCAGTATGGTAAACAGCGTACCGGGAATATCCGGCGCTATGACCGGCTATCAGAAGAATCTTCAGCAGGGAAACGGATTGCAAAATAATCCGCCGCCGCCGCCGCTCAGTCCAACCGGATTATCGGGACTTCAATTGAACTTTAATCCGAATTACAGCCAGAATATGTACAATCAGATGGGCCAGAAGAAAATATCACCATCCCCGTACAGCAAGAGCGCGAATCAATTTGTCTTTCCCGGTCAAACCGTAATGAGCAAACCCCAGCATCCGCCAAACAATTATCCCATTTTTCATAATTACGACACGGCTGACTTTAATCTTTGGAAGGATAATCAGCAACCACCTCAGCCGCCCGCTGCGTGGTGGGGCACGTCGGGAAATGCACCGACGATGCAGCCCAAGGACACCACACCGAGCGATGCATTTCAGAACTGGGCCAATTCACCCGGCGCCGGTTCTGGCATGATCGGCGGAACGCCCCTCACGCCGGGCAACAATTATCATCAGAATCCTCTCGTCGGCAAGCATTATAATCCGAGAAACAGCTTCGACGAGGCCAGACAATTCGAAGTTAGTGATTTTTCCTCTTTTTTTTTTGCTTTTTTTCTTTTTTTTTGCTTTCTCGTGAAAGTAGGCTTTGACTTCGTGAAAAAGAAAAAAATGGACGATTCCATGCCCGAAGCGCTGGGCACGGATGAAACAAAAGGGAATTGGGCTGTTCGCGCGTTATTCTATGAAAAAAAAAAAAAAAAATTCAAATCTTCGAGTACGACTCGAGAATGGTTTGTGCTGTCGAGCTGAAATTTTTTACACAAACATTGGGAGAACGTTTGCGATAAAATATGCCAAAATTCCGCGCTTGTTTCAGATTTTATTGAATCACAATTTTCTTTTCAAGTATGTTGGCTTTTCTTTATTTTATCAGCGGAAAACGCATTGAAAATTTCAAACGAGAGATATTAAAAAAAAAAAAAAACAAACAAATTCTCAAATATTTGGCTTTTATTTTGGAGAAAAAAAAAAAAAAGAATGCATCTGTTCGATTATTTTTCAGATGGAGCAGAAGCAAGCGCAATCGACGAACACGGGCAACACGTATTCCCTGTTCAGCGGCAATACATGGGGCGCGGGTGGTCAAACGGCCAATTTAACGAATCAGGATCAGCCTAAATCACGAGTGAATCAGCAATCATTGTGGTCAGGTCCGGGACCATCTCCGCTCGAGCGTCTTCTCGAGCAGCAAAAATCCCTTCGCGAGGGTGGCACCTGAACGGAATTAACCCCCGAATGTTGACGAGACATTGGGATTTAATATTGACTAAAAAATGAAAGCGAAAAAAAAAAAAAAAAAAAAAAAACAAAAAACAAGAAAAAACAAACAAACAAGAACGAGGGAAAGAAAAAAAAAAAAAAAACTCGGGCCGCATGCGACTCTCTCGGGCAAGGAAAAAGGTCCTCCCCGCCCCCTCTCTTTCCGATTCGAGGGAAGTAAACTCCAAATGAGAATATTATAAATGAAAATCTACCACGAAAGCTCGCGTAAAATTCTTCGAAGGGAGAAAGAACTAAAAAAAAAAAAACACCCTCGCGCACAGACGTATACACGTAAACGTATTATTAAACATTAAAAGTTCTTAGAGCGAGCCGAGGCGCGCGTTGGCCAATCGGAAAGCCCGTTATATCCGCGAGTACGAAAGTTTTTGTTTCAATGAATTTTCCTACGAACGAAATTTCGTATCTCGTTGAAAGATTTATTCACGCAATGAATAACGTTGAACGACGAGTTTGAAAACTCGAGTGACCAACACTGCTTTTATTTTTCGTGATCCTTCGCATGATAAAAATAATTAATTAAGAGTGAGAGAGAGAGCTAAAGAGAGAGAGAGAGAGAACGTAAGAGATGATGAGGATAAAACTCGTAGAACCATTGGTAATAATAAATGACGCTATTATTGCATAGAAGCGTTATAGAACGTATGTAAATAGAAATATCCTGGCGTTAGAAAGTGCCAGAAAATTTCTGTTCTGACGTATATATATATATATATATACGAGAGCAAAGTTAACCGGGAGAATTTAGCGGACGGTTTTAAATAAGTATAAGCGGTGCTGAGACCGGAGATTTTAGAGAATATGTTGCGTTAAATGCCGTATCTTGGTGAGAATCAAGCTCATCTGGGAAATTATATCAGTCCCCAATTAAAAAAAAAAAAAAAAAAAAGAAACGGAACATGCACGATAGCAATCCGAGCACATTGTCGCGGTAGGTACAACTTAGGTAGACAAAAAAAAAATACGTAGTGTGTCAAACCGATCTGAGAGCATCGAGCCACGATATTGCATTACCACAAAGTGCTATGATTGAAAAAAAAAAAAAAAAAAAAAACAAAAAAGAAAAAAAAATCGGGTCAATGTCTCTGGGGACATGTTCGAATACCTCGAGTTTCTATACGAGTTATTTTTTCCCGCAATTTAGTAAATTAAAACAATATATATATATATACATTTATATATGTAAGCTTTACTCCAAGGAGGCAAAGACTTATTGTCATGAGCGAACAGAGAGTAAAGCAAGACAAATTATCCCCCCCCACAACTTTTAATAATCGAAGATTCAGATGTATACACGAGAAACCGCGAAAAAGCAAGTACGTTAGCTAGATTTTATAACATATATAACAAAGCATGATGCGGCTGGAGACTGACATTATAATATTAATCTAGAGAAAAAAAGAAAAAAAAAAAAAAATGAAGTAACGAAGTTTTCGATCACGAGACATATAACATACGCATACTTTCCGATGGCAGTCGAACAAGTTGGTATGAAATAATTGCATAGCGATTACAACAAACCATTATGTTTATCGTAGTGCGATATATATATATTTATATATATAGATCGCACTACGCGTAATATATATGCATAAATATATTGAATTACCTGAAAAATAAATTACGTTAAAGATGTGAATTAAAAGATTGTTTGCATATTTAATATATTCAACGTAGGATATAAAACTTTGATTCGATGGTAATATTCTTAATGGCGTAATCGGTGACACCGATGTGTAACATTTGGCAGAATTATTATTATTTTTTTCCTTTAAAACCTGAAGAAAGACAAGCCAACCGAAATTCAATCGGATATTGAATTATTGAAAATGCGATCGATACTGGCCGTTCTCAAGAACGCTGGACGATCTTGTTCTCGCGGATTTACGGATCTTTCAGCCGAATCATTGGGAGCGGTCACTGGTCTTAGTCGATTAAAAACCGGCTGATAGCTCGAAGGTCCCGGATTCGTTCCGTTTTGTCCATTATTTACTGGAGGTTTTGGCGATTGAAAACGTTTTTTCGGATTTTTTTTTTTCTGAACGTTCGGTTTAATTTGTTCCGGCGGCTCATCGGTGTCGGGTTTTTTGCCAAGAAGCAAAGTGCAATTGAGCCTTTTGTGATGATCTATTAACTTTTGCATCTCGGTGCGATTTACTTTCAGGCATTTGTCCAAAAGTACCGTCAACGGAGTACGACAAGAGCATACCTTGATGGGGAATAATTTTTTTTTTTTTTTAATGCAAATTTTGCGAATAACTTTTTTTTTTTCGAATATATAAAGTCGCGAATCTTACTTCGCCGGTGTAAATCGAGTTGCGATGTTCCTCGCAGCAACTTATCTCCAGCTGATAGGTGAAACTTTTGGCAATAAAGCCATTGTGAATCATTAAAATGAAACCCGCGAAGTTTCCAAACACGTCCGACGATAGTTTCAGGAAAAATGTTCCCATGTCGGGAATGTGAAATGCACGATCGAACGTCATTTGTTCGGTGAACTCGAACTTCCAGGTGTGCTCGAAAACCGGGCCACCTTTCACGAGCTGCGAAAAAATTAGTAATTTTTTTTTTTTTTTTTTCTTTCATAGTTGATAGAAAAATTTACGGTTATATAATGAGGGAGAAACGCTGAAGTCAAGAAAAAAAATGAATATTGTTGTAATTTGCGAACAAAAAAAATCGTATCGAAAATCCTGAATGAGAAATTGTTCGAAACGCTTTTGTAGCCGGGTAAACAAATATTTTGCTTGTTATAGGAAAAAGAAGAAAAAAGCGAGAGTGTTATTTTCTGAACGTTGATTTTATATTGACGAAATTTTATCTTGCACAGATTATTAGATGTGGATCTGAGTATTTTTCGATAAGATTTTTTTTGGTCAACTTGAAAAGGAGCTTGGAGCTTCCCCTTAAGGGATAGTGATTCCCTAAAAGTACAATCTTTCTTTGAAATTTTTTCACGTTCATTATTCAACATTCATTTAGCTTTATTTTCTATTTTTTTTTTTTTTTTTTCGTTTAATGAAAAATTCCTAACATTCGATTTTTGTACGAACTATTTGTCGAACGATTCTCCAAAATTTTACCAAAATATACGATGGTAAATTTACGTTTCAATAGAATTTTCATTTTACGAATGGTCACATTGTAAACAAATGACATTAGTTTGCGAACCAGCGAATCTTTATTTTCTTACGAATGCACTAGAGGCTTCGTTTCCGTTTTTTTTGCAACAAATGAATATTATTGAATATTTATAACAGTAAAGATTCGCAGAGACGTTTCGACAAGTAGAAGTTGTGAGAAATTTACAAATTGGATTTTTTAAAATAAAAATTTACCTCCTAGACAAATGGAACGATTCAACCAATCGTAATATGCTCCGATGGTTATTTAAAGCAGCAGGATTCGTGTCTCTTGTCGCAGGAAAGATTATTAAATACTTTTGAAATTATAAAATTACCTCGGAAAATTGAGGAGCGTGATCGATTATCAGGTGTTTCAATAGCGGTTCGTAAAACCGTTGAGTGCTGCAGCCACCTATGCGACAAGGATATACCTTGCCGCCGTGATTGTCGACCGGTCTTTTTGGAGCCTCGGCTACATCTTCGACGATTTCATCAGTTTGCGACGCTACCGAGACTGTCTCGGGTATGAGCAGTTTGTTGATCTCGCTTTCAGGATCGACCAGCGAAAGCTTTTTTTGGAAAATCGAGAAAATAATTTCAAGATCATCGAATATTTTGTTTAAAAAAAAAAAAAAAAAAAATCAGTGTCGCACTTTTATTTCGTCAAGTTTCGTGGCCAAATGTTCGACAAAACGATTTCTCGAATCGGACCAGCGTTGGGCACAAGTCGGACAGTGTCCCAATTGCGGTTTGCAAGTTTGACATATATGATGGCCTTGTATGCACTGAAAGACCGAGTTTTTCGGGCGTTCCATGCACACCGGACATTGCAACAGATCCTCAAGATCGTCGCACCACTGCAAATTTTATTAATTCGAAATACGCGCTTTACTTCGTTTATATAGTTTAATGCAAAATAATCAAATTTTACCTTATTTCTAACTTCTTCGACCATGTTCTTGGACCGTTCGATCGTGCACGAAGTAAAAAAATCCGACGATTTGGGAACAATGGAGAACTGAAAGTAAGCCTGGTTGATACAATAACAATGGACAAACGATGACACAGGATACGCGATAACAGAGTATATCGTATTACATTATCGGAATGTGATAAAAAAAAAATGGAAGTAAGTTCATTGCAAGATAAGAATTATACCTCAAAGTTATTATCGAAATGATCCAAATGGCTGTTATAATGGCGCAGTTTTTGGGAGGGTTACACGAACGCAGTTTTTATACCGGCGATGTGCTTATAGATAGCTGGAGCAGTAAACAGTGAACACCGCAAAATGTCGGGATTCCCAGAGGGGATTCCCTTTTGATACTCAAGGCAAGTTGGGAGATTCCCGCTCGTAAGCTTGCGCCATCTCTCGGTAAGAAAACTTCATGTCAGAGCTGGCGCGCGAAAATTAAAAAGCTATGAATTTTGATGTATCATTACGAAGTATCGAGATTTACCGTTTTGCCTCCTTCATGAAAGAAGCAGATTTTCTGTGTCAAAAAGTATTATTTGAAAACGTAAAAAAAGTTGAAAGATACGTACAAAAATATGGCGATAAAGGTGTTTGGGGTACTTAATGAATCCTCTAAATTTCGAAATGAATAAATGGCCAAGAATTCGGATATGCTGGTTTTGTAGCAATTTTCGAAAAAAAAAACAAAACAAAAAAAAACAAAAAAAAAAACGATGTATAGTTTCGGTAAATTTCGAGGATAAGGATGTTTGGTATTAATTTTCGACGGAATCTGTATGATTTGTAGATCTTTAAATTCTCAATTTTTTAAAAATGCAACATTGCCAACTGCGCTAAAAGCAAATACCACAGGCCACTGGCAAAAACACTGGAAACAAGATGCAAGTTGAAAATTGCACATTCCCTCTTCATAATTTTCAAGGATTGACTCTTCAAAAGGTCCATTTTGAAGCCTTTTCGAAAATTTCGAGGGAGCAATGGTGCAAGTTTAAACTAGCATCTTGTTATCACAACGAAATGTTATCATATCAGGGAATGAACGAACGGCATTTGCTATACTTGCTTTACCGCTGACTCTGTTTATTGCAAGTAAAAAAAAAAAAAAAAACACTGTAATTGGAACATTATTGGTACGAAATATTATAAAGTAGAAAGATATTGGCACTGATATCTTGTACCGTGAGTGATTAAAATTAAGAAAAAATTAACTTCAGTTACAATTAGGTATCATTAACAAAGCTTATTTACGAACGAGATCGAAGTTTTTATAATACGATTTGTACTCTTATTCAATCGTAACGTTAGATATATGTTATACACGCGTCGATTATTTTAAAGCGCTTTAACTGCTCTGGCAGCGTTAGTGCGAATTTTTGAACGATTTTTCTTCTTTGGCTGCGCGTGATGCATATCTGCGTCGAGTTTTCTCGTCAGAACAACGGTACACTTTAACATCGAGACATGCAACATTGGCTTCATGTCGGCCTGTTTAATTTCTAAAAGTTTTTTTCCCATATCCCTGAATGGCGTTCGGCACGAATTAACCTGTAAAAAAAAATTAAAAAAAATGAATTTTCCGTAAATTTCATACAAACGGCGCGCTCATACATCGTGCCGAATGATTTGCTTTTCTGATCTTCAATATTAAAAATCTTACATCGCCCGTATACGTAGGAGTCTTGTGCTCCGAGCAGCATGCGATCTTGAGCTGATACGAATATTGTTTCGCTTCAGCAGCGCTGTTGATCATCGAGATAAATCCCATGAAATCATCGAATACGTTCGACGATAATTTCATGAAAAACGTTCCCACTTTGGGTATACGAAATGCACGATCATATTGCAACTGTTGCGTGAATTCGACGGACCATGTGTGTTGAAAAAAAATTTCAGCCTCGTTCAGCGGTAACTGAAACATTACGCAGCGTACGGGTGAGACTACGCGACTTCGAAAATGTAAAATCATTTCATATATGCTCCTATCGGTATTAGAATCACGAGAAAAACGCTTTGAAAGGAAATATTAATATTAATTTTTTTCAAAAAAATCTTGTATGCTCGAGTTTTCGTCACATTATTATTTCAATTTATGATTATTTCGCGATAAAATCATGCCTAATGATTGTCATTATTTCGGATGATGTTCATCATTGGGAAAAAAGTACCTCAACAAAATGCATCAAATGTGTGCTGAGAATATGATCGGTCAGGAGATTGTAGCCGAGGTTCGCTTGGCACGAGCCTATGCAGCACGGGTATTGTCCCGAACCGACGCGGCCGACGCAGCCAATTTTCGGCTGAACAACATCCGCTGTATCTTTGACCGCGGTACCATTGGCCGCGGTACCATTGAGCGCAATATCAATTTCTTCATGATTGCTTTGTGGATCCGTTTGCGTCGCGGCGCAATACGTATCTGCTAATAACAGCTTATTGATGTCCGCTTCGGGATCAATCAGCGATAACTGTAAATTAAACCGAATTATATCGTCTGCTTTATCATATAGAAAGCTCCGAGGCTGTTGGAGAAGAAAAAAAAAAAAAAAAACTGATCGTTCATTGCCGATGCGTTGAAAAATGTGCCAAAATATTGAGAAAATCACATTTTAAAAAAGTTCCCCAGCCATATTACTGGCCCTACAAGATGCAAAGCTCTTCGACTCGTAAATTGAGACATGGTAAACCATTGTTTTTTTTCAAATTCACATGGGAAAAGCACAAATTCAGAAAGGAGGTTCCTTGTTGAGGCAATCGTTGAGCATCGGGTGAAATTTCAAGGGTGAGATTAGCGAGTTGCAGCATTTATGCCCCTTCTTCATAAATACACACACATATATATATACATATATATATATATATATATACATATATACATTAGGGCAGTTCAAAAAAGGGTTTTTTAGATTTTGCTCTTCTCCGAGATTCTTGTACTTTTTCACAAAAAAATAGCTCACGCAAAAGAGCTGGGCTGAAAAAAAATTTTTACTACTGCCTCAATGACTTTGAAATTTTGAAAAAAGGCTATTTTCAGGAATTTCATAATTGAGATATCCGTAAATCCTTCGGTGGCTATGTTTTGTATAACGAAACAAAAATTTTTGTCAAGCCTGACGAACATAAGTTTTTGTCAAACCTGAGATGCGTGTAATTTTCTTTAGTACCGAAAAATCTATATTGAAATTCGTAAAAACTAATTTTAAAATAGATTTTTCGGTACTAAAAAAAAATCGCACGCATCTCAGGTTTGACAAAAACTTTTGTTTGGTTATACAAAACATAGCAACCCAAGGATTTGAGAATATCTCAATTTTGAAATTTCCGAAAATAGCCTTTTTTTTTCAAAATTTCAACGTCGTTGAGGCAGTAGTAAAAAAATTTTTTTCAGCCCAGCTCTTTCGCGTGAGCTATTTTTTTAGTGAAAAAGTACAAGAATCTCGGAGAAGAGCATAATCTAAAAAAAAGGCCGTTTTTTGAACCGCCCTGATATACATATAATATAAATTAAAGTACCGAATAGAAAGTTACAAGGCATATACCTTGATATCCAGAAGTTTTGAACACAATTCTTCTGCCAAGCGATTTCTCAAAGGCGACCAATTTTGGCTACAAGTCGGACACAGAGGTAATTTGACCTTGCATCTTTCGCATATCGTGTGTCCTTCGACGCATTGGTAAACAAGCACGTTTGAGTCGGGACAAATAAAGCATACCGGACATTGTAATATGTCGTCCAAATCCTCGCACCACTGAAATATCAATTATTGATAAAAAAAAAGACGTTTGATATGAAACAGTTTTTCGTTGGCGGTGGTAAAAACTTGTCAAAAAGAAAAAAGAAAAAAAAAAAACACGTACTTTGTTACGCAGAATTTCGACCATTATGTCGTGTGCTGTTTCGTACAAAACAAAAACTTGATCTTGAACACAATAATGTTGCGAGATTCGGATAGCTTAACTTGTTGTCCAAAAATCACACGCGTATGAGGACCCAAAAAACGATATTTCATTATATTACTTATAAAGCACATCAAGATGACAAAGATTTTCTATGAATTGATAAAAGTCACGTTTACACGTACCTCGAACTTTCGATGAAATATTTGGCGGTTTTGAAGTATACACGCCTATGCCCTGTGCTTAAGCAGCAGCGAGACACAATGGAGACTGAACACGGCGATAGAGCGTCTGGTAATGTATGGCAACCAATTGGAAGCTGTCTTTCAACAAAGCGTTGAAAACTCGGTCTTTTTATTGGCCCGCGCGAGAGCGAGTGTCCCCCGGAGCTCTATGCACAACGGGGGATTCCCTATTTCCCTTTGATAATGAAAAAACCTGATAGAACACGTTTGTACAGTCATCAGACCGCGATAAAGAGAATCTTTAGGGAACAATCGAAGAATGTTCTCATCGTTTGTTTCTTTCTTCAAATCACTCATTCTTTATTTTAAATTAATGATCGAATTAGAAGTTGTGTTGTTTAACTGTTTTCCGAAAATATTACTAAAAACAAAACTGCGATATGTTACCAAAATCGCTATCGACGAAGTTTTCCACGAAAATGAATGATAATAATATATTGACAAAATTAGCTTGGCAACGCGTTTCATTTATTTTTTCCTTTGTGTATATTATTTTTGGGAGTTGAGAAAAAGATAATATCGCAGTTGGTACATCGATATCATTTACAATGAAATCGGCAGGGCGATCTATCGTACCGAGTGGAAGTACGAGTACATCAACGCAACGAATTCCATCCCGGATTGCGGAACACAAGTGGATGGAAATACAGAACGAAGAAAATGTTAATCATATAATAAACTCGATCCGCGATGAGATCGTTGAAACCGCTATGAATACTTTGTACAAAGATCATCTCATAAACAGTTCTTGCCGGTTCGTCGTAAACTGTGCTCACACCGCGTGGTTGCAATTATTCAACGTGAGTTCTAGTCGTATAATGAAATTCATATGGACACAAATTTTTGTCCCTTTTGCAATTATAACCCTTTGCATTGGGGCAAAGAATTGTCGATAGTGGCACTGTAGTCGCCCCCGGTTCTATATGCACGTTCGAACATTCAGATTTTGCGGTAAAACCATGAATATTTGAAACTCAAAACGGAATTGTAATGAATCTCGTTGTACAGTCAGTATATTAGGAAATTAAATGTCCTCAAATCATGTTAGACGTCAAAAATAGTGTACGATTTTATTTAGTACATAGATACACGTGGGCACTGTAAATTCTTCCAACCAAAAATATAATTGAATTTTACAAATTCAGAACTTCTTGAGAGTCTCGAACGTGAATCTTGCAACGGCCATTTCGTTTATTTCTTAATTCGATACTGCGGTCTCTTCATTCAAATCTATTTTCACTATAGTGGATGCATCTCAAACGCGATCCCGGCGAGATCGCAATGGCCGTAAAGGAACGCTGGAACAGTGACGAAGAACACGCACCGATACCTCGGGACAATTGGTTCTTTGGCAATGTAGAAATACGCAAAAAAACGAGCCCCTTGCCGAGCCAAAAAATCTGCAACGAAGAACCCTGCGAGCAAGAAGATATCGGTCGAATTCTTCCTGAAAACATAACCCAACCGTATCTGCAAGAGTCATCCACGGTAATGAACGACTCGGCCGCGGCTAAAGTGAGCATTTTATTTGTCGATTGAAACTTCATGTCTCTCAAACACATTACAGAGAGAGAGAACACCCCCGCCGCAAAATACATTTTTTAGCTAGGAATCTGCAATTATGCCAGCGTCAGGTAAAGCAGGAAAAGAATGAACTGCGCGCGCGCAAATTGGGTTAGATATCGATTTGGAAAGTTTTTAAATAAAACATCGGCGTCGTACCGTCAGATGGCAGCACTGTTCACTTTTTTTCATAAAAAGAAATATATTTACGAACCATTAAAGAACCTCTCGTAACTTGTTACGTAACTGTTGGGCAGGGTCAGCGTTTTACGAGGTAACGAAGCAATACGAGAGTTGTTTTTCTTTTTTTTTTTCTCATTATTTCGCTCACTATTCTATTTCACTTCCGGGGGTAATTACGGTAGCTCGCGTATCCAAGCACACAAAGGATTAATCATGCAGACGAACGCCATGCACATATCGGTGTATCATTGAATCAGTAAATTGCTGGGCGATCGTCTCAACAATGAATGCTCGGAGGGCCCAACAAATCTTTTTCTTCCACAAATTTAATATCGATAATTGTTGCCGGCCGTTATTCATTTGTTTCGATACTCAACTCGGTTTGTCCCTCAGGTTTGAGGATTCTTCGTAGAATCCTTCGGTATCAGTATCATATTGGGAACTCACAAATGTCACCCTGGCCTCTCACGGCCAAATGTCTAACTGCTCTCTCCCAGTCGCTGCCCAATGATTACTATGCGAATTTGTCACTTTTTAATAATAATTCATAATCTGTTGCTTTATTATAAGAAATTAATCATAAATAAAGATCGGGAAGACACATATATATATATATATATATATATATATTACGATATTTGGTGTGAGGGCACGAGATTTTCAGCACACGCAGAATATGAATAATCGTTTTATTTATGTCGTGTAAGCACAAGCGACATGACTTTCAATTTCATAATTTCTGAATCATGAACAATGATTTATGAATAAAATATTTTTCATGTGATAGATTGATATTTTAGCCGAAAAGTGACGGGAATTTTTTAAAAAGATTTTGACGTTATGTAGGTTCATTGTATCCTTATGGCGATAATCACTTCATCTGTATCCAATTTGCGCAGTGGATTCTATCCACACATAATCATTGAGTACGTTTACACGACGCTCTTATTCCGGTGTTACGAAAACTGGAGTAGTTAAAGCAGGCGTTAAAGTGCGCGTAGACAGGTCTTAACACCCGCTTTACATCGTAAAGCGGGTGCTAGGTACCGTGTAAACGCCTGGTTTAACTACACTGGTCATAATAACACCCCGGAATAAGAGCGTCGTGTAAACGTACTCATTATCAAATCTTGCTCAAGACGATCGCATTTTGTTGAAAATGTTAGCATGGGGGCAGCATAGGGAACAATTATATTGTTCCCTATGCTGCCGGCTGGCTGACTGGGAATGAGCGGCCATATTCGATAGGCCCCGCCTCCGTGTTGATTCCCAATAGTTGGCTGAAAGTTCAACGCATGCGAACCAACTTCAACTCGCGTGAAGCGTCAGAGGCCCTTTTTGTTTTTGATATGTCTTTCTATTTTGTTAATTCTTTTTTTACGGTTTGTCTAACCACCCGGACGAATTCCTATGAGCCAAAAAAAGTTGCGAGTCTCGTCAATGGATCGCAAAGTGGTAAAACTGCTTTACCGCCTGTACAGAATCCTCGGTGCTTATGTAAATTTAGGAATGACGAATGACTCAGCTTATTATCGAACTTTGATCGAATCGAGTCGCGGAGATCTCGGCAAAATTCAACGCGGAATGAAATTAAAAGTTTTTCTCTCCACACAGAGCTTGCAGTTTGGGGGCTAGGCGACGCGAAACTTGGTTTCTCACTGTAATCTCAATATTTCTGTCCTCAGCGTATAGGTCGCAGACTCTGTTCCTTTTTCTCTAACCTGAATATCGCTGAATATCCGAGGAAACTCGTAGTCTCCATCGTTTGCAGATGTTTTCCAAAACTTATCGGAAAGTGTAGCTTGGCATCGAGCCTAATAGTAAAATAAAATCCGATAGCTCTCAGGCCACACTATCCTTACCTCCTTTAACATCCGTATATGCTAATATTTTTAAAAGATTGCGGGCATAGTGTGCCCTAACCCCAAGCCCCGTAGCGCGATCTCGCAGCGAAATGAGCTATTCAGCTTCCGAAGATACGACAACTTTTGAAAGTCTGTTCGGGCCTCATCCTTCGAGTTACCCTTCCTTCACTGCACTCGAGTACAGGGATAAAGGAGGAAGTAAGCCGAGGATAACTATCGAACTATACGCTAAAGTAGCGCACCACAAATTTAACGTTCTCGAAAGTGTGCATACGCCGGTTAGACAGCAGGAGGAAGTTATTCCCATTATTTTTGGTTTCTTCTCTCTCGCTGCCTCCTTGGTATCCTTGCGGTACATTAACGACGATCGTCTCTCTCCGTGCGGTTAGAAGATCGACGCGTGCGTTTCGTTCTGCGGCTCGAGTTATACGATTGTTCTTTTTTTCTTTTAAAGCTGATTAAGGTTGTGCCGCAAAGGAAAGTTTAATGTTTACACGAGACTCTGGAGTACTTGTCGTTGTTTCAAAAGTTCGGATAACTCTGATTTTACAGGGTCAACTTGACAAATTTGTCCATGCAACTTAGGTCAGGAAGACAAAGATTTTTCGTAAATTTTTTTTTAGCCATCTGCTGCATAATAATGACCCCAGAATTTTAATTTAAGCGCACTATTGAATAGCAGCTGGCAAAAATCTATAAAAACAAAGGTGCAGCAATCCAACTTCCGTAACAGCGTTACAAAGATCAACTGACCAGATCCCAGAGGGTCAGGGGTCACACGGACCTCTTCTCGAATTGATCTGAAATATATCTCATATACCAATGGATTTTGAGTATTATCGCTCTTTTCTCGTGACTCATCCCGGGAGCTATAATTTTCCTCATTGTATTTATGACCTGTCGGAACTACCGTCAGGCTACAGCAAACTTTCGCTCTTTGTCTGCTAAAAATTATACAAAATGACTTCCCCCGTTGTGTTCGATCGCTATATCGTATAGATCGTTTCGACGTTGAATCAAGATGGATCGCTGGAACCGGAATACGCGCAGGATAGCGAGGAAATTTTTGTAGCTGATGAGAAGTACGAAGAGGCGATTGATGAGGGAGTCAAGGAAGAATTGGCGAGCGAGCATGAAGCTGGGGAAAGTAGCGATCGCAGCGAAGCATTGTCGATTTTTACGAGAACCATCGGCATGCCTAAACATCAACTTCCGGTAAAATAATCGCTTCGTGACTGTTTAAGAACTTTTTTTTTTTATTACTCTCGTGCGTTTATCATGGACGCTTATAAAATTGATCGTTATTTACGAGCATAAGAAGATAGAGATGAGTGAGAGTGAGAGAGTTTATTGTACTCTGGGGCAAAGCAGTCGTATGCTCGAGAAAAAGAGATAGAGACGTAAAGAAATGATGGAAATATAGAGTAGTCGTTTTTACGAGTTTTTGGCTCTCTCCGGTGAGGCAAAGTATACCTTCAAAAAATAGAAAAGAAGTGAAACATTGTCTCGAGAAGAATGAGGGAGAGAGCGAAAAAGATATCGTGCTGGATCGGCAGTCTTTCCACTCTGTACGGTATATGTATTCATGAAATACGCTTGTGATCATGAATATATATGAAATGGTCGACATACGGAGCCATCGAAAGAGGGCCCTTCCCATTGAAACACTTCATATTTCTTGAGTTTTCGCGTATGGGTTATCAAAGTATATATGCTGCAAGATCAGCCAGAATTTGAAATTGAATTCACGACTATATAGACTCTGTACTTTAGTTGAAAGCGCGAAAAACGTGTACAGTCAAAACCCGGTCCCTGTCCACTCTTGGGATCGAAGGTTCCAGTCCCTGTCCACGAAAAAGCTGACTGTAGAGAAAGACGCTCGTCCAATTGCGAAAGAGTTGCAGGTCCGTACCGACTGATTTTATCTCCCCGGGCACAAATGCGTCAGAAAACGATAAAAATTTTCTATAAATATTTTTTGAATACGATACTGGAACGACGGACAGGGACTGAAGTTACGGACCGGAAAGAGACTGAAGTTACGGACCGGGCAGGGACTGAAGTTAAGGACCGGGCAGGACCTGAAGTTACGGACCAGACAGGGACTGAAGTTACGGACCGGGCAGGGACTGAAGCTGAACAGGGACCGAGGGTTGACTGCATATGCGTAGGGAAAAGTAGGGCATAACCGGAATTTAACTGTATATGGCCTCGAACTTAAAATCTGAGAGCAAAAAAAATATTGTACTTACCGTCAGTGGTCTTCAGTGAACCTTTGGATAACAGAAAATAAGGATAGTGTCCGAAAAAAAATATTTGATGACAAAAAACAAGTTTTTTTTAGAAGAACGCAAAGTATAACCGGTTTTACCCTACCCGCGGGGTAAAATCAGGGGTACCTATTAGAAAACATGCAAAATACCGTGTAATTTCAAAATCTTTATTCTTCTTTATTTAAACATTACAAACGATGATGATTACATGAGTCATGGGCAATAATCACAAACGAAATCCCCTTGTTCAAAGTTGCTGCATGACTCATGCGGGCCCTTTGCATACAGAACACTGGATCTAGTCCTCGTCCGATTTTGAATATATAATTCGTTGCAAAATACAAAATATGCACGCTCCATAGGATTCTTCTTTTTCCGAAGATGCGTTTCAGTTTTGTTAAATTCATTTTGTTCTTGGATTTCTTATCCCACACATATAGGTACTCAGTAGTTTTGCCTGCACCTGCCCAAAATAACAAAACGCGGCAAAATGACAATATTTTCCAGTGCTAAGGTAAACGTCCCAATAGCCAGCCGTTCACCAGTAGCTGGACACTTCATGTTAAATTATACTTATATAGTAGTATATAGGTATAGTTTTACATGGGGTGTCCGGCCACTGGTACACGTCCGGCTATTGGGATGTTTACCTTATAATATGCTCTCTAATAGATACGGAATGAAGTGCTTCACTTACCTGAACAGATGCTAGAAGTTCAACGGGTTTATGACAACACTATATGATCGCTCGAAAATTGCAATATTTTTTATCGTAAACTTTAGATTTAACTGGGGGCTGACAGATGCTGAAAGTTCAACGGGTCCATGGCAACACTATATGATCGCTCGAAAATTGCAATATCTTTATCAAAAAATTTAGATTTAACTGGGAGCTGACAAATCGCGTTTATATGGGTATATTGGCCATGTTAGAATGACGATAGCGTCAATGTACAAGAAATATATCGAGTTGGCCACAAAGGGCACCTATCACTAGAAAAAAAACGGGTACCTCGTTTGATCCGCAACCCGGTTTTATCCTTCTTTCCCCTATATCAATGCGGATGCTTTTGCATCCTATATGACGGGAAAAACTTTACTGCCATTATCAAGAAATCCGTTTGTGCACATCAGTTGCATAAAAAGTAATCTCTCAAGTTCTAGCTCATGCACTGAAGGGGACGTTTTTACGAAGAGCCAAATCGTGCCATCAAGTTTTTGAATAAATTAAGATCTCTCTCTCTCTCTCTCTCTCTCTCTCTCTCTCTTTCTCTCTTTCGTCAGTAAACAAAACGTAGTAAAAAAAACTGGACATCCCAATCTCTATAAAAAAATTCGATTCTATTTCGTATCAGTGCAGTTGAATAAAAATTTGAATAGATAAAATTCATAATTACCTGCGACGTCTTTTTTTGTGGGCATCGTTATAATCCTAAAATTAGGAAAGACTCGAATAGTACCGATGTCCATTGGTTCTACTAATTTCATTCGAATATTTTACCAGCTCCATTTCGTGACTTTTCAATTATCGCATTGCTGTTTGGGTTGCTCCAAAAGACCTTTTTTGCCCCACTGGAGCATGATGCACCGTAATATCTGTTGAATCTCAGATTCCGAGATGGTCGAGTGGACAGAATGAGCCGGTAATTCGTGCCAAGGACGTTTCACAACGAAAAAGCTGGCGATCCTGGAAATTGGACAGCATAAAACCACCGAGAGAGCTCAGCCTGGATCGTCTTCCTGCCAATCGGTGAGCTTTTTTTTGTTTTTTTTTTTTTTACTTTCCAAACATGATTTTCTATCAAGACCCGCTAAACGACGTCGTCATCGCGGTCGATTACGTTTTTATACGACCACATTCTTCCCCATATACCCCCGGGTACGAATCCCTCATCTTGCTGATTGCAAACCAATCGATCATTCTTTACCCTCATTCTCGGTCATTCGGGATGCTTTTCCGCGGGTTAGGAGAGAGAGAAAAAAAAAAACAAAATCACGCGCGTTACTTCTCAGATTTTGATCAATCGATTTTAAAATTGTTCGAAGAAATCGTTCCTCATACGAGAGCCTCGACGTATTATGGAAAACAGCTTTGTGCTGGTCGTGATTCATTCATATCCCAGTTTCATGATTATGAAAACACTAAAAGTGAACTTTTTAGTTCAATGAAAAAATGAAAATGTGAAAAGAAAAATTAATTACGTCGAGCAGGGAGAGCTCGGGGAATAATTGGAGAACCCCTAAAAATTATAACGATCAACCTTTTATCGGATCGGGGGGTTTTTTTTTTTTTTTTTCGAGCTCGAATTGCATTACTAACGTATACAGATAAAATCTGTAATTTCATTTCACGTATCCGGAGAATCACCGGAGGGTACATTATGGGCCGGGCATATAAATTCTATTATTCAAAATCGTGCAACCATGACCGTGCGAAACGTTGCCATATGGAATCATTGCATATAGATATGTACACCACACTCGTACAGTAAAAGATATCCTTAACCGCGAAGTATCTTTGTATTCTCGCGCGATAACGCGACGATAATTGGAAAAACCGCCGAGACACCCAATAGACAATTTATTGTCGTTTGAAAGATGTTCAAAAAATTCAAATTTTCACGATGCCAAAACCAACCCAAACGAATCCAATGAAGAAGGATTTTTACGTTTGGACTTCGATACCGATTTCCCTCGCATTGATTTTTTTTCGGAATTTTTTTTTTTTTAATTCTTTTTTACACTCCACACGATATTCTGTATATGGATATCGGTTGTTGAGCACACGTATAGGTGGTATAGGAAAACGGTGAAGCATCGGATGCCTGACACTAAAGTCATGCGGGGAAAAGTACACGATGGTTTCGGGCGCGCCTAGGCAAACATCGAAACGTACTATATTTATTTTGTGCCGTACAAATATTGTTTTTTACAGTCCCTGCGAGGTATACATTGTGCATGCGCCTGTAATATACTCGCGAGTTCTTTGCGCACGCGTTTTCCATACACGACGCGTCGTTTCTCTTGAGCATTGACTCTGAGACTTATGCCGCCCCTCGTATAGTGCATGCATTTATTTACATTGCACTACGTTTTTTTTTTTTTTTATTTTTTTTATTTTTACAATGTCGTGTAACCGCGAGCTTCGATACTCTTATATGACCTCGATGGAGCTTCGGAGGCGCTATTTGATCCACGACTTTACTCGAATATACGCGTCCGCGATTATTTACTCACTTTCGATTGAGGACAATTAATTAATGTATGCTACCAATAATATCATATAGAACGTTTCGGATCGTTAAGAATGAATCTCTAGATTGTTTTTGTTTTTTTTTTTTTTTTTTTTTTTTTTTTTTTCGAGATACTTTCATACGGGTTTGGGTTTGTCGATCAATCGTAAAGCTCGTAGAAGACTGCTCCTGTTTATTGAAATCTCAACTCTTAAAAAAGCGTGCAAATTAGAAATTCGAAAATTGCTTACTCATCCATTTTTATCTCGTTTTTAAATTTTGGCTTCCCCATTATTTTTTACCATTTTTTCCCCAAAATTTAATATCAATTGACCTTGAAAATATTCATTCTATGTCAAAAATAAGCTCCGAATTAAGACCGATACTTCGAAAAATTTGCGCAAATAAAAGCGATTACACATTTTTTTTTTTCAAGTCAACTTTTTTATTTCTCCGAAATTCCAACCCCTCGCGAGCGATTCTCGTGAAATTCAATGCCCATGCACTCTTATCCTGTAATCTGCTATCGATGCGCAAAATTTTGACCAAAATGATCAAATAATTGCGTGAGTCAGAGCAACTGGAATTTTTTTTTTTTTCAATTCAGAAATTTTTTATAATCTGAGTCCCTCGAGAGATTCTTGACAAATTTATCAACGAAATGTCCTTGTTCTATGAGCCATTCGTGCAGAAATTTTCGAGCGAAAGTGCGATCACAGATATTTTTGGAAGAATTCAAAATCATGTAAAATGGAACACACCCGTTACAGATTGTGGCGAAAATTTTGACACAAACAAACGTGATCTTGTACTCAAGTTGTGTGCCAAAGTTTGCTCACGACTGCTTCGGTAGTTTTCGAGAAATATAGAGACGTTTGAATTTTGCAGGGTTTGTACACGCACGCACACGACGGGAAATTTTTCCTAAACATAATTTCTCGATGTTTTGGGACATTTTGAACCCACTGGCATTAAAGTCTCGAATTTTTTTTTTTCCACCATCACAAAGCTCCTTCCATGAGAAAGCTAAAATACGTCTGGTAACAAAATAGGACATATGCAAAAAAAAAAAAAAAAGAAAAAAGAACAAAAGGTTTCGCATCGTGTCAACGATTCGGCTCGTTATTGTTAAAATTTTAATTCAGAGATCAGATCGTAATGTCGACAATCTCTAACTATTTATCTCAACTATAACCTTCGACACTTGCCGGAGATAAGGGAAGCTCTTTATCAGCGCCCGCATGTCTGCGGAAAATAATTTTACTCCGGCTGTTGATAGGACGATATGCAGGCCTTTGTATGTATTAATCTCTCTCTCTCTCTCTCTCTCTTTTTCTTTCTACTTTGCTCACTCATATTGAATGATTTGCGTTCATATTTTTCATGACCCCAGTTTACGCGCGTGCATATTACTTTTTCGCACCAAAAAAGTGTTAACTTAAATTTGAATAGGCTCTCTCCTTGAAAGTTTTTACAAAGACAAATTTAAAAAAAAAAAAAAAAAAAAAAAATGTTGATCTCGTCCCAGTCACGACATTCTTTATTTTCAAATAATATCGTATATTCTTCTGTTTGTTTTGTTTATAACGGAGCGTTGAACGTCACATAGCTAATCCTTTTATCAGCAAACAAATAGAATGACAAAAATATACTTTATCGAATGTTGTTACGGGCTGTGCTGCGGTTTTTTTTTTTTTTTTTTTTTTTTTTCAAAGATAGGATTATTATCGCGTCTATATTGTTACGATCGGGGATGAGGTGTAGCGAGAAAATGAGAAAAATAAAGACGCAATAAATCTCGTGTCGCGTGTAACGAGGAGAATCTTAAACTTTTTACGAGAGTCTCGAACGTAAGACAAAGCGGTATTATCGCAATTTTTTTTTTTCTTCTTTTTACTTGCATAACTCGAATCGTAAGATATCTTTATCGCGATTTTTTTCATTCTTTTTTCACTCGCATACATGTATAGATTCGCGATAATATTAAACCGTGGCAAACACACTACGACCGGCTCTCGAGCTTTTACTACGAGACGATTTTACGTCAAAGTGCATACATGGCTCGTCAACATCGAAGAAAACATCAGGGACACGCTGCACCACAGATATATATATATATATATATATATATATATATATATATATATATATATATATCAGAGCGGTTCAAAAAAGGCCTTTTTTTCAGATTTCGCTCGTCTCCGAGAATCTTGTACTTTTTTTTTACTAAAAAATAGCTCACGCGAAAGGGCTGGGCTGAACAAAATTTTTTACTACTGCCCCAACGACGTTGAAATTTTGAAAAAAGGCTATTTTCGGGAATTTAAAAATTGAGATATCCTTAAATCCTTCGGTGGCTATGTTTTATACGACGAAACAAAAGTTTTTGTCAAACCTGAGATGCGTGCGATTTTTTTTTAGTACCGAGAAATTTGTTTTAAAATTAGTTTTTACGAATTTCAATATATAGATTTTTCGGTACTAAAAAAAATTACACGCATCTCAGGTTTGACAAAAACTTTTGTTTGTCAGGTTTGACAAAAACTTTTGTTTCGTTATAAAAAAACACAGCCATCGAAGGATTTACGGTTATCTAAATTTTGAAATTCCCTAAAATAGCCTTTTTTCAAAATTTCAACGTCGTTGAGGCAGTAGTAAAAAATTTTTTTCAGCCCAGCCCTTTCGCGTGAGCTATTTTTTAGTAAAAAAAAGTACAAGAATCTCGGAGACGAGCGAAATCTGAAAAAAGGCCCTTTTTTGAAGCGCCCTAATATATATATATATATATATATATGTATGTACATTTTGTCTCAATTATCATGATGGATATGATTTTCGTTCGAAATACTTATCAGGATGTAGCTTGAGAAAAATAATTACAAAGAGAAAATTAGGATAATAGATTTGTTTTAAATAAGCGACTGTACGATTATTCGCCAGGATTCTGTAGTAAATATATTTAGTAAAAAAAAAAAAAAAAAAAAAACAGAACGCGTTAAAATGAAAGCAAATCTCAATTTTGCTCTAATCGTTAACGCGAAACTTTAATTTGGCTCTTGAGGCTGCTGAGAACAGACACATTATCGAGCCAAAGCACAATATCGCAAAGTTGCGTTGCATTAATTAAACGCTGTTCAAACACGATGCAACACCATGTGTTTCTACACGTAAAGCAAAGGTGTTTAAGGCATCAGAAGAGCAAGATAATTCACCCAGGGACTATATAGAGAGTAAAAGCTCTCACTCTGGGCAATCGGGTCGTGAAAGACAAGATGTAGTGTAAGAGGAAAATGGATCAGGCGAATGAATATATATATATATATATATATATATATATACATTATACATATATTGAGTACACGTAATAGCGTGCAAATCCCATTACTATCCGAGTATAACCGGTGCCTGAAAGGAAGTTCCGGCTGACAGGGTCGTGGTGCGGATAGTATATGGTGCAGGGTCGTGTGGTGCGGATGGTACGGAATCGCGAAACTACGCGAAGACGCCCTTTTGCCAACGATATGAGCTTTGCTATTCCCCCGCGTTGAAAACTTATCGCCTCCGCGTTTTGCTCCTCAGGGCTTCTGGAGCCCTGACAAAGAGAGCACGTAAGTGTCACATCAGGGGCTTTAAACTGAGATCTTATCGTCATCGCGTATGGATCTGAATTTTAAATTTATTCCTCATATCATCACGAAAGAAAAAGAACGAAAGGAACAGAGACGAGAGAGAGAGAGAGAGAGAGACGTATAAAGAGAGAGAGAGAGAGAGAGAGAGAGAGATGAGACCAGTAGCATCAGGATATGAGGTAGCTAATGCAAGCTTGGTGGTGTTCAATTTCCGGAATAAGTATCAAAGGAGCAAGTCCCATAAAAAGAGAGTGCAACCGAGCGAGAATTACTAGATGTGTTTCAAATTTTTTTGTATAACAACGATACCGATGCAATTCAATTGCATACCATAATTTCATTTGCTTTAAATATAAATTCGTGACAGTTTTTTTAAATGGACGTAGAGTCACACGATAATTGAGATATTGCGGGTAATAAGGAAAGATGATCGAGAGGGGTCTGCTTATGGCGTTTTCAAAACCCTTCACACGAGCCTGAATCGATCAAACGGGAGAGCAATCTCTTGGGTACTCGAAGTTTCGATATTTTTAGGATTTTTAAAAAATGTCCTCAGTTGAAGAAAAAAAAAAAAAGAAACCCTGCCCTTTTTTTAACTGTGTTTTGAGTGGAGAAATTTCCATATCATAGTCGAAAGCCCGGACAAAATATCCATAATATACGCCCTCTCTCGGCGAGGAACGAGTTGGCCTCTCGCTACAAGATCCAAGTAAACGAAAATTATTGTGTATACAGGGAGTATTTTCTCTGCAAACATCGACATAACATGGACCGGGACAAGCTCGACCGGGTTCATTCGACAACATTGAACACACACACACACACACGCACACACATGTGTGAATATACTCTAGCGTAGATAAAATAACGAAGATGAACGCGGAAACCGCGTTTATTTCGTATAAACAGAGGTGCAGAGTCGCGTCTGGTGTTTTGAAATTCGGTACTATATGCAGTATGGAACGTGGCGAAATATCAACTTCCCATTTCATATCTATTTCTGAGACTCCAAACTGTGTATAGGACAATTTCCATGCTTAGAACTGGCCTGTGAAGACGATTTTTGGGATTTTTTTTTAACGAACAAACTGCGCGACAATATTTCATTTTGCAAGCATATCCATTCATGTTTGGCTTCGGTAACAAGGCCAATTTTTCGAATTTTAGTATGCCGCCGTTTGAGGGAACACTTTTGCAAACTCCAGACTCGAAGGAAACGCAGAAGAAAAACGATATTTTTTTCTGAAAATTTGAGTTAGTGAAACTCCTCAACGATTTGTTGAAGCTTGCCTCTAAGTTATCTCATTATTCCAATTCCTTTTTTCCCTGCCCTTTCTTTCTTTCTCCTCATTCCGACTGTAACTACATAAAACCATTGAAAGCATTATGCACATTCATATATCCATACACGGTGCACGATGATACTGTACCCTGGTTAAACGATCCATCGACTGGGCAGACCGCGGCTGGCTGTTACCAGGCAACAGAGGAGGACACCGAGTACCGCTCGCTACCAAGGGACGTAGAATATAGAGATCTAGAGTCGGGAGCTGAACGAGGAGAAAGCAAATGTAGCGAATACGGGAACGTGGTGGTGGTGGTGGCGGCAATGGTGATGGGGAGTTCGAGCGATAGAGAAAGTCGTGAAAATATGGCATTGACGTTGGGAGTATGACGAGGAGAAGCGATGAAGGCACAAGCGAGAAAATCTGTCTCCCGTTTTTTTTTTTTTTTTTTTTTTCAAGATAGAGAGAAGGGGAGGGAGATAGAACTAAATAATCTTGGATAATATACCTGTAGCCGAAGTTTTCATGGTCGTGTATGTATATTCGTTGGTACATGTGCCTGAGTGTGTCTTTCCATGTGGGCATATTCGGCAAGAGAGAGAGAGAGAGAGGGAGAGAGAGAGAGAGAGAGAGAAATCGCCAACGGTATAAACTGTAGGTTAGCAGAGTGGCCCTTTGCAAAGAACCTAGACAAAGAGAATTCGGGAGCAAGTGAGAGATTGGGGAAGGGAAGGGAGTGGGGAGCGAGAGATGGATGGATTAAACCGTGGTAGAGAGGGAAAGAGCAGGGTATACTTCAGGAGGCTTTAGGTTGAGCTGCGAGTGGAAGGTGGAAAAAAGGACAGAGGGAGCGGAGCTCAACAGGCGGCGGAGGAGAGACGACAAACGAGGGATGACGTGCCACACACACACACACACACACGCACATACACACAAACACACACGCGGGACGAATGTATACCGGGTTTGAGTACAGGGGCGTTTCAACCTTTCATCAAGGCCCCGGGACTGTCGAGCATCGATTTTTTTTCTTCTTTAACCCTCAGCAAAGTGTCACACTCCCATTCGCCTCCCATGCATATATAACAATTCCTAGATAACCTCTATTGAGTCCCAGGGACATATTTCTGTTCTGTTCGCCACAATATCGCTGCATCGAACATCAATGAAAAAAACGGAATGGCGCGCCGATATATACCGTTTACAAAAAAAATTCTAGCTTCGTATCGATTAAATTTTAAAGAATTTTCGGGAACCAAGTGGAACCATCGGAATAAGTACAGCACTGGCGGGTATGAGCCGAAAGTTCGAGGGAGATAGACGAATGGCGAAACTATAAGCACAATGGAGCGAGAGATCGAAATGTTCAGGGGTGCGCGTTGAGAGGAAGAGAGAAGAACCCGTGTTGGGCTCCTCTGAATGTTGTATGGAGGGGGCAACGTGAGTTGAACAGAGACAAACCTGTTGGGCCAACGAGCATGAGAAAATGAGACGGCAAATCTCATCCGTGGAATATTCCACTGAACTCTCCGCTTATACTATATATAAATTTGTGTGTGTGTGTGTGTGTGTGTGTGTGCGCGCGCGCGCGTATGTACCTGTGTGTGCTCGCGACGAGGAATAAAGGGAGTGAGAGAAGCAAAAGAGAGAAGGAGATAGGAAGAGGGAAGTATAAAAAAAGCATGTATAGGATATTCGAGCGTAGAAACTTCGCGAAGTGTATATATAGGTACTACGTGTTGTAGGTTTAGTAAGAGACAGAGAATCGGACAATATACTATATCAGAAAGGATATAAGGCGATTTATCGTGTGTCTCATTCTTTCTTCATCTCCTGTCATTGCTTTTCTTTCTTCAACTCTTCCGTTGCTTCCTTCTGTTTTTTTTTTTTTTTTTTTTTACTTTACCCCGCTCCCTCAATCTCGTCGTTCTTTTGACTAGAGCACACGTGGGGGATTCGTCAAGAAGATTCGCAAGTGTGTGTGCGCTGGTCTTCCAACACACTTTGCAAAAAAAAAAAAAAACAACTCTGGCTTGTGTATTCCTCTTTTTTTTTTCACTCGCTCTGCCGACGCGTGTCGGCTCTTCTTACGGTGTATGTGCTGATGGAAGTTGAGAGTGCGGAGGATGAGAGTGAAAAAAAAGGAGAAACAAAAAAGAAACACGATGACAGTGGTCGCGGGAAAGAAAGAAAGAAAGAAAAAAAAGATGCCGAGAGAGCCCTTGCAACGAAATCTGGTAATTCTCGCTACGACGATTCGAAGCTTGCTCATTAATTTCATGACTTTAAGGTTGCCACAGAGCCCCATTCACTGGTCCAATTAGTGGAAAATTTTGAGGGAAAAAAATGTTTTTACAAACTCCCGGTAGGTCGTCCGACAGCAAAATAAAGTTTGACGTGCACTGGAGCGATAATTTTTTTTTAATGTGAAAAACAAATCATTAGATGGAATTTATTTCTCGAATAGAGGCTCGCTGAGTTATATGACACATTCTGACGAGTTAGATTTTCGCTTGGATATATTCCCGAAGAATAATTCGAACGGTTGATCCAATTTTTAATTACGTAATATTTTAAATACAACAGAAATAATTTGTATTATTGAAGTTTAAAACTGGAGAGATGATTTGATGGAATTTTTTTTTTTTTTTATCGAAGGACAATATTTTTACGAAATAAGTTTCTTAGTTTGTTTGTTTTTTTTTTGCTCAAAAGCAATACCAATTTTCCAGATGAGAAACTTTGACGCGTTTGTTCATGAAACTGGGCAAGGTCGAGTTCTTTTTAGCTCAGGTTTAGGTTGGGTCGAATAAACACTCATGAGGGACCCGCGCGTTATATTGAATGGACTGCGGATGAGAACGAGGGTGAAAGCTTTTGGTTATAGGTTATAGCACATATACATATATATGAGGAACAAAGGAAGTCTCAATGACCGTCGAATGATCAGCATGCGTGTTCTCAAATTTCCTCAAAATATCTGGTTTCTCCGATTTTCTATAGGCATTCCACCTCGGACGTGCCTCGTAAGCAATACTCACGAGCTCGTTTTTTTTTCTCCTCTCACTGAATCTGTGACTCGATTTTTATCTCTTTCTCGTTGACGAGAAGCAAACCGAATTTCGTATAAACAAAAAACACGAAGAGAAAGTCTAGGAGTGCGTGAGTCTAATGAGCCCTTTTGACTTCCGGTTCGACGACAACGAGCCTAATGAATTCAGTGATACGTAAGAATCCACGAGAAATTTTTTCTTGATGTCCTCTTTGACATTTGTGTCAGAAAATACAATTTTTTTTTTTTTATTTCCGTCAATGATCTGTAAGATTTTCATTACATTCATTCTCATAATCCCTTCAATACAATAACTTATTGTGTTAATGATTTTTTTTTGTTCATGACATTTATTAACTCTACATAAAATAAAAAAATTACCGAACTGATTCCTTCGTACATTAAACTTACCAAATGCATTTATCAATATATTGTAAATGGTACAATTTTTTTTGTTGAATAAATGCCCTCAAATTTCAACATTGAAGTTAAAAAAATAGTGTTGACAATTCGTTTTAAAAACACGACAATCTATCGAACCAAAAAGAGAGAGAGAGAGAGAGAGAGAGAAGAAGAGTGATCCAAAGGCCCTGCCTGTTATATTAGGCTCGTCCATACCGCCGGCAATGTAACCAACAACCATTAGCCAGCAGTGCCGTAAAACACAAGTACCATGGTACGGTATGGATGTATATACATATTAATTGGTATAATCTAGGAGACGAGTACCGTTCTCCCTTTGTCAGTGGACCCGCATCGATTCGCACTAATTGCTGTTTGTGCGTTCTCTCCAAGGGGGGACGTATACTGGCAGCATTTGGTATACAGTACGTATAGTTGATAGGAGTGGGGAGGCCTCTCGCCACGGTCCGCGCGATGCCAACACTATCGCCACCGCGTTAGTGTCGCTCTCTATCCCCCTGTCCCCACTCTTCGGCTGCTTGTGACGAACTTGGTCGTCGAGAAGCAGGAGAACAACAAAATAGGGACAGGCCATACGTGCGAATGACCAACGGGAAACAGCACAACCGCGATATTACAGAGACGAAGCTAAACCAACGAGTGAGCTCTCTCGGAGCGAGTCCACTCTATCTCTCCCTTCAGTTTGTCTCCCTCTTTCTCAACTATACTCTAGCTCGGCTCTCAACTTTAAACTCCATCGTCGGTGCTAATTGGGCATTGTTTCATCAGGTTGGACTCTGTGACTTCTACGCAAAAGGTTCGATAATTCGATGCGGTTAGGGGAGGTTAATTGAATATTCGCATGAAAAGATGACGAAAGAATGTGAGCAGAGAATGATTAATCGCAAGAACTGCGTATAAAAAAGAGGCCAAGAAAACTCGTCACACATCTTCTCTGTATGTTTACTATATTTCTTCTTTTTTCCACTCTTCTCCCCATGCTCCCTTTCTCTCTATCTCACGGATACATGTACACATAAGCAACATCTGTTGGTTACGAACAGTTCAAGTGTGTCTCCCGTACAGACTTTCGTGATCTCATGTACTTTTGATTTTACAACGTTCTCAAAGACCGCGCCGATATATAAACGCACTATTTATAGGCTAAATGTAGGTATACATATACATATATATATATGCACATACGCGGCTACTAAACTGTAACGGAGTGTATAGAAAGAGAATTGGGAGACAGATGCTCTTGGGAAAGAACGATAGAAGTCAGCGCTGGCACTTCCTTGCTAGAAATACGAAACACATGACATGGATAGACCGCTCACAATTTTTATATTTCTTGTTATAACCCTTTGTCTTACTCGGTTAAACATAACTATAATTTGGGTGTTTTTTTTTTCTATATCGATGACCGCCAACATACAGTTTTTTTTTTAACAAGTTCTCGTTCTGCCTCTCACGGGAAGATTGATCGGGCCATTGTAAAAATCCTAATAACAGGGAAATGGGTCAGCGTGCGTGCCACGATTTTTGGATGTATAGTAAATGGACTCGCCCCTTCGGCACAGTATCCAAATGGTATAGCTATATAGCTTGGGGCTTCAAGCACAAAGGATTCCCGAGAGTATTTTCCCGACCTCCCCACACCCCACGCTCCAGCTCTCTCGCTCACAATGGCCGTGGTTATGATTTATCAGAAACCCGGAAACGCTGTTTCGTTCTCACTCTTCTCTGTCTCTCTGCCATTCGTTCCCGGTTACATACGCATATCAAATTATACGCGATCGCTTGCCGAACCACAACCAGCAAGCTCTCTCACTCTCTTTTACTTCTCTATATATTGCATGGTGTGATGATAAAGATAGATTAGCATTACGGAGAGGGGTGAAGTCATGCAGTCGAGCATTTCGTGGCATTTTACGGAAAGCACTTGCGACCCAATTCACTTCCCTCGTTTCACTTCGTCAGTGCATATTACTCCGAGCGTGCGTTTGCTATTACAAGCACTTCCCATTGCAGTATAATTTTGAATATTCGAACCTCAAATTTGTTTTAATCAATTTTGTGAGTCTTTGTTCCAGCTTCCTCGAATTCTATAGCTACTGTGATATTCGAGATTTTACAAAATCGATATTATAATGTCCTAGAGGGTGTAAAAGCGTCGCGATAGACGCTCTCCCCGTCCCTTTCCTAAAGAGGGCCCCCAACTCCCTAAAGAGGGGGCCCTTTTTAATTGTTCGACAGTTTCGTTGTTTTTCCGATTTAAGGTAATCCTCGTGGCAATCTAATCAACCGATCGACATGGAACACATTGTGGAAAATTCTTTTCCCACATGTGAGCATTTCCGTTATGGATTCATTAGATTATATGGTTGATTGAACACTGACTACCGTAACGTTTTCTTTTCTTTTTAATCGTTGTGATCGAACCATTGTTCGATCGACAACGTTTGGTACATTCTCGTTTTCATAACCTTTGGCGGAACACATGTACTTTTTTTCTGGCAATATGCATATGTAACAATGAAGTTGTAGCCTCATGAGTACCGACACGTGTGAGTTACGGTAGCATTAGTGTTGGTCGATTCCCAGAGTAGTTGCATAGCTCTCTCTCTCTCTCTCTCTCGTCAAGCAGAGTGATCCTGTCACGCACCCCTTGCGCACAATAATCCCTTCTCTCGCTATAAGAATCAACTCCTCTCAGGCTTATCCTTCGCCGAGCATTATAATTTCACTGAATACTGTGACTCTTTGTGTTTCAGCACAGGCAAACGCACGCGTGTGAGAGAAAGTGAGAAGGAGATGGTGATTTACGCGTCCTATATAGTCTCTGTCGCAAAGCCAGCTGTTTTCTCTCTCGCTCTCCCTTCAAAAATGATCGCACATGCGTACTGCGCTCTTCTTTGTTCCTCGTTTTCCTCCCCCGTAAACGTTCACACGCGCGTATTTTTGGAACCCCCCCCCCCCCCCCCCCCCCTCTAGCATGTGCCCCGCGATTCGTCCATTCGTGTCTCATCGCCCTCTTCTCGTCGTGTATATATGTGTACTACCCGATCTCGCTTGTCTGCTTTATCTTTGTTCTCTTCTTCCGTCGATGCTTCTCTCTCTCTCTCTTCCTCTTTCTCTACGATATAGGCTTTCAACCCCATGCAGCCCTTTCTCATCACCCTTGATTACCGCACGAGTTCGGGTGTTCTGACCAAGTCGGGGGACAGTGACGAGGGTCGAAATCGATAGGAAATCGATCCGACATCATGCATATATACATACAATACTGCGATAGAGAATTTGAGACCGCGTATTATATATATATATATATATATATGTCCATATCATGTATACATGGTTCTTTGATGAGGGAAGGGAGAGTCAATCGTTTCGGTAATGTAGATATCACACTTCGATTCATTCCAAGTTTTGTCGACATCGAAAGCCACTCCAAAAACAATCACGTACTCCATTCATTCGATGACTTACTCGATTTACCAAAGCCCGCAAAATGTTCATATTCGAATGAGAGTATCAAATTTTGTGTATCGTTATGATAAATCGAGATGTATGACATTAGCGTCACGAAATACGTGATATTTGCAATGAAATCGATAGTATAGTCTAGCTCTTGGGAAGTTTTTGTCCTGGTTTCGCACTTCTGATGTTTGTATTTTCCCCTATCTTTCTCTCGTTTCCTTCAGTTCCGTTCTTATTGTTTATAATTTATATCTATATGTAAATGCTTCCGCAGCCGTGGCAATTCCTCCGAGATCATTATCACGAAATAGATAGTATTAATCGCTTCCTGCTATGCTCATTTACCATTGCATGTCAAATCTCATTCCCTCGGTTATACATCTAGGTTCACGATAAACCAGTGCTATCCTTGACGATAAATAATGGGAAGCAATTGAAGGAAAAGCTCAATTATGAAGTCTAAATGTCTGGAAGGCCTGAATCGACTCAGATTCTCCGCCAAGTTTATCCAATTTCGATAATCGATGAAAAAAAATGTGAGAACTATATGAGCAAAGAGACGAGGATGCAATCTCTGACGAAGCGGAGGCAATCGAAAGAGCACCCGGCAACAAGGTACAGCATTTCGATGTCGGGTGCACTCTGCTCGGTGCTCGGTACATTGACTGTACAGTACAGTACGATCACACTGTACTCTTTCTCTCTGTTGCTACCGACTTCGCGCACGTTTTGTAAACGTTGTACCGTGCGCAGATCGACCTACACGTATATTATACTGCCGAGAGCTCAAAATGCTATGAGTATATTTCTGACAATACCGGCTCTGTTATCAAAAAAACAGGGCGTAACGAACATCAATTTTGCCAATGGTTTACATAGAATGTACATCAGGTACAATGCATCATGGTGAATTAAAATAACGAGTTTGCATTTCCCTAATCAACTTCAATTCAACGAGCTTTATAATCCTTCGTTGATTTGGGGCTGCAGGATTACCTGGGCCACCGTGTTTAAAAAAATCTTATGCAGAATATTTTTTCGATAATAAAACGATCTGTCAATATTCGATGGATAGGAATAATTCATCATCGTCCCTGGATGATGAGATCACACATGAAATCTTGATAATGGCAAGAGGTGATTGCGATGGATCGCAGTGACGGGAGTCAGGAAGATTGAGGCTATGAGGGAGGGATGGAGAGGAAGAAAACGAAGTCAACTTTGTAACCCGAACGGACAAAGAGAGCCTTCTCGTCCAATTATCCCCCTGAGCTCCGGGGATTATTGATATTCCCCTCGTTTCCGCATTTCTTTCTCTATATCCCGCGAACACTCTGAGAGATATATAATGTACAGAAGCGGTCTCAGGGACGATTCAGGACATATCGAGAGCTGTTTTGTTGCGATCGGCAGAGGGATTGGTAAAAGGGAAACAGGATTTATGGTTGTCCTCCGCCGGAAGCTTTGTTCGATCGTCAGGCACGCTTGCTCCGCAGGACCGGATTCTCCTTGTGATGGATAAACGTTTCCCGGGGAGCCCGAATGTAAAACCGTAACGCACGCAGGATCGTGATCGCCAATCTTATATATATAATGACTGTTCCGTTTTAGTACTTATTGCAGTTTAATATTCCCCAATCGCTGCCTAAATTTGAACTTTGATTCTGTAAACACCGTGGGTGTACGACACTTCGACAGTGTGTCAAGCGCTTCGAGCTTTGAAAATGAAAAGTGCTGGATAACCACGTTTTCGGCAACTCCTGTGTTAAAGATTCGCTGACGACGAAATTAATTAAAAGTATCCCCAAAACTGTGATCCTTGTTTACGTTATCGATGTATAATGGAGTTCGACAAGTTATATACAGATACATATTTTATATTTGACTCAAATATCGAGGTTTAAATTCAATGTGCATATAGATGAGATGCAACGGCGGTATGAGATTCAGTCTGGAAGAGCGAATGAACGTGTTTGCGGAGATTGAACGAGTCCGGAGTTCCCGAAGAGCCGGTGTACCTCTGCCTTTCAGAGATTCGCATGGGTAATAAAGTTAAGTGCAGTGTCATGCACTGTGTACAGAGAGTGTGCGGAGAAAGTACTATGGTTACATACGGATAAGAATCCACATCCGAGACTAGTTGTCTGCTCCTATCTCCGACATTTACCTTGTGGCTATAATTCCTGATAAAAGCAATTTTTATACCGGCATCTTGGAGATCCACTGTACCTCTCGGATATAAACACGATGTCTCGTATCTGGGCGAACAAGAGAGCGAAAGAGACAGAGAGAAAGAGGTATAATCGTCGTGGTATAATATCGTGGGAGCGAGTGATTAGGGTCAGAAAAACGAAACGAGGCAACAGCGACGGGTATATAAAGAAGAGAAGATAAATGGAAGTCAACAGACTTTTCCTTCAATCAGGACACAATAGAAGTTTTTGTTTTCAAAAGCAAGAAAAAAAATAACAATGACTTATCGGTCTTTTTGCGACTCGGTCTTCTCACAAATAACTCCAATCAGGAAACTCTCGTGATCGTGGCTTTTTATTATCACAAGGATATTATATTTATATTTTTAATCGCAAGTATAGTAGAGAAGTTTGTGATGTCATCTTCCTCAGGGGACGAGGCCAACGATGCACGTAGTACAGGGGAAAAAGGATCGAAGACCAATTTCCTGTGAGCTTGTGCGTTGCAGGAAATAATCATGGAAACGCCAAATTCTCGCACGATGTACATAATATATATATACCTATATATATATATATATATATATTCAGATCCTGAATTAGATCAACGAGTTTGTAGCTCCTCGTTCGCCCTCTCAACCTCGACAAAATATTATCTACCTACATCACACCCTCGGCGATCCTGGGCACGATATTTTATCCTTTTTATTTTAACGTTCATCCACGGAATATTCCCGAGAAAAAACAAAGAAAACATAGTTTTCGGAGCCTCTATGGCCTCTAACTCGCGTTCGTGCGCGGACGATTAAAAAAAGGGGAAAAAAAAAAAATTGAATGAAAAAACGACTCATGAGAAGCCGTAGGTAGTGATTTCTCGACTATGTAGAAGTGGAAACACGTCGGGAGATGCTCCCATATAGCATTCGGACATGATCGTTTCGCGATCGTAAAACTTTCAACGATGCTGCGCCGGTTGTCACGTTTCTCCTCTCTTTTTTTTTTTTGTTCAATTCCCTTCATGCTCCTCGGACACTTAACTATACGAAATAAAATCATCGAAATGACATGGTACCTCCCGAGTCGTGTCGTTAAAAATCCCCATGCATTATTGTTCCATATAATGTACGCGTTTATATAATATTACCGTGAGGTAGGCACATTACACCTATTACAAGATATATATATGACTATGCATGAGAAGTGCGCACACCATCAGGAATGAAGCGTATAATTTTTTTCCTCTTCCAACACACACGAGACCCTCTTGGCAATAACGGGCCTTCTATCCTTTCCTCGTGTATACGTTTCAGTCTTTTTCTCCATCACGCTCTCTCCCTCGCGTTTTTCTGGACGGCAAGACACAGGGCTGTGCGATATAATATAAGCTACGCATGTACCTCCCAGGGCTGAAGCTCTCGAGGCAAGGTCAACGTATAAATCACGAAAGCCCCATACTCTTTTTTTTTTTTTAAATCGTCGTACCTCACTTGCCTTGTGCTCTCTATATCCTCTCTATGTATACCTCTGCTCGTAATCCTTCGACTTTCTTTTCTCAATATATATAAAACCAACAACAAACAAAAAAAAAAACACTGACTTTTTTTCACCGCTATCTTCACGCCGATCCATTTAATTGATAAGCCCCCCCCCCCCCCCCTCCCTGAACGTATGGGTGTCTATTTCTCAGAGATATGGAACGAATAAAGCTTTTACTGTTCCTCATCGTTCAAGCTACAAATAACAGCGTTTCGTATCGCGCAGTATAAATATACAGTTTTGAGGATACCGCACTGCGAATATTGCGATATGTCAACGCACGCGATAGTAAATTATTTCAGAATTTTTTGAGAAATCAAACAGATATCTATAAATACCTAAAAACCCCTATAAATACCTATAGCTGCCGATAAATATTAAAATAACGTTGACCTAACATTCCAATTAGAATCGTTTATTTGCCAAAGGACCATCTACGCCCTATTATTTTTACGAAATGATCAAATGTTGTGTGTGTTTTATATACCGCATATATATACGAGGCTCTTTATATCAAGGAGGGTGTGCCCCTCATGTTTATCCCGGTCGTTTATCAAAATCAGGGGATAAAGAGTTCATATCTGTATAGCGTCGTTCGTCCGAATATCAGAGAAAGGAAAATCGAAGGGGTGATACCTTATTATTTATCCTTGATTGGTTCGCCCATTACTTTTCCAAAACTGTACGAGAGTAATAGCCAGCTATACATGATTTCCCTCGTATCCAAGCTGACTTAGGGACTACGGCACCCACATTATATACATATACATACATATAGTATACATATACGCACATATATATACCACGAAGCGCGCTATACTTTGACTAATCGATGTGTGTACTATTCCGCCAGAGGGCGGAATCCCATCTGCCATGCTAGGGAAAATCTCCCGCTGCGATTCGCCGACTCATCGCTTTATTCCCCGGCTGCCCTATCCAACATTTCTATATTCGTTCTAATAGCCCGGAGTAATCGCGTATATATTATTTACGTTATAATTGCATGGCCCGTACAAGGTCTTTGATACTCGAATTACACGTGTGACCGTTGAACGCTCAGAGGTTTCATTGTCTAGATTCTGATTTGACCAAAAACGCCCTTCGGGGAGAAGCCCCGTGGAATCTGGCCGAGAAAAAATAGGATCGAGGAAACGAGACAAAGATGATGATTCGTGCACGACTGTGTCACTGCACGTCCCTCTGTATCAGTCACATTTTGAGAGTTGATGACGTTATATAGCCGCGCTATAATCGATATAGTTTTGCGGAGTGGAGGGGCGGGAGCGAGCAACGGGCAAGAGCGAGATGGAACAAAAACGTATATAGATCCTATACTAAATATGGTACGGGGTGGAAATTTCCCAATGGTATTGTACCCCATGTATAGTGCAGTTACAGTATGTATCGAAGCCACCAGCAGCAACAGCTGGCCCCCTCTGACTCCCCTTGCCTATATACCTCACTCGCTCTTTTTCTTTCTGCCTCCCGCTGTATATAAACTCTATTGATTATTTCATAAAACCTGGAGCAACAATGACGACAGAACTACATGTGCGGAGTGCGGGACGTTTTATGGCTACCCGATGCGTCTCCGCGTATTCGCTTCCCTAAACTCTTTGTTCGAATCTATACTTTTTATCGTAATTCCTCTTTCTCTCGCTCGTCGAACGTCTCTTCACGATTTTTTTTTTTTTTTTTTACCAAAATAGGTTCAACACTAGCACGGAGAATATATTATTAACGCTGAAAGGACATATCAACGGATTTATGTGCAACAATTATAATTAAACGTTGGAACAAAGAGAATTTTGTTTTTTTTTTTGCCGTTCATCAGAACAATGGACATGTATATACTAGGTGGAACGATTGGGGGGGGGGGGGGGGTATCGATTTTCGATTTTCCACAACCACTGGGCGCGATGCCACGGCGTTGGACAAAGGAAAACTGGTTCGGCACCGCGTAGCAGCCCGGAAAGGGGGGGGGGGGGGGAAATAGTTACCATGCCACGAATTCCATGCGCGACCCTCCCTTCCTCTGTTTTCCGGTTTTTTCCACGGGGAGTCCACTCGTTTTAATCGCGCACAACGCGCGCAACGTTTCCCTATATATGTATGCGTGTATGTGTCTCTTTCTACCTTGCTCCTGGCTCATGCCCTTGGGCACCATGGGGTATCCCATATACCATCTCTCGTACTTCGAAACCGTTTCAGTGAATTACGCTCTTGGGAAGTTTTTGTCCTGTTTCGCACTTCTGATGTTTGTGTTTTCCCCTATCTTTCTCTCGTTTTGCTTCCGTTCCGTTCTTATTGTTTATAATTTATATCTATATGTAAATGCTTCCGCAGCCGTGGCAATTCCTCCGAGATCATTATCACGAAATCGTCGAGTGTGTCGACGATTCATCGCGATAATATACTATTTGGTTCGCACCTCTATATGTACCACGTGAATCACGCCTATATATAGCTATTTGGAACAAGGGTGGTTGCACTCCTCGCTGTGCAAGGCATCGTAATCGCTGATTGAACTCATGAATATAATTGGCACATTTATAACTCCACCCCAAAATTCACGTCTACCCGATAACATCTCTACCAGAATTTAGGCTCTCCGAACAGGCCGACCAAATTACAACTCTAGCGGAAAACAACTCTGCCAGATATGAGAAGTGCCTGACATCTCTACCCAGTTACAAGCTTACCAGATAATAATTCACCGGTGTGGCTGATGGTAAGCTAAACCTGCATGTTGGTTTGGATAATCCTCCGATAGCTCATCATCCAGCCAAGCCGAAGAGTCGTTATATCTGATAGACTTGTAATCCGAGTAGAGATGTTAGCGAAATGCCTCATTCTGGCAGACATGTTATTATTGGCTAGAGCCTCCGCTCACTCGCGGTAGAGTTATCTCTTGGTAGACTTCTAATTTGGTAGGCTTGTTCGGGGAGCCTAAATTCTGATACACATGTCATTGGGTAGCGAAGTTTTGGATAAAATTTATGAATGTCCCCCACTCGAGTTGCAAATATACGCGTTAATTATCAATGGAAATGAGTTAGGAGCGTTCTTATTCCGTCCAATCGTTAAGCCAATGTGAAAAATCGTTACTTTTCGGTTCAAAAAATTAATTTCAATGACGAATAATCTGGATATGAGATAGACAAGCGGTACATAAGAACAGCATCCAACCGTGAAAGTGTTCTTTCCGCGTCTCATCTATACGCATCCATAATCTCATGTGAAATTTCCATAAAATGCTCCACGAAGAGCAGCTATAAGTGGCCTCTTAACTTAGCGGACATTATAAGACCGTATCACTGGCGTTATAATGTTACACGATCTATCCGCGTGAACGCCCAGTTATTATCGTGGAAACAGCTGACACACTTTTCCAGTTTCATCGTCTTCGATCACGTATACATAAAAGCGATACGATTTACTCTTACACATGAGCAAGCGAAGAAGGAAAAAAAAATCATGTTTGTCGTTTTTCCAAAACCGTATACCGGGGAAAGATCCGGCTGTCTCGATGAGAGTAACGTTTTTCCCCACCCCGAACCGTTTCAAGCGCATACATATACGCGTGTATATTTAGTTTTCTTTTATACATTACAAATGGCAGAGAGAGTATGTATAGCTCCTTTTGCTGTCGTGGCCATTATTGCTACGACAATGGAGGAGAGAACGTAATATGACAACAGCGGGTGACTGCATATGTGACAAGGAGAACCGGGGGCTCGATCCGTTATATATTCTACGAAATAAAAAGTCACGACACGACGCGTAACCTAATCTCGTTCTCGAATGACACAGCTTCATCCCTTCCCATATCTCAAGGGTTCCTTTGATCTCCTCTCTCCAATCGATATGGAATACGGTAAATTAATAATCGCGCACCCAAGACGATTAAAGTTATATATACAGTGGATACGAACGTTACGGAGACATTTTTTTCACTTCTCAGCGATGTTTTTGTTGATAGAAACATGGGAGAAAAAGAAGAAAGAAATTAAGGGTAGGAAATAAAAACAATTCTACGGACCGGAACGTGAATTAGGTGAATGTGAAACTCCGGGGAAAGTCTCACTGCGCATTTCTTCCCTCTGTGTCCCTTACTTCCCTTCTCCAGCGAACAATCTCATCACTTTGTGTGACACGCAACCCTCTTAACCGATAATAACCCCCCCCCCCCCCCCCCCCTCTCCCCGAATAATATCCGAGTCAGAGTCCCCTCGTCTTTCGGCCAGAAAGAGAGAAAGAGAGAGGGGGAGAGAGAGAGAGAGAGAGAGAGAGAAGCGATCTAACGGAGAAATAAGAAAGAAAAAAAGAGCCCTCATTTCATCCTACCGTGTAACAAAATTACACATTATCATACCACATAGTGCGATATAAATGAAAAAAAAAAGAAAAATTTATGCATATTCAGCTACGCGAATTCTGTCAACCTGTAAATTTTAGTGTACCATGACCGTGTTCTCGCATAAATATTATCTATGGTCGATCGTCGAATTCCCTTTGTTCGATGTAACGTTTGGTTCCGTACATACAAATTTATACGCATGTAATATACGTATATATATACGCACCTCTATCCCTTGTAATGGTGAGTTTTCATCGAACGCATCAACGCTCTCACCGGCCGATTCGTAAAAAAGGGCCGCACACGACACGCTCGAGTTGCAGAGAACGAAAAAAAAAAAATGCGTTACGGCAACGAAACGAGGTAGAGGATTAAAAAAAAGAAAAAAAAAAAAAAAAACAAGAACACGTGTGCAACGAGCTGAGAGAAGAGACAAGAAGTATTAGCATATCGTCCATAATCCTATCGCTCGGTCTGCATCTCTCTTCTTTTGCATTTGTATCGGTAACGGTATACATCTGTGTTCTCGTATTTTTTTTTTTTTTTTTTTTTTTTCCGTCACCCAAGGTGAAGGGTGAAGGACCCAATTAATGACGATATGTTTTCCCTTATTATCCTAGAATCGATGGATATGCGGGTAAAAAATTAACGGATTTGATGAATAAAAAAAAATTATTCGAACGTGATAGACTTTTATAAGAACTTTTACTGATCGGGCTTAATCCGTTTATTGAGCAGGTCGTTCGGCTTATGTGTATACGTTGCTTTGAACATCCGAAAAACAACAAAATAATCGTTATAAACGTCGCGTCTGCTCGTATCGCGTTGGGTAAAGGCAAACGGAGATCGAGATCGGTATCGTTTTTAAAATTAACGCGGTGAAAACGAGATTGAGCGAGCTCGATATGGTACGATTAAACATTATTTATAATAGACACGGTGCTACGGGAGACTCGTCAAAAAACGTTGATCGTCGTCTGTCGATAAAATCGAAGTCAGGCCGATCGAATTGTCGGGATAATAATATATAAGAGTAACCTGGTGCAGAATAAATGCGAGGAAAAAAATGTTGATAAAAATTGATGCAAAAAAAGAAAAGGTATAGCGTGGGAATAATCATAGGAGAGATTTACGAATAATGGATTATCGATTTTATCATCAATTATTTTTAGAATCCTCAATGGAAATCGAGCCAATCTTCATTATTTTGCTGATCGGTAAAGGTTAGACGCACCAGTTGTAGCCACTTCAAGCATTTTCGAACATTCCTTTACAAACAGTGTTCACATTATTGCATTGTATTAATTCAGAATTGAAAAAGTGATCGATGTAACCTAAAAGGTACACAGAATCGAATCGTTATCATTTAAAACCTTTACCGATCACGATAAATAAGAAAATAGGAAATTATTTTGCAGCTGCCATTTTAACTATTTGTGGCCAGAATTTTACTACTTTTGGTCATCCGAAGTGCCAGTTGCGGCCACCAGGCTTTGAATTGGGGTTGGCCATAAGCTGGCTACAAGTATAGAACAATCGCATCTTGAATGGACCACTTTTGCCCACCGCCTATTTTTCAGGTATTTCAGCTGATATTTTAGTTTTTTGTGAATTCAAACCGCAAAATGAGCTTTAAATGATAAATTATACATTTTTTTTGGGGGCGGAATGACTTTAGATACCACAAACGGTACAGTGGCCATAACTGGTACGTCTAACCCTATTGGAGATCGATCTATTTTTGATTATATTCGTAAGGGGCAATTTTTCTTTAACGATAAATAAATAGGAAAATCTAATGCATAGGATGAATGATTTATTATGAATGAATAATTAATGAAATTACACGTCACGATTCTTATAAATTCGACTCGCAGTATTTTTAAGACGAAAACTGTCGTTGAAGAATTGCCAATGGGGGGAAAAAAAAAATAACTGCGCAACAGAAAGAAAACGAATGGGAAAGAGGGAGATTATCGGCAAGATCATTTTCGTATGTTCGCTCGTTGCATCTGCCGATCGTCTTTCCTCTTATCCCGAGGGAAACTAAGACGTGACGACGAAAATCGACCGGGCGAACAGCCGGTACGGGGGCCACATGAAAGTTCATAAAGTCGAGAGAGCACGGGGTGTGGTGCTTCTCGAAAACGACCTCAAGGAGAAGGTAAAAAAGCGAGGCGAAGGAGTCACCTGCCAAAATTCCCACGTCTTCGATCTTCTCTCATCGGACCCGGGTCTCTTAAAACGTGCGTATGAGCGCGCGCGTGTATGGCACAACGTCGCAACGAACGTTTTTTTTTTTTCTTTCATGACTGCACATATAGCGTGTACCTAAATCTAACCAGGCCTCTGAGTAGCGTGTGCATGGAGCTCCTTCGGCAATGAAAGTCACTTGCTTGCACCACGAGGGCAAATGACAACGGTTCTGGGCGAAGAAGGAGAAAAAAAAAAATAGGCACGAGAGACGGAAGGACCTCTTTGCCTTTGGCCATTATATCGTATATATGGTATAGGAAACTATGGATTATTTTTCCTCGTGTATGTGCGCTCTGTTTATTGGTTTCTTCGAGAGGGGAACGTTTTTTTTTTTTTTTTTTAGTCGCCACGAGTTTCTCGCTCGCTCCTTTCTCCTCTCCTTTTTTCTTTTTACCTGACCACTTTTTCTACTTTATTTATTTCTATTTGACATAAAGTTCGGGTCTATCTTACGTGCTCTCATATGGGGCAACATGAGCGCGATGGATGTAGGGAAAATTCGCAAAAAAACACGAACGTTTTTTTCGTACTTTTTGTCAAATGAAAATTACGAAATGCTCACTCTGCTCAATAAGTGTTTCGATCGTCCTTTCTTCCAACGATCCTCTCATTTTATGCAATTGATTTATCTTTAATTCGAGTCTTTTAACGCGTTACATATCCGGCACAACTTAAAAGCGTCTGAGACACGGGGAATCTTTTCTAACCTTAAAAAAAATGCAATTTGGAATATGGTCCAAAAATTTTGTTTGACTTTTGAAAAAAGCCATTATTTAGAATGTTTTTTTTTTTCAAATATACATTATTTCAATGCGGTACACGAACGTTTTCAATCGTATATATACAATGCAGGAAGGATAATTTCGTGAACGAAGTAAACCGATAAGATCGTGGGAATATAATAGAATAAAAATGGTAATTTCAATGTGGCATCGGTCGAAACATATGTTTCCTCAATGGAATTTCCTTATAGGCTCTTTTGTCCCCGCGAGACGACTTGACAAATGAGAGGAAGTCCATTTTTTTTTAATTATTTTTTCACCACTAGACTGATAATTACTTCACTCGTGTCTCATAAAATACGTCTTTTTTTTTCTATTTGATCACTCGTGCAGGAGGATTTATGCACGTGCATAGATAATTGGAGCAGTTCTATCTTTGTTTTTTTTTCTTCTTTCGATCTCTTATTTCTCAGTTCCGTGCCGAGACCTCACGGTGATAAACCAGTTTTGTGAAGAGGCTTTACCGGTAGCACCGATGAGCTAATAGGCTACCGGCGTTACGCAGCCGTCCCTCGAGCAGAGCGAGCGAGCGAGCAAGACGAGAAGCTCTGGGGTACATATACTAAATAAATATATATATATATATATATTCGTACTGCCCCGTTAAGGTAGTCTTGCCGGTAAGACGGAGTCATTATAGAGACTATGTGTATGATTTAAGGTTGTTGTGACAATACTTCAAAATGATGCCATGTAGACCAAATTTTTCCACAATGTATATAATTATTTTGCCTACGTTCCTGTAAAACATGGGTACGATTCACAGTACCGTTTTTGAGAAAAAAAATTCGGAAAGTTAATGTGTTTCGTGTGTTAACTGCACCTATGATAGATAAATTCTGACAATTTTTGCAGTATCTATGTAATATCTGACAAGAAAATGGTGCCAACAAGCTGAAAAATGTAATCCGTTTTAAGAGACATCACCTGGATATTCTGTAAAAATTTCAGAACTTTTGACAGTACCGTTTTTAGAATATTTATAATGAAAGAGAAAAAGGACCCGCTCGCCCGTGAGCGACGCAACATATATTGTATCGTCGATGCATCCCCCGCGCTCACCGCGCGTGGACTCCGCCCGCTTCCCTGGCTGAGTAACCAGCACAACAACCTTGATGATGGGTCAAATGAATTCTTTTGAATATTGTAATAATAAAAGATGCACAAATGATTGAGCATTTTCAATGACTCGGCGCAGTTATGAGGTCGCGATTTTTCTTAAAAAAAGAAAATTATAATTTTCAATGTCGAGTTGACTCTTGCTCGAGTTGTGATTATCATTGGATCGAAAAAACTAGTCGGAAAAATATGGTAACTTCGTAAGGTAAATGTACCAGTCGTCGCACACCACCACAAACAATTACATTTATTGAGCATTTCATGATTAATATTGAAATTCTAATAATTGCAAGGTGATCGACAATATACTTCTTACGCGGAATATAAATTATTTTCATCTGTTTATTCCGGCCCGCGAGTTATAGAGGCCGTATCAACGGATTTCTTATCGAATACGGTAAGAAATAATGAAAGATTTTTAACGCTCATCGTTTAGATCGTACGTGTATTTGAGATAAATTATAGCTCATTTTGTTCAGGAAAAAAGTAGGGTTTTCCATGCGGCAGTTGAGGAGGTTCACCAGGTAGAGCAAAATGCACAGAAAATTTGGATTTTTTAAAATCAGATATTCACTACTACCGTAGAAATATGCCTGAATTATTTGGGAATTTTCACCTACACCATTTCCATGAAAATTTAGTTTCTGACGAGGCTCTTTTAACACGCATCCTTAAGGCGTAAGCAGAAATTGTGATTTTTTCCCCTTTACAACTCCGGAGAAAATGTAGAGAAAATGTTTTAAAAATATTATCTCAATACGGTATAGGTGAATAAAGCAGCATGAAAAAAATCAGATTGATTGTGTACTTAGTTTATGAATACTATTCAATGAACTCACAGAATTCATAGTTATTGGCAGTAAAGGGATGTAAAGAGGGAATAAGCACGGCAACAACGCTGTAGATCCGAAGCAGTTGGTTTAGGTTGAGCGCGCAATTTGCTTGACAGCTCGACTGTTATATCTGGTGCTCGTGACTATATGACACTTGACGGTACACTCAAAAAAAAGTTTGGTTGTGACAACCAAAGTTTCGTTGGCGCAACAAAATTCGTTTGTTAACATGTGATCTACAAAACGTTTTGTTGGCGACATGGGTATCGTTTTGTTAAACACATTTTGTTGCCGCAAGCAAAGTTTGATTGCGCTATGGAATGATTTAGTTACCTTAACCAAACAATTTTGTTGAACGGACATATATATTTTGTTGGCTCAACAAAACATTGCTGTTCGAAACGCTATATTTTATGTATGTAGAACAAAGCAATTTTGTTGCAGCAACAAAAATATTTTGCTAGTGCATGGGGATAATCAATGCTCTCCGCTATAATATTGTTAATAAATATTTAAAAAATGTGGTTCTCTAATTAACTTCCAAAATGCTTTCTCACAGAGCACAGAGGAAGCTTTTTCCGTGAAAAAAGTTCAGTATTTCATGACAGAATGTTTGAGGCGAGGCTAAGGATCAACATAACCTCAAAAACCTTCGAGCAGATTTTTCGCGCAGATGCTTTGTTAGATTGAAAAATAACAAATGAGCCCATCTGAATGATTTTTAGACGCTTTTTTTTTGTTTTCATGAGGTTATTTAGAAGAAAAATGTCTTCAAAATTTTGGCTGTCTCTCTCGCACTTTTACGTGCTTAGCCTCGCTGTCAAATTCCACTGTATATGTGCCAGTGTGTATAACTTAAAATTTAGTGAAGACGTCGATTAAATCGCCAAACTGCCATTGGTTCAGTAAGTCTTGCACGAAGTCATCCATCTCATGAAGATTTTTTAATTTTTTAGATTTTTTTAATATCACTGTTGGCTCGAAAAAATATATTATCACCATATATACATGCACACTCGAAGCATTCACGCGGCCGTAGAACGATTGTTGCACACCACGCGATACCAAAGATGCTACAGTATTGCCGGCGTGACAAATTTGTTGGGCGAACTTAACGTTTGGTTGCGCCAACAAAACGTTTTATTCCGACAACTATACTGTTTGGTTAGAAGCCGATAGTGTGTCTAACGGGCACGGGTTGCGGTGTTCATGAAGTTTTTGTTGTCGACTTTTATTTTTTTTATTGTCTCAACCAAATATACAGATGGGTCGAGGTCTTCTTATTGTATCGTTCGCCCAATCCAATAGTTTTGTTTGTATTACAAAATAAAGTATGTTTTGTTCCAACAACAAACAGTTTTGGTTGTATCAATGAAATGTGATTAACAAAATTAGGACGATGTTGCCAACAAAAAGAATTATTTTTATTCATTGGTCGCAACAAAATGTTTGTCCTACGAACAAAATTATATATTGGTCGTAACAAAACGCAGGCAACAAACGAATTTTGTTGCCGTTACATTACCTTTTTTTTCAGTGTACCAACCGTAAAAAATACGCATCTTGTTGCCAAACTTCTTTGCGAATAATGTACACTACAAAATCGAATTTCTTTCATTTATATCAATGTAAAATAACTTTTATCGATCCTAAAATGTCAAAAAAAAGGGTTGAGTGTTCATTTATCGTTACTTTATTCATCTCTATTCTTTTTTTAAGAGAAAACATCCGTAATATCTAACGAACAAGTGATGCTTTTTTTTTCTCCATCACACAGATCAGTGTGATGGATCTAAGTGTACTAATTATTGACCCAAATACGTGATTCGATGCTGCTGTCATAAGTGCCCATGTATATCGATCTTGATATTCAGCATCTAATTTCTCTTTGTAATGAGCGCTAACCGAGCTTGAGATTTTGCTAACACGAGAGTCGATACTGAAGCTTCGACATATTGAAAAACGAAGCACTGTACTTTGAAACGCTTTCGCGACAGGACGCATCCTTAAAATACGTGCTTCTCCACGCTCGAATAGAATTAATTTTTTCGCATCACGTATACCGAATTACTGGAACTACCAATAACGCTCGATCAATAGCATCTTTTTTTTTCTTCTTCATCAATACGAGTTAATTTAATCAACACTGGCCACCGATAATTCCAAGTATCTTTGAATAATTAATATTACTCGTGGCCCTTTGACGACACTCTTCAAGTGTTGCACGATTAATTATCATTTAAATCATCTTATATGCATGTGTAGTACACGAATGAATGTTACGTGTATTATATTGCGAGTGTATAAACGGTTATTATCCGCACAATGAACTCAAATCAATGGCACGCAGCAGCTGTTCTTATTTCTCCTGGAATTAGCTGTTGATCCATCGAGAAAAAGTGGAGAGGGAGATAGAGAAATAAAATGAACTAATGTCGTCTGCCAAACGAATATCATTCTTTTGAATCCATTTCTAAAGTGTGTTTACCGTTTGGACAGCACGGACTTGCGTCGTCCACTAAACCTCAGATTCGTCTTGTTCTCATGAACAATCCTATGTAACCTGGGGGTCAAGACTCTTTCCAAATAAAAAGATATAGAAAGAACAAGAGATGAGAGAGAGAGAGAGAGAGAGAGAGAGAGAGAGAGAGAGGAAAGAAAGGCGAAGTAATCATTGGACTGCTCCACTAAGATGGACAATTGCAAGCAAAAACTCTTTCCTTACAGGAGAAGAGACGTTTTGAGAACCACGATCGCCCCTGGTTGTACTACCGTGTTACTCCTCGAGGTCTCTGATCAGGTTTAGATTTTTTCTTCTTTCTTTCTTCTTTCTTCGTGACAGTCCGGAGATGAGGGGGGAGAGCGAAGAAAGACTCGAAGATCCAAACATGAGGTTTGTACACGATCAACATGAGCACCAGAGATTTCAAAAGGATTTTCAAGGAGGACTCTCCCCACGTTCGGAGGGGATTTCTTTTTCTAATGGGGCCAAGTGACGTCAGCGTGCACCACACGAGGGACTACCTGCACTAAAAATAGAAGAAGCGATCTCTTCGATCAAAAAAAAAGCGTGGAAATGCCTAGCGAGTTTCTCTCGAATATCCAGAAATTCAAAGGGATTTCTTGGAAATATCTTCGTATTCCTTCTCCTATATGTATACATGTATATATATATATATATATATATATATATATATTTTTAGTTGGAGTTTGGACAGCCGTATAGACCGAGTGGATCCCGGGACTGCTGCGGGGGTAGCAGCCGAGAAACAGGTTCCTCTTTCGGATCTCTTGTAAACACAGTTTAAAAAAAAATCTCGACTCTCACATCAGCCTCGCTCACTCCATCTCATTTCTCGTCTCACTCTTCCCGGTATATATAATATCTGTTTTTCTTTGGTCTAACCATCGCACAGCGATCCGGACAAACGGGGAGCCTCTGCTCGCTGCTGGAACTCGCGAGATCCGTGCAGTATGATGGCACGAAATATAAGATGTACATATTGAGGGAGAGAAGAACGACACAGCTATGAGAGATTTGAGCTTTGGTGAACGATGAAAAAAATTGTGCATCCCTTTGTTGCATTGGCAAAAGTGAATTTGCATGAAACATTCTTTATTGGAGTTCAACGATGTTCATTTGAATCGAAAGTTAGTAGACGGGAAATTGTGCAATTTTCAACTTGATTGAATATATTTTATTCGAATCTAATCAATTAATTTATTTAATTACTGAATTTCCCAAGACTTGATTCGAATCGAATACATTTTTTTTTTATTCAACTTTTCTTCGTTGCATTCAATGACGAAATGTATTTTTATCGGTCTGAATCGTTCCTCGGACATTCTTGTATCGCACACTATTCCGTATATCGATAATTGAATTCGAGCCCAACGTAAGACTCGAACCTTCCGGATTGTAAATTTGCCATTGCGAGCTTTTTTTTTTCGTTGCACATACGTTTTGTGCGTCATTGTTAACGACACGTGAACGAGTCTTGTTTTTTTATCCCCCCCCCCCCCCCCTCCCTTCGAGAGTATTAAAAAATTGATGCCGGATAAACGAGGATGTCAAAGACGAGATAAATGCATCAATGATAATTGTCTGCACCTTTTTACATTCTCTCTCTTTTTCTCTCGCTTATTCTCGCTTTCGCGAGATTCTCTCAACGACTATAATTCTCATCGTGCTCGTCATTCGCGAGAGAGCCTCGTATTTATTCAACTCGTTATACTCGCGCGATGGTGTTAATTGATGGTCGCGAGAGACTTCTGAATATTTGCAAGATATGCAAACAAACGATTCATATTTTTTTTTTTTTCGTGCACATCGCGCTATCACGAGAAATATTTTATCACGATACTGATGAATAAATACATATTGGGCGTGATAAAAAAAAAAAAATTAAAAAGAATAATATCACAAATATTTATTTATCGATTCGGCTCGGTATAGAAAATTTGCAATTTAATATTTCTATAACGAGAGCGTGTGTGTGTGTGTGTGTGTGTGAGTATATATAAATATATACATAACACATAAATTTATATATGTACATGAAGAATTTTCTCGTTATCGTGGTCATCTCTGGTTCTCTCTTCTCGTATACAAACTGCTCTTGAATAGACATAAATTTTTCAAGAATAATGCACCTTAATGATCTCATGAGAGGCGATAATGTAGGAGTAGAAATCCTCGAGTGAGATAGAGTGAGTGAGAGAGAGAGAGAGAGAGAGAGAATTGAGACGATTAAGGAGGAAAAGCAGTAAATTTCCTTGTCTCTCGAACAGTTCGACTCGTATTTTTTTTTTTCTTCTAACGATGAGAGAGTGGTGCGAGAAAACGAGATTCGCAAAGCCTCTCCCGTCGTCGTTGGCAAATGCAAATTTGACTATGATAAGAGCTTTAAGCCCACGTGCGCTCAGCTCTCGGCTTTAATCCTCGTATTTATGCGGGACAAAAGTGCTGCTCGGGCATACAAGGCACCCAGTTCTATAGCTTTTCTGTTCTCCCCCCTCCCCTCTCTCTCTCTCTTGAAATAAATAAACAAATAAATAAATGAATATACATACGAATGAACGTACCGTGATATTATAACTCGACGTTACGAGCCCTCTGCTATAATAGCAGAGAGCATACCGGAAAGAGAACTCCACGTTTCTAAATATGTGTGTATATATATATATATATATATGTGTGTGTGTGTGTGTGTGTACCTATGTTTCAGCTTATTCGTGCCAGCTCGAATTCGCAAATCATTTCGCAGTTATACAGACTTTCTAAGCACGAAAGTTTTCGCTTCCCTCTCTCGTTCAAGCCCTTTCGTGTATTTCATGACATTTCTCGTTATTGCATTATATACGGATATACATACAAATTCATAACATTTCTTTATGAATCTGTAAAATCTCATGCACGATTGAATCATTGCGAAATTTGAATTTATGGGATATCGAACCAACTCTATAATTTTTTTGGTTGTTTTTTTTTTTCTCTCAGTTCGATATCATATACGGAGTTATAAATTTGGATGTGAGTCACACAATGAAATGTCCGGGTTGCGAATATTCGAATTTTGTCGTTCGAAAAGCACGACGAGTGTATTTTGAAAATTATGAAATTTAAGATTTTTTTTTTTCTTCAAATTTATTTGCCCGTTTTTCAATCAATTTTGTCACTATAAAAAGACTCGTCAACTTGGATGCGAACAGCTATAAAATTACATTGGAATATTGCCGACAAAATAACATCGAATGAGATTTCCGTGCTGTTTTTTTATTGTCTTTTATCCCTCTCCAACCGCTCCCCCCAATCAATTGGGTTACATCGATGAGGATCGAGGCAAATCGATCGGTGATAAAAAAAAATATATATATACATGCATCCGCGCAGAAGGGAAACGAGCTTCAATTAACAAGAAAAAAATAATAATTTCTGGATATATGATATCTAATGTACGTAAAAACGAATATAAATCGTATTTTTTACTTTGATACGCCGTTCAAGTGTATACCGCAGAGATAAACAACGAGGTATACGAACACGAGGATAATACTACAGCGGCGATGCATTAAAATTCATGGATTTCGTCAGATTGACTTTATATTCTTCGTGCATGTATATCACATGTGTACAAACACATTGATTTATATGGGGCATTCCATGCCAATTGGAACGATTATTTCGACTCAAAGATTTTGACGCTTGCCTACGATATAATTTCTTTTTACAATTAAGAGATAAACGATATGAGGCTCTCTCCGGATGGTAAAAAGAAAGTACAAGCCTTTCGGAGGCAATTCTGATGGAAAACATAGCTCAAAACACCATTCCCGATAAGACTTTTCAGGGGGGACAACTCTACCAGAAAACAGCTCTTCCGAGAGACAATTCTACCAGAAAACAACTTTTCCAAGAGACAGCTGTATCAGAAAACAGCTCTTCGGAGACAACTCTGCAAGAAAACAGCTTTTCCGAAAGACAACTCTACCAGAAAACAGCTTTTCCGAGAGACAACTCTACCAGAAAACAGCTCTTCCGAGAAACAACTCTCCCGGATTATAACTTTACCGAATTCCCAGAATACAAATACAACTCTACCGAATAAAGACTCTCCTGGCAATCGACTCTCCGCAATGAGATCTCTATACCGGCGGACAACTCCCCGGTATTGCAACTGTACCGGAGAATCGTAATTCCGATTGTTCGACAGGCGATACGTATTCCGAATGAGTCATCACTCGGTAGAGTTATCCTGTCGAATAATCGTTCTATAAGAGAGCTGTTTACTGGAAAAACGATTCACTGGCGAGAGAGTTGCATCCGGTGGAGTTGTCAATATGCCAAAATCGTTTTACACCAGTTGGAATGTCGCGTGTGTGCGCATCGAATTGCTTCGGGAACCGTTCGGGCAGTCAGTCGAGCAAGCATCAAAAGTATAGCAACACCGCGAGAGGTTAGCGCAAGTGACTTTTGCGATGTGTGTGCTGCGGGACCTATTTTTCCTTCTACAATTATACATTGTATAATTCCACTCACGTATACACGTGTCCTCACATATATATATATATGTATCTGTGCACTATCTGTCATGCGTGGGCGGACGTCGTACGCGTTAACGCAATACTCTTTCGCATTGTTGCACGTGGATGAGTGATTATTTGCTCGTAAATATACATATATATCGACACGTGCCGGTAAATGGATATATTCTGTATATATTCGTATATATATGTGTGTGTGTGTGTGTGTGTAGGAAAGTCAGCGGAATACTAAAGACACGCTCATAAACATATACGGAAGATATAATTTACGCGAGTATAATTTTTGATTGGCTATTTTCGTTAGATTTTTATAACTTTCGATAATGCACTCTTCGTATGGAGTTGAGCGTGTGTTTAAAAGAATAAAAAAAGCGTCAAGAAAAAGATTGAGAAGAAGAAAGAAAAAAAAAAAAATAAGGAAGAGAAAACTCGTTTTTGCACGATGATTCTCTTCGACGAGAGACATTTTTTATCTTTTTATCCTCCTACTCCTTCTCGCCGTTCTCCGCATCTATATTTTCGAACTTTTTTCTTTATTTGTTTTTGTTTCTCTCGCCTTCTTCCTTGCTTTAACCACCGAGGATCCCTACGCGATCAACGAAAAAAAGTCCTGTGGTTCTCTACCTCGCCCGCCCATGATTACCAGCCCACTCGGAGAGCCAAGTGGAATTTTACAGAAGCCTGGGTGAGAAGCTCGGGCATGGAAAAAAAATGAAAAAAAAAAAAAAAAAAAAAAAATGGAATGAATCCTATGCTTTTAGCATGGGATATCTGGTGGATAACTCTAACCGGAACATAACCAGAGGTGAAGAAACCGGCCCTTAGTCCACAATACTGCATATACCACGCACTTTATACTTTTTATAAACAGATATATCGTAGTTATGTGAAAAAAAAAAGTGGAAGCACGTCTTTGCAATTAAAAAAAATACTTGCATCACTTTTTCGACTTTATCGTACTGTCATAATTTTATTTCACCTGAAATTTTGCATTAAAAATGAATCTATTATTATTATTATTATTATTATTATTATTATTATTATTATTATTATTATAGGCCCCAGTTTCATACTCAAGTGCAGAAAAAATAGTAAATATACATGTTTTTTTTTCGTTTTATGCGGTACGTTCGTGTGGTATAAGCTCTTTTATCTCCTTCGTAGATTATGTATATGAAGCGGCTGTTTTTTTTTTTTTTTTAACTGAGTTCGGCCTTCTCGCCCAGCGTCAACAAGGCCGCGTCCCTTTCACGAAAGAGCGAGAGAAAGAGAAAGAGGAGAGTAAAAACAGAAAGGAAGGGAAGAGACAGACGTGAGCCCTCGGTCATGCAGTCATGTCTTCGATCTTTTTTTTTTTTTTTAGCTACTTCAAGGCCCTCTTTTTCCTTCTTCCTTTATCATTCTCTCTCTCTCTCTCTCTCTCTCTCTCTTTTCTCTTTCTTGCTCTTTCTCATAGGGAAAGGGCCTTGAGGTCACGGGAGAAGAGTTTGTGAGCGTCCCACCGGACCTATCAGCGATTTAGTGACAGGACCCAGAAGTCGTAGTGAACGATCAGAAACGAAGACACATGAGGCCTCTCAGTTCCACGTGACAGGGAGAGACGGCTCTGCCCTTTTTTTTCACGTTTCAAGGATTTTTTCTTCTTCTAATACACAACACACACACACACACACACACACACACACACACACACACACACGCACACACAGGCCCACGTTGGCAGGGAGGACACTGGGTCACGGTTGTGGAAATATTAGTTCCGTTTGTCGCTATACACGCCTTTTCAATTCTATAGTATCTCATTATTCTCGCTTCGCTGGCTTTCATCCACTTTTTCATTCTTCCTTCCCCCTCGAGCAGGTAAGATGATTTTCTTTCGGATGTCTATTTTGCTGAAATTTTTGGGTCCGCACGGTATTACAGGCGAACGGTATATAAAATGGGCCTGAAGGAAGAATCGAGTATATTCTGGCTTTTTTTTTGTACAAATTTGCGAGATCTATCGAGAATGCATGAACGAGCATATAATGGACGAAGCGCTGTTCGTAATAATGTCTCACTCGAGCTCGGGTCGTTTATATGAAAGGTCAAAAGTGCGTTGGTGTATTGTTGCCGAATAAATTTTGTCAATAACACCGTCTTTCAGATCCCATTTTCTCGCTCCCAATATAATACGTATGTATATATGTATATATCTCTCTCTCTTTCTCTTTCTATGTCTATTTATTTTTCCGTGTGAGAGTATACATAGCTAATGGTATTCGCTTGGCAATACACACACACACACACACACACACACACACACACACACACACACACACACACACACCCACAAGCATATTTATGTACTTATGCTACCTGTTTCTAGTTTAGACAGCCACGAGTGTATTTACCTTGGAGAGGAAATAAGAACGACGAATCCACTGTTCGCATATTTATCTCGTCTCTCCTGCATATAGTTTTTCCGCTCCGAAGAACTCGTATATTTACAAACTCTTTTATCATAATTCCCTTGCGTTAACACTTAAATCCAACGTTTCTTTATTTTATTTATTTTTTTGAATTTTTTTTCCTTCCTTCCTTCATCGTGTAATATTTAAATTAAACTTTTCATTCTCTCCGTTGTACCGAGCAGGCGGGGATTATTTTAATTGAAACTCCGAAAACCGATCGTATTTTCAATTCAAACTTTTCCCCTATGATACGAAATACCGATTATTTATACAATTTAGCCTTCGATGGCCACTCTCGCGTTCTTATTTTATTTTTTTTTATTTATTTTTTTTCGTTAAACCCATACCACATTAAATTTCGTAATAAACGAGCGTGCTACTTTATCCGAACCGTGCTCTCTCTCTCTATTTCTTCTTCGTCGTCTTTTTTTTTTAAATCTCTTAAGCACGAGAAGATGCTTGAATTTTATTAAAGCATCGTTTCACTATTTTCTTTCTTCGAGGGACGCGTCATCAGCGAGTGAATTAGAAAGTGGCAATTACGGAAATTGATTTGGTAGTCGGATGAGCTAGCGGGATTAACGGAGAGAAATTAATTAATTTTATTCAAATTAGGTTCAATCGAATTAAAGTTGAACAAAAAAAATTTATTTTTCTTGAATGCAGTTGGCTCGAGAAAATTCATAAATTACGCAATTGAATAAATGTAAAATTTTAATTTATCGAGAAAAATGTTTATTTTGTACAAACAAAGATTTATTAATTTATTATAAATGTTTATTCGTCCGAAAGTAAACTTTTATTAACTTCCCAAAATAAACTTTTAATCATTGCGATATATTGTGGTTGTTTTTTTTTTTTGTTTTTCAGAGCTCTCCATTGCCTTGCATGACTTCTTTTTTTCACGCTGTTGTTTATTCTCCGTGAAATTGTTCGGCTCCCTAAACCCCGAAACACAGGCTTGAAATAACCGATATACCCTTCGGCCAACGAAACGCATTTCGTCGGTTTGTTTTTTTTTTTCCCCGCATCCTGAACTCGGATCTTTATCTTTAGCACGGGACGACGACGTTTATGGTGCATTTATGGAACTTTTATGCGAGAGAACGCATAGGGGTCTGCTGGGCACACTTGTATCGCTTCCCTCGAAGGGATATATCGCATGTACGTGACTTTTCGGGGAGTAAAAAAAAAAAAAAAAAAAAACAGAGCTTTGCTTCATCCGTATCGTATCGTTCTGGCAATGTCAAATAGCTGTCTATGTGCACGGAGAAGACACAAAATGCACGAGCGATAGCGATCGTGAGGTGTCGTAAATCTACGAGACAATTCAACGAGATGGAAAGAGATCCCTTGGGGAAAAATTAACTCGGCTATATTAGGATAATTTCATTCGTTTGATGCTTGGTAGGAGATGGAGGAAAGAGCATTGACAAAAATTCAGTAATTCACTAGGATGAGTTTAATTGAAATTGAACTATTATTATTATTATTATTATTATTATTATTATTATTATTATTATTATTATTATTATTATTATTATTATTATTATTATTATTATTATTATTATTATTATTATTATTATTATTATTATTATTATTATTATTATTATTATTATTATTATTATTATTATTATTATTATAGGCCCCAAAGTTTCATACTCAAGTGCAGAAAAAATAGTAAATATATATGTTTTTTTTTCCTTTTATGCGGTACGTTCGTATGGTATAAGCTCTTTTATCTCCTTCGGTAGATTATGTATATGAAGCGGCTGTTTTTTTTAACTGAGTTTTTTTAACTGAGGACTTGAACCAAATTTGTTTGAATTAAATGCAGTTAACTATATAGTGAAATATACGAGGGCATACCATGTCAAATTTTCGAATTCATTTTTTCATGTAGCTTACAAATTGTTCGTAAATTTTGCTCCCTCGTGGAGGAAGCTTTGTTTTCATGGGGAAAAAAAAATAATTTCAAGATGTTTAAAATATCCCAAAACATCGAGAAGTCATGTTTGGAAAATATGTCCGGACGTTTCGTGTGTGCGTGTTCCGGTCTTAAAAAATTCAAATTCCCTCTATTTGGAGAACTATACTTGCGAGCAATCAAGCTGAAACTTGGCGCACCAGGTAGACCATGTATTCACCTTTGTATGTAGCAATTTTTGTTCAAAGTGCTTCGAAATTTTTGATCTCGCAGGGTTTTGAGTTTTTCGAAAAATGTCCGTGGGCGCTCTAACTTTCATTTCGCAGCTATCGAGCTAATTATTTTTTACACAAATATAAACTTAGTCACAAGTATGCTTGAAATTCGAATTTTTCAAAAAAATCTCTAAAAGCTCAAACTTTGGCAAATTTTTTGGCTATCTAGCCAAAAATTTGTAAATGGATATAGGTTATGGGACAAGGATGGATGGCACTGAGATTGACAAAAATCGTTCGAGGGCTTCACATTTTTTTTTGTTAATTCTGAATTTTCAAAAAAAAAATCTCTTATAGCTATATAATTTCCGCAATTTTTTTTGTCTATGAGCCAAAAGTTTTTTTTTTTTAATACAAATAGACTCTTCGTTACAATCACGATTGTTATTGAATTTGGCAAAAATCAGTTGAGGGATTCGGATTGTCATTGTTCGTTATTGTGTATCGTTATTGAAATCGAATTTAGAAAAAAAAGCGGGCAAACTCAAAATTCGCACGTTGCTTCCTCATTATTTTATCTTGCTCACAAAGCTTCCTCGATGAGGAAACCAAATTTGGAAAACTCATTTTCACGCAGATGAATCTTCGTGAGGGAGATAAAATAATGAGGAAGCAATGTGCGAATTTATCATTCTCACGCTTTTTTTTTCAAATCAGTTTCGAGTGTCGAGAAAACCGTCAATTTTTTAAAAACTTTTAAACGTCAGCTTTTGGCCGGAAAAATATTCGAAAAATCATCCTGAACGATTTTTTTTTTAATACGAAAACTATTAATTCTCGATGGCAAAAAAAAATCTTTCTCCATAGAATTTCGATTCTTGAGCTTTTTTTTCGTCAAAATTGTTTAAAAAAAATAAAAAAACAAAAAATATATAGGGTAGACGTACCAGTTGTGGCCACTTTAAGCATTTTCGAACATTCATTTACGAACAACGTTCACATTGTTGCGAATTCAGAACTGAAAAAGTGATCGATATAACCTAAAAGGTACACAGAATCGAACTGTTATCATTTAAAACCTTATCTGATCATGATAAATAATACAATAAGAAATTATCTTGTTAGCTGTTACTTTCACCATTTGTGGCCACAGTTGTACTATTTTTGGTCATCCGAAGTACCAGTTATGTGGCCACCAAGCTTTGAATTAGGATACAGATGCTCTATACAAACGAAAAGTGGAGTATTGCGCAACCAGTGATGGCAGATTCGAGTTAAAACTATTTGTTTATTTGCGTGATAAACATATTACTGAAATGGTATAAGTGTGCTCTATTTGTACCATAAGCTGGCCACAAATAGAACAATCGCATTTTGAATGTACCACTTTCGTTTGTCTTCTCACTTCGGAATCCCTCAACACTTCCGACAATAAAACTAATACGCAAACCGCTCAGCGTTGACACATTTCGTCATATTTCGTTGAAATAAATCAGCAGATATTCAATAATGTAATCGATAGTGGTGCGAAAACATCTCGAATATTGAAGTATTACGCTCTCGATATGAAGTGAACACAGCCTTGAAACTTTAATAAATTCAAGGTAAATGCGGACTGGCCACAAACTGTACAGTGATCACAAAACTGGTACGTCTACCCTATAAAGCCATATATGTATATATATGCCCTATAAAATCTTATCGCTACCAACATGCTCCGCCATCTCTCGCTCCAATGTCTTTTCTCCTCGTCTGATACTTTGCCGCGGACGAAAATACACGTGAGCACTTTTCTATGCTCTCTGGTGTCATGATACGGCAAAAGAGCGCAGTTTTACGATCGTGTATATATATATATATATATATATATATATATATAATATACACCAGGAAAGCCTGATGCGGCGATCCTCTCTCGTCTGCCTTTTCGAAAACTTCGTTATCAACTAAAAGCAGCGAGGCGTCTCTACTCCGAAGTACATGCATATATATATATATATATATATATATATATATATTGTATCAAGACACAGCTTCCGTTCTGATCCATTCGATTTACGCTTTTACCGTTTTACCGGTGGAACCGCCAGACGCTCTTACGCTTCTCCCGCTGTATACAAGTGCAACGCTTTGAAAACCCCTTATGACGCCGTATAATAAACGTCTAGACGATGTTCGCAGGTTCAGGTAAGAAGAAGTTCCGATTAGAAAGACGAAGAGAGAGATGAGAGACTGTCGCGACAACGATATGGCTGGGTTACATATATATATACGTTGTGGGGTACGCATATACCTGCGAGTCAAGCTAATCGGTGTACCGGAAATATGTCTGAGTACCAAGGGAAAGAGTGAGGGAGAGAGGGAGAGAGAGAGAGAGAGAGAGAGAGAGAGAGAGAGAGAGAGAGAGAGAGAGAGAGAGAGAGAGAGAAAGTGAACATTGGAGCCAATTTTATGGGTCTCCTCTTTTACCCAAGACCGTCAGAGAAATCGTCCGGAACGAAGGATATAAGGAACGAAAGACGAGTCGATAAGACGTAATGACAAGTCGAAAATTTCCGTATGTAAAATGTAAACCCATAAAGATCGATAAGAATAATTTCTTTTGCTCGAACGCTAACGAGAAGCGCCCTCTTGCGACGAACGATTGTACGACGTCGCTCTTGCCGATACAAAGATACAAAGCGGCCACTTTGTTTTGCTATCCCATGCATAATGTACTTTATGAAAGTGTAAAACCTCTTGCCTCAACGAACATATCGGAGCAAAAAGACCGAGGTTCCGTGGTCGTTCGAACCGAACCGTGTGTTGACCACACGTATACACACACAAAAACACAGAAAGAGAGAAAGAGAGAGAGAGAGGAGTGTCTCTCATTTGTATTTCGAGAGTCCCGCGAGTCGTGCTGTACTTCAATCGTGAAAACGATGAGAGGATACGCGATGTGTGTGGCTTTTGGGTGTTAAACATACGAACTACCGTATACTCGACGTGAGATGGATAGCCGCTATCGAATGGCGTTGAATTTTCATTAGATTTGAGAATGTTTGGATGGTTTTATGCAAAGTTCAGGCTGAGATTGATGGGATTTCGTAATTATTGACAAATTTGATTCGCTTGAGGTGTAAATAAGAATTGTTGAATCTTATTTGGCTCGAGTTTGAAGTTCGTTGTAATCAATCAATATTTATTTCACTTTTTCTCTCTCTCTCTCTCGCTCTCTCTTTCGTGACCTAGGCAGTGGCTTATTTTAATCCTGAAATTAGGGGATTTACTTCGCGTATACTGGACACTTTTCTTTTTCATCGTCTTGGTATTATTTTGAATCGTTCTAAAATTATATGTATACTGTGCATGTGACAATGTCCCGACCTCCTCTGCAAATTGGCTTGAATATAATTGTATAATTTATATTTATATCACCCCCGCAAACATTCCGATTGCTACCAAGGTGTATGCTTGTATAGGGTTGCCTTGTAAGCTTTACAAAATAATGGATGCGTACGAAGAAGCTGAACGAGGAATATTCGAATGGGCAGAGAAGAAGCACGTTCCTCGAACGTGCAACTTCTCGTGTCATTTTTCTCTCGATTGTACATATATATACCTTGTATATGTGTACATATATTATTGCAGCGTAATAGAAGTTGGTCGTTGTTGCAGCTGCAGCTGTGCACTTGGGTCTGCTGGTGCATCAAGTTTAAGAATATGCAAACGGCATAAAAGAGATCGTCGTGATTGTCTATAAACGTATATTGTATACATGCATCAACTGCGACCAAACAAAAGAGCGTGACTTTTGGAGAGTTGAATTTTGCAAGTTACGCCTTTTTGTTTATCACAAGTCGATGCGTATATATATGAGCTTGAGGGATAAACGACACAGTGATTGGCCACTTAAAGAGACAAAAACAGCGATTCACATATTTTCGTCTCTTGTCGACCGAGCACGATTCGTATTTTACGTTAACCACATTCTCGGTGATTTATATCGCAATTTCGGAATTGAATTAAATATTTTGTCACGACAGAGTTCTCGCTGCTCCAGCTTGCTGCAATCGCGTGTTTATCAAACTTCCTACCTCGTCTCTCTCTCTCTCTCTCTCTCTCTTGATTGCATATTCAACATTTTTATGAAAAAAAAAATCACAGAGTGATGCGAGAAAAACCGTGCGATACGTACGTATGCGCAAAGAAAGCAACACCGTCTTAGAACGTGAGCAATTCGTTCATAAACAATCGCATACGTTCTTGAAGATTGACATGACTGTAGATGAGTCATGTCCGAAGAGGGTACTTAATTTTTTTTTAACCCTTCTAGGTCACACTGGATAAATTTCACCCAGGCCGTTTGGCAGAATTGGTGCTGTATTCTTTGACAAATTGACCTATTTACGAATTTTTTTATTTTCAACCTGTTGTGATTTGAATTTTGACATACCAACTTTTTATACCTGTTTTAGAATGTTCAAAGTATTTTTTCAGTATTTTTTCGATTCCGATCGGACTGATAGTTTTCACACAGCAAACATTTGAAACTTGGCTGGGTAAATTTTACATTAAAGTTATTCTACAGAGGTGTGACTGTGCACGAAGGGTTAAATTCAAAACAAAAAATCTTTGTCAGTTTATTTAATGGGCCTTAATTATCCAACTTAATGTAAATTGCATGACTTTGGAGCTTCTGGACAATATTTACGGTACAATAGAGCCTTTTCAACAAACAAACAAAAAATCATAAAAAAAACTGCACGATAAACAAATGGTACAATCGATAAAAATAACTCGATACATGGACCATTATTAGAATTTGTCAACGATCCGTTGAATCGAATTATAGGTGCTATTGATGCAAGTATGACGACTATGGTGGAAAGATTGGAGAAACGATAATTTTTAATTCGGTGATTTTTTTAATAGAACTGTACAGGCATGCTTAATGTATGTATACGCTCACAAATTATTATGCGTGCATACATTTAGTATACATATATCCTATATATACTTTATACATATATGTATATATATACATATATATATATCCATGTATATTCTCGTAGTGTGTCATGTGTTGTTTATTCGTTTGAGTAAGTCCCCACCCATCGCCTGATCTCCCAAAGCGATACTCACAAGAGGAAACCTGGTGAACCGATGCTCCACGAGCGAGTAGCAAGAAAACAGACGTGCAGCCCGAGAGAGAAAGAATGAGATAGTGGCACGATTATTTTATATGCGTTTTAATGACACTGAGGGAGGGAGAGCGAGAGAGAGAGAGAGAGAGAGAGAGAACTTTTAACGATCTGTTTGACAAGGGAACTTGAGAAAATCCAGAAGTGAAATTGATCGTCGAGCAGTGTGGTGTATTCGAGGTTGGAGCCAAAAGGTTAAAAACACCGCACTAATATAAGAATGTGCGATGTTCGACCAGACACTCGTTGTTATATCACTGCGAGCATATTTTTAACGAGCGCAAATGGGCATCTCTCGTAATTTTGTAGAAAAAAAGAAGCATTGCTCATTTTTTTTTTTCAATAAATTGCTCATTATTAATAAATACATAATCCCCCCCGCCATTGATTCATTATTATTATATGAAAATAATTCAAATATATTTGTCATTAATTATATTTTCTCTCGCTAAATAAAAATGAAATATAATGACAATAAAATTTATTTCCCTCGTCATGCGAATCACTATGAGGTGAAAGCGTTGATTTAATTTTATTTTATTCTTTCAATTTATTAATATTTAAATCACGTGTATCAATCATGTTCGTGTCTACTTATCACGAAAAAGACGATCTCCTCGAGCAAACCCGATTATATATATATATAGCTATTCCTTTGCACACTTATATGGCTCGGGGCCAAATGAAATTTCCGGACTTTTTATTGCACCACTATATGCGTCGAAGTTTTGCTAAATAGAATCTCGTAACGTGTGTGTACATACACACGTGTACCCTGGTGGGTAAAACGTAAAACTGTATATGAAGGAAAACATTGAGAATCACTGACAGTGCTTTAATGACACGAAAGTTGCATCATTCACGTGTGGCACTCCTATTTTCCACGGTGGGCTCCGGCCACGTGTGAAAATAAACAAATTCTCCCGACTAACACAACTTGCCTTCTCTCCCTCTCTCTCTCTCTCTCTCTCTCTCTCTCTCTCTCTCTCTCTCTCTCTCTCTCTCTCTCTCTCTCTCTCTCCTGATGCCATATGCTTTTGCGCCTTAAGATATTTTCTTCTCTCGAATTGTACGCACAGATCTGTGTATAATATACACAGACAGAGACAATATGATAAGGAGCACAGTTATTGGCAACTCTGCAAAGATTGATCCGTGGCAAATGGCGTTTTGCACTGTCAAAACGACTTTATCGAATGTTTTTTTCCTCGGGGATGTCGCAATAAAACGTCTAATTATTATTATGAAATTTTCGTCGAGCCAAATACGATATAAACTTTCGTATATATATATATATATACGAGACTTATTTTTTTGAACAACGGAACAAAAATGTCTTTCATTTCAATCGCGTATATGTACGCAAACAATCGAAACGAGACAAAAGAGAATGGAATTAAAAGGAAAAACATTTTTTTGCAATAACAAATATCACATTTTTGTTAATGCTTGGATAATTTTGTCGTAAGGTGTGTGTGTGTGTGTGTGTGTATGCGCACAGAATACTCGTCTCTGGGTCGTGAATTATTGAGTGATTCATGAAAAACAAAAAGTTTTTTTTTTGATACGCCAACGAGGCAGCTTGAAAAAGTCAAGGGAGTATAAAATGTGCTACCTGTTTTGGCCACTGTTAATCGTTATGGCTATGTTAGAAATTACGTATTATATTTTTTTAATAATTGTTTTACCGCATTCTCATACTTAGATCGTGCACTGCGACTGATATTTAGAGAACAATACCGAGGGGAAATTCACCTTTAGAGAATTTTGACGAGATTAATATGCAAGAACAGTTTATAAAAGTTATCATACTCAACCGACTAGTACGTGTTATTGCGTCTTAGAAAAAAAGTAATTAAAAATAATTAGCACATTTTACGACTCAACGAAATGTCGATAACGATGAATAAATTTTCATCGCCTCAGCGACAATTTCGTAATAATGAGTAAAAATTTATTTCGTCATATACGACCAAATATTCGAAGGTTAAATTAAATCTTTCCCATAGTGCGAAGAGAAAGAGAGAGAGAGAGAGAGAGCCAAAGGTGCCGATATGTATTGTATTTTTCATTCGATTTTGCCAATGTGGCCAATAACTGTGCTATTTGCCATCCAAGAGCCATTTATTCCTAAAATATACATGGCACATCTCATTTATATTCCTCGTGTGGGTTCTCTCGCTCGCAGGAGTCGGAGAGACCGCGTCGCGTGAAGTGTAACCGATTATTTTTCTTCTATCAGACGAATATATCGTCTTGCATCACAAAATAGTTGAGGGAGCAGCGTGTGTGTGTGTGTGTGAGAGAGAGAGAGAGAGAGAGAGAGAGAGCTTTTTTGTGCCTCTAAAGGGTGTACACGCCCGGAAAATACATACATATATATATATATTCTATCTCAATGAAGAGGCGCCATTGGCTTTGTTATTTCGTGCTCACTGTGCGATAAATAGATTATTTGTTTATCGTGTATACCTATCGGGGAGCGCCATACGCAAGACAAATCGGATGCGCAGTGTTCTCGAATGAAATAAATAAAGAAAGAGTGACGTAGTTTTTGCATTATACCTATAAATAACGCAAACAAACAATTTGTCAAAAACTTTGGCGAAATTCCATCCACGTGGAACTTCAAGCCTTTGTGTCATAGTGTGCATCTGAGATGCACACCTAATATCAACCAAGCTAATTGTTTTTGTAATTTAAGTACTGCATGAATAAGTTTAAAAAATTTGTTATTGTTGGATTCCTCAGAGGTTTCTGTAACTATAGAGTACACTGTTAAAATTTTTAAATTCATAATTTAATTGTCATTAACTACTCTGCATAAAAAAATAAGCATTTTTAGAGAATAAATTCATTTCTGACAAATTTTGATTATGAAAGCATGCTCAAAAATAACTATTCTAGTAATTTTGAGGTCGCTGATCACGAATTAAAAGTCAAAAATACAAAATTCAAAATGGTGGATCCAATATGGCGGAATTTTTTTTTTTTAATTCAACGGATTCGCGTGAAACGTCTTATATGGGGATTTTTCGCTAATTCGTTAATTTAAAAAAAAATTGTTTCCGCCATTTTGAATTTTGTATTTTTTGCGTCGAATTTGCAATCAGCGACATCGAAAACCCTCAAATTGCGTACTTTCGTACAAAAATATTTGCGCGAGAGAAAAACGTGACACGATGGGTTAAAGAACTTCAAAAGTAAAATTAAATTAACCACGGCGGAGAAAACCTTAATTAAAATTCTTTCTTTTTATTTTTCAATCAATTATCGTATATATTATATTTTTTTTGGAATTTCGATGAAATTAAATTAGTATGCGCAAGATAATCCGTTCGAATCGACGAATAATTAATCACCGTAAGGATACAATTAATTGATCCATTTGCAACTGAATAAGTTTTCCATTGATTTTTTTTTTATCGATTTTTCGTGCGTGAATCCAATGAGTATAATTTCCTCGGTATGCTTGACAAATTCGTCGATGGCTTGCTTTTCGAAATATACGCGATTTATACATAGCAGATTTATCGATGTCGAAAAATCTTTATGGTCAAACGCGAGATCGCAAAAGCGCGAGAGATAAAAGAATTTTCCGGAGTGAAGCGAAGGGGTCATCAGGGAACGAGAGGATAAAACGAGAGAGTCTAAATATTTGCTTTACGAGATAATCCAAATCTCCGAGTTATATCTGTACTTTAATGTTCAATGATAAGCGGATAAGGTGAATAAACACAAGACGAATAACAATAGTTTGCGCTTTAAACTATATACCCGAAAAAAACAGAAAAAAAACTACAAGTATTTTTCACTCCGTTGCGGACACGTATATATGTAATTTTAAGTTTCCCGTTGAGCACTGCCTGCAGATCACTGAGCGTGCCGACCTAATGGAAAAAAAAATTTTTAAGACGCAACTCGACGGTGAATTGTCACTTTTTTTTCATTGTTCAATATCCGACAAACGTGCGATGAGTTGCTCATCTATAGCTGCGCGCAATACTCAAACGTATCAAAAATATTTTATATCCGCGTTCCTCTACTATAAAACGTGCTTTGAAATTCGAAATATATGAAATATCCGAAATTACAATTGTGCGGACATAAAGTTTTATATTCCTCAAGCTTCCCGACTGCACTCTGATAAATTATACATTTGGAACAACGCTTTGGCTATTTGCGCAGCCATGTGAATCTAATGTATACATTCATCCAGAAAAATTGTATTCATGTCTCACAGCGGGAATACAAAGTTTCGCGTGAATTTGATATACATTCGTGCAAAATTTTTATTTTTTACATCAGCGTAAATGCCCAGGCATAACTTTTTGTATTCGCATCAGTGTGAAAATAAAGTATTCCCTGGATTTCGAAAATTTGAGAAATCTTATTATTTACGCCAACATATAAGCTGTACTTACAATGATAAAATTTTGGAGATTTCTTGAAGGTTAAGGTCTCCTCGAGCAGATTAGAAATTAGAAAATTAGAAACAACATTAGAAATTTCAAAATTTTGAGATATTTCGAGAACGAAAATATTTCCCCTAGTCGGGGATCGAAAAAGACGGTTTTTCATTTCGAAAATAAACTTCCCAGGCCTCGATTCCCGTATATATATACATGTACACTACACTCGGTCGCTACCGGGATTGATCTATTACCAGACGAGAATACTGAATGAAAAGAAAATTCTAAATTGCAGAAGCGAAAGTGAAGAAAAGGCTGAAGGTTTTCGCTTACACGGGATCAGAAAAAATTTACTTTTCTTTCGAAAAATCTTTACCCGAGTCTCTATTCAGTACATATATGTAAAATGTACACTATACTGGATCACCACCCGGATTCGACTATTCCCAGTCAAAGATAGTGGATGAAAAAAAATTTCAAAATTTCAGGAATGAAAGTCAATGGAAGTCCGAAGGTTTCGCACGGTCAGGAACCGATTAATATTGAATGAAAGAAAGTTTAGGTTAGTCCAAATTTTATCGAACGTGTTATGCATTTATATGATAATATTCTTTTGGACTAAATGTATAGGGCTTCCCCATTCGGTGGCTATGTTTTATATGACGATACAAAACATATAGCCATCGAAGGATTTATGGATATCTCAATTTTGAAATTCCCGAAGATAGCCTTTTTTCAAAATTTCAACGTCGTTGAGGCAGTAGTAAAAAAATTTTTTCCAGCCCAGCCCTTTCGCGTGAGTTATTTTTTAGTGAACAATTACAAGAATCTCGGAGATGAGCGAAATCTAAAAAAGGCCTTTTTTTTTAACCACCCTAATACACACACACACACACACACACACATCTATATAATTAAAAGTAAATATAAATAGTAATATTAATATTAAATAATATATATATAATTAAAAGTAAATTAAAAGTAAATATATCGTTAATTATAGTATCACCAATTAAGCGATGTCGTCGTCCTCTTTCATCTTTGATCTCATAAAGTAGATGCTCGTTAATACTCTAACGTATTTGACGCCTGATAGACTGTGAATGGTGACCTCGATTTTGATGAGTACGTGTTACGTACTCTCGTCCCTCCTAACCCCCCCTTCGCTCACTCACTGTAGCTGTATACAATTACAATCTCTCGAAGTCTGTCATACCCCTACGGTGTTTTGTGATTGTGCAAATATGTGTGTGTGTGTGTACTCACGTCCCTATAATATATCTATATCTATTTATGCATCCGTGTATTATGTATATCGAAAATCAGCTCGGGTCGTTGAGCATACCGAGCCAGTTATATGCATGTATACTGACCTTACAGTCGTATAAAAAATAAAAAACTAAATTAAAAAAAAATAGTTTCCACAATCTTCCCCATAGCTAATTAATTATCCTTTGTTCGCTCCAACGAATGTGCAGTACACGTGTAAAAAAAAATAGACAAGTGTAGAGATATAAATTTATTCTACCGTCAATACGCGTTTTCTTAAAGTGTATACATATATAGTAAATTATCAGTTATCCGAATAATGTCACATTCCAGTCATTACGCGATATTGCAAAGAAATATGTTAATGAGCTTATAAAGTTCTTGGAAGGTTGGTATCGGTGACAGTCAACTAGTTACGGAGGCCTGATGTGCCCTCTCAAACGCGTCGTTGCTTAATGCCCTTTTTCCTCTGCCTTCATCAGCCTCTCGCCTTCGACCCGTCATCGATATTGGATCAGTTGTTTTCCCTCCGGGCTCTCGAAAATCCCCCTTCAACTCCTCGCTTCTCTACCGAGGCCCACACACGTAAATGTTGACTACATTCGGCCCTCCTGGATTTACGACGTCCTCGTCGTATCTTCGGCCGTCGATCTGAAATAGGCATTCGTAATACAAGATTACCAAAAGATTTGGTCTACCCGACAGACAATAAACGAGATACAACGTTCACTCCGAAATCAGAGTGATCAGGTCTGATCAAGGAGTTTCAGCTCATCACGTCATTGCCCAGGTGCGCTAGGCTACTATCATTCGCCACGAGGTTACTATCATTCGCCTCACAAGGTTACTATCATTCACCTGATTCGACTACTATCGTTCATCGAAATTCGCATAACGAATTATTTTGGCTACTATCATTCGCCAAGAGGTTACTATCATTCGCCTCACAAGGTTACTATCATTCACCTGATTCGACTACTATCGTTCATCGAAATTCGCATAACGAATTATTTTGGCTACTATCATTCGCCAAGAGGTTACTATCATTCGCCTCACAAGGTTACTATCATTCACCTGATTCGACTACTATCGTTCATCGAAATTCATGTGGCCTTACCAGTACTGCTATGCCGTAGGATCAAAAATGACCCACGGACTCAGCTGATCCACTGCCACCACAGTTCGCTGCCCTGGCGTCTTCTTCATATCCCTGAGATCCTCGACCTCATATCGATCGTTGGGTAAGACTGCCCTGACCTTGAACGGCCCCTTGGCTTTGGCATTCAGCTTCCGGCTTTCCCCTGTGGCCGGTGCTGCACTGGATTTCCACATGACGACATCGTCTACAGCATACTTGGGAGGATTGAATCTTTTCGCATCAAACGCCCTCTTCTGTCTCCCTTGCTCATTTACGATGCTATCTTTAGCTACTTTCCGCATCTCCTCTAGGTCCACCTGGTCCAAGGTCTCCTGAATTGCGGATACCAATACCGCATCGGCCATACCGCGAGGCTTAAACCCATACAACAATTTTGATGGTGTGTTACGCGTACTTCGATTCGTGGTGTTATTTATGGCACTCTGGACCTGCTTAACGTATTTGTCCCAAGTATCCTCTGGTTCTCCCGCACTAGTTGTAGCCAATGCATCCAGCACAGTTCGATTGACCCTCTCACACTGTCCGTTGGCTCTAGGAGTAGCTACTGCATTTAGTACATGCTTAATGGCATACTCCCTACAGAAAGCTTCAAACGAGTGTGAGGTGAAGGCAGACCCCCGATCCGTAATTATTCGAGTTGGAACACCGAATATCGCAAAGACTGTCAGCAAAGCCTTAATCACGTACTTCGTTTTGGTACTTCGTACCGCCTCCAGTACGCAGAATTTAGTGAAAGAGTCAACTATCGTTAATATTTGAGTGTTCTTGCGTGTACTGCATTTGAACGGCCCGACATGATCTAAGTGCAACGTATGGAATGGAATGGAAACCTTTTCTATCGGGTGCAGAAATCCCGGCTTTTTCCCGGCGGACGATTTATAATACAAGCAGTTGAGACAGGCCTTCACATACTTGGTTACGAACCTACGCATACCCTTGAAATAATATTGTTCCTTAATTTTCTCCAAAGTCTTTTCCACGGCAAAATGCCCTGAGTCGTCATGACACATTTTTACCACGCTCCATCGAGCTGCTCGTGGAACGAGCCATTTATTTCCCGTTTCAGTTTTACGAAAAACAACCCCCCCTCTTAAGTCATATTTTTTGTAGTAGTCACGTACATCGGGTTGAATATCACCCGAGGCGAGTGTTTCCTTAATAATTCGAACCTCATCGTCTTGTAATTGAGCTACTTTTATCCATTCGTACGAAGTGATATCAACAGCCAAGCATTGCACGGGATTGCGGCTCAAATAATCGACGTGTGCGATTTGTGTACCCGGTCGATAAACAACATCAAAGTCAAAATCTTGTAAATACATCCACCACCGAGCAACTCTCGGATTGATATCTTTCTTAGACGCTGTAGCGCGGACGGCACTACAGTCGGTCACCACTTTAAACTTGATACCTATTAAGTAAACTCGAAACTTCGCTAGTGCGTCGACCACTGCCAGCGTTTCTAAATCGTATGAATGGTATCTTTGTTCTGTTGGCGTTGTTTTACGACTGTGGTAAGCTATTACGTAAGTCTTTTGTTCGAATTTTTGAAATAAAATAGCCCCCAATCCTATCGCGCTTGCATCTGTATGCACCTCCGTTTCTAGTGCCGGGTCAAAGATGGCTAAAATTGGTCGCGAAGATAAGGCTTCCTTTATATCTTGTACTGCACTTTCTTGTTCCGATTTCCATCTCCACACGACGTTTTTACGTAATAATTGTGTCAAGGGAGCGACCCTTTTAGCAAAATCTTTGATGAATTTTCGGAAAAATCCGGCAAGTCCGAGAAACTGTCGGACTTGTTTCACGTCCCTTGGTGACTCGGTTTTCCTTAATGCGTCAACCTTACCCTGACCCGGTCGTACCCCCAACTGCGATATTTCTCGTCCTAAATACTCTATCTTTTTTTGAAAAAATCTGCACTTTGATATGTTTATCGAGAATTTCCTGCTCTGCAATATGTTTAACGTGCTTATCAGCAGATCGAATCCCTCCTCTATGCTGTCACAAGCGAGAAGTATATCGTCGATGTAAACATTAACATCCGTTCCCCGAAAGGTTGTCATCATCGTTCTTTGAAAGTATTCTGGGGCGTTTACTAAGCCGAATGCCACGCGTAAAAATTCGTAGTGACCGTCCGGTGTCACGAACGCTGTTTTCTCAATAGCATCGGGGTGTAAGGGGATCTGATAAAATCCAGATTTCAAATCGAGAGATGTGTAATACTTTTTGCCCCCTAAGCGGTCAATCTGTTCGTCGATTATTGGTAGGGGGTACTTCATGCGTTTTGTAATTTTATTTAAAGCCCTGTAATCGACGCACATTCGCTCGTCTCCTGTTTTCTTTTTTACGAGTAATATGGGACTTGCATACGGCGACGAGCTCTCTCTAATGATACCGCTGGTCTCTAACTCAATCACCATTTGTTTTACCTTTTCGCGTTCCGCCATTGATAATCGGTATGGTCGACGGACAACCTGCTCATCGCTAAGGAGTTCAATTTTCATTCCCGGTACATCCGCACAACCTAACTCTTCCATACTGAGCGAGACGCTCTCCCGATATAAATTTAATATTTCCACTAGACGATTTGTATTTTCCGAGGAAAATCCCTCGCACATTATATCATTTTTCCGGATGGCCCTCCGCTCTCGCGTAACGAGATTCACTTCTAGCAGCTTCTCCTTTTGTCTATCTTTCTTAAGAAATTTGATTCCTGAGGCGTCCGACAATGCTACCACATCTGGCACGTTCAATATCTCGCGGCCTAGTAAAATCTCCTTACTGAGTTGACCATCCGGCATAATGTAAATGAAAGTGTCGTATTCGATACCATCGATCTTTACTTTTATCTGCGCTTGTGCTATCGGCAATCCCACAGTATTGTTAAATGCCACCATGGCATTATCGGTTTTTTCGGGTCGAAGTTGCATTAATCGAGCTACTCCTTCTTGGATCAATGAGCAATCGCTTCCCAAATCGAACATACATTCTTTTTCCGTGCCGTTTATAACGCACTCCCTAACCGGCTTCTCGATTAATGATCCGTCGACTCGACTAACCTCTAACGCTTGGGACGTTTTTCCCTCCAGTCATTTTTTTCTCCCCGCTGCCTCCGCAGCTTGCTTTTTGTAGCATTTTCCCTCTACATGACCTGCGGCTTTGCAATAAGTACATTTGACCATTGATTCCCTTTTTGATTGCGTACCGAGTGCACTTTTATCCCCACCTTCGGGGCAATCGCGCCTAAAATGACCTGGCTTTTTACAACCATGACACACCATTTCCTTTTTATTCCCGAAACCTCGATCTCCTGTTCCCTTCAAATTGGCCTGTTTAAGTTCCCTTGGCCCATTGCCATCCCTTGCTTCTCTGATACCTTTATTATTCTCTTTAACCTTGGCATTTACCGGAAAAATACTGAGCCTCTGATTAAGTTCTGCAATCGTACTCAACTTGGCTGTTAACAAAGCTGTCCTAATGCCTTCATCGTGAATGTCATAAGCAATAAGATCGACTATCTGACTCTCAGCTATACCCAACTTCAATTTATTTATTTTTTGAAGCTTATTGAAGCAATACTCCTGCAGGTCTTGGCCTGGTTTACTTTTGTAATCGGCTACTTCATTAAATGACCGACCAAAACTTTCCTCGCCCGGGAATTGTTTAATCAGCTCGTGAGAAAATACTTCCCAATTTAAAAAGGCATGCGTAAGACCATCGTACCACAGTTTCGCATTGCCCCTCAATCTGCACCCAGATAAATACAGTTTTACCTTATCATCCCATTCGTACACCAGACCGCAGTCATTGATCTTGTCGATCCAATCCGAAGCCGTTATAGTTTTCGCGGCTGGATCGAACTCAGGTAGGAACTTCTCGTTCAAGTAATGACCATGGCTTAATCGTCTTGGGCCAGCGTTGGCGATCCCTGCCAATACGTCAGCAAGCCGCGCCAAGTCCGAGTCCCCACTCCTTGCACTAGCTCGCTCCTGGCTAGAGGCCCGACCTCTAAAGGATCGGCTTCTAGTTCGTCGTTCTTCTCTATCTCTATTTTTCCTTCCTTTACGACTCTGAGAACCGTGACGTTCGCGTGAACGTTCACGATGTCGCGATCGCCCATGGTCAGATGAACCTCGTTTATCCATTTTTTTTTTTTTTTTTTTTTCACTTGTGAAAATCACTGTATCCAAACAAATGCTTCACTCTCACAGCGGATAGCACATGTGTACATCCCACTTCTGATATGTAGAGATATAAATTTATTCTACCGTCAATACGCGTTTTCTTAAAGTGTATACATATATAGTAAATTATCAGTTATCCGAATAATGTCACATTCCAGTCATTACGCGATATTGCAAAGAAATATGTTAATGAGCTTATAAAGTTCTTGGAAGGTTGGTATCGGTGACAGTCAACTAGTTACGGAGGCCTGATGTGCCCTCTCAAACGCGTCGTTGCTTAATGCCCTTTTTCCTCTGCCTTCATCAGCCTCTCGCCTTCGACCCGTCATCGATATTGGATCAGTTGTTTTCCCTCCGGGCTCTCGAAAATCCCCCTTCAACTCCTCGCTTCTCTACCGAGGCCCACACACGTAAATGTTGACTACACAAGCAACCTCTCGTTTGCACGGAGATCGTTTTTATTGTTGCAATTGCCCATAGAAAGTAAATTTTCATTCGCTTTCATCCGGTATAAACAAAAAATCCACGCAATATGAGGAGTTCCATTCTAATTTTCCATAGCTCAGGCTTGCTTGCGGTTGAATGTTCTCTGAATTCCCCGGAGCAAATTGTGAAGTTTAATGTCCAAAAGTTTAGGGCATTTCGTTGGAAATTTTTATGTTTTAACATTTATTAAATCACGAATGTTGTTCAGCGTCTGGGCTCAGTGATACAAACCTTTTCTCAACAAATCGAATGAAAAAAGCAGTCGATTAAAAATTGAAAAATATAACCAATATAATGGATCAAATGGTGCCTTTAGGGTATCAGCAATAAACTGGGAGGGGCTTTTAGTGTAAATTGATAGTAATTTGTTTCTAATTTAATTACACATTTTTTAGACCTAATACGAAAGCATTATTAACGTAGTTTAATGATAAAAGAAAAACTTTTTATTTTTTTTTTAATTAGAGAACTTTCTGAACATGACTGTTCATTCGGTCGATTTGTATACAGTCAATTTGTGAGCTTATGATACAAGAGGGCTTTTCCCACTTTTCTCCTCTCATGCTCCGTCACTCTTTCTCCCGTACTTTCTGGTCGATGGGTTATTTTTAAAAGATAAGTTCAGAGATCAATTGCCATTGTCGGCTACTGGAATAGAGAGAGCCTCTCGATCGTCATTATTTACCGAGAATCATCGAGATGAGCGAGAGGAGAGAGAAGTTTTTACTCGCAGCAGTAGTGAAAAAAAGAGGGCAAATTTTCTAATACGATTAAGGATGCGTGCGGAGTATATCGAGTGAGAGTCTTATTTTGGTCAAATCATAGTAAATTGCATAATCACAAAATGTAGGGTCGTTGTAAACTGACGCACACGAGTCCGAGACAACTAAACCGTGAAATACTTTTACGACAAAAGCTTGATATATAAAAGGAATATGAATTATTTATATTTGATTGCTCCGAATTTTTTTGTTTATCAAATAACTTCGGTCATTCGGCAGAAATCCGCGAAAAATTCAAGCATGACGGCTGTTTTTTTTTTTTTTTCATTTTGTTCATTCAATTCTTATTTGTTTATCTGACTCCTCATTGAGAAATAAAAAATGAAAATCGAGAGGGAGAGAGAGAGAGAAGGAGCGGGGCGAAGACTTTTGATCTCGAATTTCCATGAAAACATGATCAAGTTCTAATTCTCCTTTGTCAATTGTATTTTCCTCTTACACTCGTTTAATCACTCTTTTTTTTCCTTCCCCTTCCTTCTCTCATTTAATTATCGCCCGTCGTGACACGATCGAGTTTTCTTTGAGCTCTCGCGAGAACGTACGTGACTGCCATCACATCGCAGCTCTCGCTGAATCGTCCCCCGGACCAGCGGGAGCAACTTTTGCCAATATATATGTATATATATATATATGGAAACCCGGAACGGTGATACAGCCACAAATGCACATATATATATACATATAAATATATGCATATATGAAGCATTCTTCACCAAACCAGCCACTTTTATTCGCGACCCTCCCCGAACTTCTCGAAACTTTGCCAATTTGTCGAACTAGCTGAAAAGACTTTCAGTGAATTATTTCAGATTTTTAAATCCAACCGTTCTGGGAATACTATATTTTGTTTTCAAGCAAACATATCTCTAAAAATATATAGGTCGAAGAAAAAAAAATGATCCGAGGTAAAAGTTGTAGTTTTTCATTATCTTTTCAATGAAATCCGTGTCATAATTTTATCATCCTTTTAAACGATATTTTTCACTTAAAAAGGTAAAAAATATTTGCTTTCTTCAAGAAAGACCACTTTTATTTTGCTGCAAAATTTACTCAAACTTCGGGCATATGTATAGATTCTGTAGAAAAAAAACGTCGGAATGAGACCGTCAATAGTTCTGGTCAAAAAACAAAACGATGCAGGTGTTACAAAAACTTGTTTACTTGCGAAAGAGAGGGCTGTTCGAGAAGGACAAAGCGATGCCTAGTCGAAAAATTATATTACAGAGCTATCGTTTCGTAAAAGAGTTCCGTAATATAAATGAAATTTGAAGGACAAAAGTTGTACACATCATCCATTAATGGTTCCAATTATCGGAAACGATTTCTCCAGCCTTATAGATACGAAACAATACGAATTATGCGTCAAACCGATTTTTTTTTTAAGGTGCGAATTTATATTTTCAGTGCCAACCCAAAATAATCGATAGTTTTCTGGGAATAAAACATTTTCAGCAGGATAATTCTCAATTTTATACAATTTCACACGATTCGTTTTTTTTTTTAAGTCCAGAACGCCTAACGGTTTCAGTCTGGCGATTTTTTTTTACCGAATCTACACGTGTGCCCGAAGGTTGAGTAAATTTGGCAACAAAATAAAAGTGGTGTTTCTTGAAGAAAAAAATATTTCTTACCTATTATAGTGAAAAATCTAGTTTGAAAGGGCCATAAAATTATGACACGGATTTCATTGAAAAGATGATAAAAAACCACAACTTTTACCTTAAATCATTTTTTTTTTCTCTGCGACCTATATTTTTAGAGATATTTTTACTTGAAAAAAAAAATATAGTATTTCCAAAACGTTTGGATTTAAAAATCTGAAATAATTCACTGAAAGTCTCTTCAAGTAGTTCTACAAACTGGCAAAGTTTCGAAAATTTCGGGGAAGATCGCGAAAAAAAGTGGCCTGTTTGATGGAGAATGGTTCATAAGTGTATAAGCTTTTAGGGCTTATAGGCTTTTTACGAAAGAATAAGAAACATAAAAAAGAGAACAGAATCATCGCAGCTAATAACCAAAGGATAGGCCACTTGACGTGGTCAGAATTAACCCAGCGATTCGTTTTTTTTTTTTTAACAAACTGTATATTATCAGAATCCCATATGTACTTCAATTCGATAAAGAACATTTTTTTTGTATCAAAACATATCGCTGAAAATTGTATCGTTTCCTCATAGGCGAGAGGTTATTTTTGTAAAAAGAAAAAAAAGTTTCGATCAGTCAGAGAATCACATTGAGAATTTAAAGTTCAAGATTTGTGGAGGTTTCGTTTGCTTTTTTTTTCTTCCGAAAAATGCATGCAAATTGTACAGCACGAGTAAACACGGAGCTATCAGCATGAAAATTCATTTGGATATATGTACTGTGAAATAAGAGTTGTTTACGATTATCAAGTTTTATCGCAGCTTTAATTGGCTCAAAGAAAATATTTCATGATAATAATGAGCAAACATCTGTCTCGTCGTATCCATTAAAAAAAAAAAATGTTAATATTAAATCAAATTCAGCGACGAATCGAATCCTGACGCAACGAATTTTCAGAGCGATCTAGCATGAAATTTTTATTGTCATTTTTTTTTATTTTTTCTTTTACTTCGATTACAATTTTCTATTCGATTCAAAGTTTATCACGCGAATAAAAAGATAATACACTATAAAATGGATTGGAATCGAGAATTCGTCGAGTCGAGCAATGGTTTTGTTTTTGTTCTTTCAACACTTTTCGATCTATATTTCGTTGTGTGGGCGCAGGCTTCGTTGACTCGAACAACAGAACAAGATCGTTATCGAGATTTATAAAAAAAATAATTAATATTTCGCACCATTCGACCCACATATATGAATGTTGAAAATTCTTCAAGTATAGCGATATATATTGGTCGTTTATATTACCAAAATAAGTGACATAAATTATTACTCTATAGCATAAAATTATGAGCGCGCTTCGGAATAATCCATCATGCGAACTTACCCTCAGGTTCTCGATGAAGTTAAATAAGTTATTCGTGGCATTCGTCACGTACAGTATGACGTTTGGTAACATTCGTTCCTGATTCATTTCACACACACACACACACACACACACACACATGTATATACAGACATCCATATGTTTTCCCAACGTTTATTCCGCTAAAGTGGATCATTGACGTCATTATAGTCGTTCGATAAACAAAGTCCCTTGCACTTCCACTTTGGGCAAAGATCAAATTCGTTCGTGAAAATTTCTTGCCGATTTCCACGGACGTTTATAAACATATATCGAGCTTTATATGAGATCGCAGCTGTACTAATGTTCGTAATAATTCATACTTATATATATATATATATATATATATGAATGTCTGCGTACATGTATACGTATTGTAATAGCGTATACCGTGTATTTTATCACTCCCTGACCATGAACAATCGACTGAGGCTAAATATAGGTCTTTATCGTGTATATACGCCAGAGAGGCAGGAAGAAAACGAGAAAGACTAATATACAGGGGGAGATGGAATCGATCGTCAAGAGTTTTGACGAAACGACGAGGGCCCTGATAACGATGATGGGGGATAAGCTTTTTTACGTGAAGGTATTACACTGCGCTGGCCAAGATTATATTTCTTATCCGAATGATTGGCAGCTTCTGTTCGATATTTATAAATTTTGTTTTCCTTCTTATTTCCTCGTCATCTTCCACTTTACTGACTCACAACAGCATTAAGCTCAAGGCAGAGGTCACGAGCGAAGCGTCAAAACTAATGAATGTATTCGAGTTACATTCTTTCTCCGAGCTCATCTTATATTGCCTATACTAACAGGTGAAAGTGACAGCTTCATCTAATTGAAAAATCAATACAAATATCCAAATATATTGTATTGATTTTGGTCTGTAATATACTCAGGGAGGGTTGCTGATCGTTTTTCGTTACTTTCGAATATTTCATCGACATCGATCACACGTTGTCTTCGAGGAAGAGGAGGAAAAGTAGTCCAGTCATTCTAGCCAAAAAAGTAGGTTCATGATGCAATCTTCGGCAGAATTGATTTAGCTTTTGGACAAGGTTCAGGGGGTGTTCCCTGAGTTTGAATTCAAGTTGGCGAGACGCGTAGGGCCGCCATATTGGAAAACACGTTTTTATCAACTATCTCGTGAACCGTGCATCGTAGGATAAAAGTAGTAGATATCTTTTTTGTAGATAACAAATTTCTCTACAACTTTTATTGGAAACTTTTCCCTCTATAGTGCATGGTTTTTTATTTATAGCGCGGCAAACTTTTCCAAACATCACCATTTTTTTACTGTTACATATCAACCGTTAACAATATATTTAAACCTTCGTCACACCGGTGGGTCGTTTGAAGACCCGGTCAAAATTTCCCGTTTTTCAAGTTATCGTTCAAATTTCGAATATTATTACAAAATCATGGTACATTAAATTATAAAACCAATTGCGGAGCATGTAGTAGAAGCACTGGATCCGTGAATTTTTTTAGATTTTTTACAAGCGTTTAAGAAACAAAAAAGACGGCCGGAGATTAACGACCCTACCTGCGTAACAGAGTCAGTGAAAATAACCTGGGTCACGGAGGATTAACAATAACCATGTTTGGAAACTTTGCCGCGCTATAAATAAAAAACCATGCACTATACAGGAAAAATATTACAATAAAAGTTGTAGGGAATTTTATTATCTACGAAAAAGATCTTCACTATTTTTGTCGTACGATTCACGGTTCACGAGATATTTGATAAAACGTGTTTTCCAATATGGCGGCTGAAGCTCGATCCCTCCTCCCCCGCGTCCCGCCAACTTGAATTTACACTCAGGGGACACCCCTGAACTTTTTCCAAAAGCAAAATCAATTCTGTATGGAAGATTGCAGAAAAAATTGCTAGAATGACTGGACTAAAGCAAGCGACACACTATATAGCTTATTTCTGATCGCAGGTATATGTCTCTTTTTTTTGCTACGTCTTTTTTCTTCTTATTTCTCTCTCTCTCTCTCTCTCTCTCTCTCACTCACTTTTTCAGTCACTTTGCTCAAATTCAGAAAGAATCGACCTGGTCTTTTCGTGTTCCTCGACACCTTACATTTACATTTCATATCCAATCTCCCTCACCACCTGTACATTGAATAACCTATCGAAAATAAAGTGAAAAAGGACAAAAGAAACTAAAATAGGCATGGAATATAAATAAGAACCACACTGAAATCGTCCAACACGGCGTGAATCCCGTATGTCATATATAAAAGGAACATGAATCAATATCTCAACGCCTACGAAATTTATTGTCATTGCCCATACAAAAAAGGCCTATATACAATTTAGTCCTGACCAGATAATTCCCTATTCCCATATAAATTATGTCGTTTTCAAGGATCTTCCAGTTCTCAACATCGTAGATTAATGGAAAATTTTTTGATTCAAATAATCGAAAGTACGAAATCACGATAATTGTTTTATTTTTTATATTTTTACGAGAATCGGTTTTAATTTATAAAATACTATACTCCGATCGTAATAGCGAACGAGAAATAAAAAAAATTTACTCTACTTCATTATACCTGGGCTGCGAAAATGTTCATTTAATGAAATAAATAACGAATAAATAATCGATCGACATAAATTATGAATGCGGAATTCAGTGAAAACGCCTTAATTTGATTGCAGAGAGAAAAAACCTCGTGGTAATTAAACGAAAAATAAAAAAATGTTTTCATACCTTTTCATCGCAGCCCAGAAAATAACGAAAATTTCTCGCTGGCGAAAAAAAAAAGTTATTTTATTCCTCGTTGTCACGGATATTAATGGAAAATTCGATGATCAACGGAGCAGGTATCTCGGATAATACTAACAAACCGTTGCTCATGATTCAAACTTACAGTGAACTAGACAAAGGGGATTTTTTTCCTCTCTCTCTCTCTCTCTTGGCTTTTCGGGAGTGTAACGCCTCTCTATTCATGGCATCGGACGAGAAAATCGAGCTTGGAAATCCAGGACCATCAACCCTAATATATATATAAGGCTGATTGTGAGTGGAAAAATTTCAAAATAACGAAATCCAGGCACTCATTTTCCAAGAGTCAAATTATTGTGTGAACAGTAGAGAGAGTCATGTAAAATCCTCTCCGAGGGGGAGATTTGCTTGATCCTACACGTGCGTTTTAAGTTCGCCATTGGCAATCACAGATGGATCTCTTTATTGTTCGAACGTGGGCATAAATTTTTTGCCCAAAATTTTACGGTTCAAAACCTTCAACGGAGAGGATCCTAATAATGGCCAACAGCCGGGAAATATCAAAATTTTGTAAACGAAACCATTAACGACGGCCTCACGGTCCCTGAGAAACTTTCCCTGCTGCATGAGGGATGGAAAGTAAGGTGCACGTTTTTTTTTTTGAAAAATTTCAAATTTCATAAAATCCTTTCGACGATTTTCGCCAATTTCAGCCCGATATCTATGATAATTTATGAATGTCAAAGGCTAGGCATAATGAAACACAAACAAATTTAATTAATTGGTTCGATGGATTTGCGGACATTGTTTTTTTTTTTTTCGTAATAAATTTAGCTTTGTTCCACGAAAATTCATTTAATTCGCGTAATTTAACATTTTTTTTTCTCGACACAAGCACGAATTCAGTATGATTAGGGAGGCGTTATCTCGTAAGCGCAACATATGGTTCGCGGTCTAATATCGTCATCCGTTTTACTTCGCATTATACTTCGCAGCACGTTTGCGAGCGATATCGTAAGAGCTCGTACGTTATATAGTGCACACGCGAAATATCTTCTTTGAACCACGAGCTCTGAGATATTCGGCATATCGGGCATATTCAGCATGATTCTCGCAATTATGCACCGCTATACCAGAGCCCAGAGCAGAGACATTTCCGCGTCGAGTGATAAGATTTATGAACGAAAGGATCTTCGGGGGTCGTAAAATTTACGAACTGTCGGCTTCAAACGAGAAAAAAAAAAACCAAAAATGCCTTGCAATATTATTTGTATCATTGTTTTAGATTCTCGGACTTAATTTATACATCCGTGTATGCAGAAGACAAGTCCACGCCAACTAAAACTACATTTTGACCCTTTTTTTTACTCGATTAGAGGACAAAATATAAAAAAAAAAAAATAGAAAAAAAAACTGAATAACTTTGACGATAAAAATAATATTAAAGAATCGTTCGTCTGATTTTGACTACCAATTATGTGGCCATTTACCCTGGTATTTTATTTTTATCATTATTTTCCCGGATCCTTGTACCAAAGGCTCTCGATGGCATTGACAAAATTTTACGAAATCATTCACTCGAACGTTTTCTCAGGTCGGGACGACCCTTTGCCCCCCGCACCGGTCGCATATGAGCGCTACATTTTCCACAATGGTTTTTCCAAAGTTTAGTGCACCAATCAACGGCAGTGAGAATTGATTTGTACTATAGTATGTGTTCTTTAAAACTTTGAAAAATATCAATAGCGATGAATTTGAAAAAGTTAACGGAAAAAATACAAATTTCCATATGGTTATAAATTTTCGTTGAGATTCTTCAAAGTATAATAATCCTTGTTTCTTTTTTTAAGGTAGTCTTCGTGAAAATGCGTTTATAATGAGAATTTGTTGAAATTTATAGTGGACGAAGAGAATGCTAGTACTATACGTTTTATCGTATTCCAAAAGCTGCATTATACGAAAAGTCCATTATATCTATGCACTCGTGTAACTCTTCATCGGTATCGGCTTACATATATCGAGAGCTCAATAATTATAACCGGCTAAGACTATAACAACGATCTCTTTTCTCTGATACCCGCATCAAAACCGATATTGTAATAACCACCCGTGCAGAAATTTTTTAGGGATACCCTAAGTCCGACCATATCCCGATCGGGATTGTCCATGGACTCCCCAAAACCGGTATCCCCATAGGAATCTATATGGTATCCGTCTCGTAATCGGATTGGTGGATGTGGCAAAATTTGTAAGTTATGGCGCCACTTTCTTTCAGGGTGTACCGATTGAATCCCAATCTCACGTTTGTTCTGAATCAGGATTTGTTGAGAGCTCCTCAAGACGAGTATCCTCCGATGATTTAATGGGATGATCGAAGAATTTTAATTTGCGAAAAGCCCAGTCATATTCCGAATAAAGCTTGTTGACACATTATTCGATTGGCATAATAATAATAATAATAATAATAATAATAATAATAATAATAATAATGAGTAGTGGTGGTGATAGTGGTAGTGGTAGTGGTAGTGGTAGTGGTGGTGGTCGTGTGGTCGTTCGTTCGTTCGTGGCGTTCGTTCGTTCGTTCGTGGCGTTCGTTCGTTCGTTCGTGGCGTTCGTTCGTTCGTTCGTGGCGTTCGTTCGTGGCGTTCGTTCGTTCGTTCGTGGCGTTCGTTCGTTCGTTCGTGGCGTTCGTTCGTTCGTTCGTTCGTTCGTTCGTGGCGTTCGTTCGTTCGTTCGTGGCGTTCGTTCGTTCGTTCGTGGCGTTCGTTCGTTCGTGCGTTCGTGCGTTCGTGCGTTCGTGCGTTCGTGGTGGTGGTGGTGGTGGTGGTGGTGGTGGTGTAAATGCCATTATTATTACTATATATTAATTGTCATTACGTGTCATTTCATGATCGAGAACCTCCACCACCTTAACCACTTAGCAGTGTGGCGAAAATTACATTTTTAAGCCACTTTTGTGCATTTTTCATAAAAAAAACAAATTTTGATTTTTCATGCTCCCATCCCCTTAAACTGAAGTTTTGATAAAAAAAAAGACATCATCGCGAAAAGGGTGCTTTGTAGCTTAAGTGGAAGCCGCCGCTCATTGGACTTTTTTAATTATAACAGCCACTTAACGTCTGTGGCGAACTTTTTGGAAGGAAAAATTTGAGACCATGGGGATTGTACGTCAAATAAAAAGAACCTTCGATGATTCAAAAGTTGTAAAGGATATTGCTGAACGGAAAGTAGTTTTGTGCGCGGAATTTAATTCATTATTAATTGTAAGGATAGTCTCAAGCGCAATATATACTTTTAGTCACGATCGATAGACAATACCCCTGAATTTTTTCAGGTTTCGCCCGTCATGCGTGCGATTTTAATTATCAGCAGTAATTGTTAATTAACAAACAAATAAACAAGGGAGTCCATCCACTCAAAAGTTGAAACGCCATCGTGTTTCAGGATCGATAGACAATACTCTTGAATTTTTCCAGATTTTTCCCGTCATGTGTGCGATTTTAATTATCAGCAGCCATTGTTAATTAACAAACAAATCAACGAAGGAGTCAGTCCACTCAAAAGTTGAAACGCGATCGTGTTCCAGGATCGATAGACAATACTCCTTAATTTTTTCAGATTTTTCCCGTCATGCGTATTCTTTTCTGAATTTTGGCTTCTCGCTACCGCTGCTAGCTTCAGCCTCATGTATAGTGTATAGAAGATATTTATAAAGTAAATGTACAAGCATTCGACAGCGTCGTGGTTAGAGCGTTAGTTCATTAGGTAGGCAGATAGGTAGGTAGGTTGTCCTTGAATCATTTTCCGGGTCAGCAAATAAATTTTCAACGACCGGAATCATCCTCGGAACAACAACAATCAATAAAAAATGTCAAAAACATTAATGTTCATAAAATATAATTTTTTTGTCATTCATTTCGGGTCCAATACGCAAACGAAAGCTAGTGAGACGTCGTAGGTTCAAACCCCGGTGTCGACGTTTTTTTTTGTTTAAATTTTTTCTATGGCTCAGATAATAATAAACTATTGCCTATAACCTGAATTGCGGAAGATAAATATTTATTCGGGATTTTATATATATGCCAGATTAAACCACATTTTGATCGGGTTTTGACTGGATACCATAATTGGAATCCAGTCAGGGGTCCCTGTCGGATTCCAATGTGCAAACGTTACATTCAGTCATGGGATCTGATCCGATGACCAGCTGGATCCCTATCAGAAAATAGGGATCCTTCTCAGAATCCACCTGGATCCCGACCGAAATTTCTGCACGGGCACGTATCGCACACTGATTACACGGCTATAGATAAGTAAGAATTATCCTGCGATATTTTTCTGTGTACATACGTGACGTATTCTATGTCAGTTTATAAGTGTAGAATAATGACGAGCGTATAATGTAACGTATTATTATTATACATCCCGTATCAGTGCACTGATATAAATATCCATTGCTGACAAACAAGAGGGTCTTAACGTAGATGACTTTTAACGTAAATTAAGAAAGTTCAGGCCCTTTTGTTTGCTAAGCATTCGATAGTGTATGTATATATGAAAAATATGTGCTTGGATCGTGTATCGCAAATTCGATATCAATCCGAACGACCGTAAGCTCTTATACGAGGCGCAATGCAGCTGCGCCAGCAATCATGGATTTATTCCGCGTGTGTAATCGAGAAAGAGAGAGAAAAAAAACCCAGAAATCGATCAAATAAACTTTGATTCTAATGAAATTTTGACCACAATTCGATAAAACTTCCAATTTGCCAACAAAAAAAAAAAAAACAACAACAACAACGATCAAAGAATTTTTATCAAGTACAACTCTCGAATCGTGTACAAAATAAAACTCAATTGTCCATGTAAAATTGAATCGAGAGGTGGGCGTTTTAATTAAATCCTCGGAAATGGTGTTTTATTCAAAAAATATGATAGCAATCAGTCATGCAAAAAGGTCTCTCTTTTACTCTGGAATGAATAATCATTATTACGAATTCTGCGTACGCGCGTTCAATATCGACGGAATTTTAATTGCTCACAAGAAAAAAATGTTATTATATTTCATAAAATTCGATTTTTAACGGCTTACGTCGTTGTATCATCGGGATTTTTGTACGGTGTAGTATTATATGTTAAATTAATTCGCGATTCCTCGTGCTTTATTTCGCTTTCATTTTCATGAACGCGTTCAATGATATATATTTCTCGAGACCGTGAGAAATCGCACGTCCGTTCGCGGTTTTTTTTTTCTTCTTTCTTTGTTTTTTTTTTCTTTTGACTTTATGAACGAGCAAACGAGAAAGAGTGGGATGATGATGAGGACGAAGATGCCTGGGGTTGCGGGCAAACGACGATAAAGTGCCGACATTACGTAGGACCGGAGCATTGTTTTACAACAGTCCGCGGTATCCTATCTCCTCGTTCAAGCAAGAGAGAGAGAGAGAGTAGAGAAAGAAGGAAGAAAGCAAAGGCGTCAAAAAGGGTGAAAGAGAGAGAGAGAGAGAGAGAGAGAGAGAGAGAGAGAGAGAGAGAGAGAGAGAGAGAGAGAGAGAGAGAGAGAGAGAAATGAAAGACTGTGCTTGAGAAACGCTCCAGCAGTCTATATCCGAGACGACGACGTAAAGTTTCATCGTAATCGCGACCAATTTCCATGGTTCACCGAATACGACGAGAGCATCTTATCCTTCCCCTTCTTATTCTTAGCTTTTTTTTTGTTTCACATCAAGGAAATACATATTATACGTCTCAAAGAGTTCATTCGTGTACATGGGACATTTCATTCTAAGCTCGAGCAGCCTCTGTCGCTCATTAAAAAAAAAACGATCCAAATTTTTCATATCTCTATACAGCTGAGCAAAAGATGCTCAGTTTTTTTTTAATGATTTTTTTGAAGTTTTTTGTCCAAGCTTCGCTTTCCAGATCTGTAAAATTTACGGTTGAAACATATTTTGACATTTGCCAAATTTTTCGGTTTGTCGACAGGTAATAGATTGAGTGAGAGACAATGATTTATCGTTCAATTGTGATTTCAGTTTTTTTTTTTTTGTAATGGCAAGTGGTTCAGCTCCGCAGCCTTTTGGAACCGAAAAGCTCTTCAAAGTCAGTCATGATTGCGGCAAAAAATTGTGCTCTAAGAACAGCTTTACGAGAATTCATACGAAAAAGCGACGCGAAACAATATTTCCTGCTTCTAATATAAATACATTGATTTTTCGTTTAAATTTATAATTATTCGTATTTAAATTTCGCGTGATACAACACGCGATATCCCGAAGTTTGTTTATGAGCGCGCATCGGGTGGAGCGATAAAAAATTTGTGAAATATTACGAAAAAAAATGGAGGTAAAATAAATGTTGTCGATTGGAAAATGCAATTGGGAGTATAAATGAAATTTTTTTATTTCAAAATCTGATAGTTTAGGAAAAAATATTTAGTACGTATTTTTTATTTTTTTATTCGAATCAAAATTGCCGTTAATATAACAAATTGAAAAATATAACATTATGACGTCACACATGTTACGCTATATATATATATGTATATATCAAAATCCGTGAAATTAAATTGCCTATAACAGGTGCATCTGTCATTTATAACGAAAAATAAACAAATACGTCCTCATTATTTTTACTTACTCTACATTATGCGCCCCAATGATTGAAAAAAAAAAATTTCATTCATATTCCTAATTAGGGAATATAATGTGAGAGAAGTGTAAGAACGCAAAAGAGATACGTACAATTTTCTAATTTTTGTCCCTAAAATACCCAACTTTGCATAGCTGAAATCTGATTAGAATAGGAGCTTATCGGGTTAATCATTACAATACATTAATATAAAGATCTCGCCACTGCCGCCATGAACCGCTCTCATATATAAGCACCGCAAATGCGGGGGTGCATTCGGGGAGGAAGTTGACGAACGTTTGAATGAAAAAGAAATTGTTAAAAACGACGAAGAAATCATTTTTTTTTTATCACGATGTTTTTTTTTCTGAGTAATTTGATTTTTTATTTATCGATAATATCGAGAAAATCGTAATTTATTTAAAATCTATATTAGCCATGTGAATTCCCCCACGGAAATAAAGTATATTAAAAATATATTTATGAATGTATGGAATATGTATGTGAGATATATAATGGATGTATATTATGTATGAATTATATATCCAAAATATATGAGAGATATCGAACTTTCTGCCGCTTAATATATGTATACATATATGATAGATATATAAAATAATATATTTCTGATATAAACTGGTTCAAAAGAATTATGCATTATTTATATATCCAATATATATCTGAGATATATATTAAATATTTGTATTTTGTATTTATCATAAATTATTTATATGGGCCACATAGATTTGAAGTATTTATTAAATATATGTACTTTACATTTAATATAAATTATTTATATATTGCATATAAATCTGGCACCGCATTTCCATCAATGTCCCTGCAAATCCAAGTGTGTTATTTTTACACACTTTAAGCGCGTTATTGTTATATGCATTTAATTCTGGCCCGAGATTGCCCCCATAATAAATATAGTTTATTTATAATTTATAAATTAGCAATTAGGAATGATTGATGAACGAGTTTAAAACTGTTATTCCATTATTTTTGAAAATCCTGTAAACTTAAAAAAAAAAATTCATTGACCGGGATTTGAACCCACGATCCTCCGCAGTCAACGAATTCAGCACTTTCAATACTTAAATTAATCATTAAAAAAAAAAATTAAAGATTTGAAGATTCTTTTTTTTTACGAGTGTTTCCGGCTTCCTAGTCCGGACGTTTTTCCGTCGAAATTAATTTTGAGCCTACCTGAGATTTTACCTGAGACCTACCTAAGACCTCCCTAACCGACCGACACTCTACCACTACGCTATTGATTTCTTATGAATTTCTTGTACTTAAATGATATTAGTGCACGAGTTCTAAAAAGCACTGTCTCACCAGGCTCGATAGGACAGCGTGATAGTTAGTAAAAAGGTGATATACTACAGTGAACAAATTTATTCAATTTTTAATTAACAAGTGGGTTTCATAAGAACTAGGAGCATTGAAATTGTAAAACAAGGCGATACTAAGTGAATATTTAATTTAACTGTTAATAAGCAATTGACTTTAGCAATAATTAAATAACAGCAAGCTTACAATTCTAAATATGAAAGTCAATTGTTAATTAACAATTGAGTTACACATAATGAATGTTACATATATTCCGATTACATTACAATATATTAAAATATATACACATATGATAGTACGCATTATACTACCGAAATATGTAAAATATAATACGGATATATATTTTTTGTAATACTGAAGAGTATTGTTTGTAGTAGAAATGCAAAATAAATCTTTTATATGGAAATGTTATATATATTCCTATTATATTTCAATAGATTAAAATATATACCCATATGACATTATGCATATATCACTGTATACTACCGATATATGTAAAATATAATGTGGATATATATTTCAAAGTATTAAAATCTAAAAAAAATGTATGTAACATGTATATGAATATATGGCAGATGTATTTCATTTATATTTAAAATATATTTATTATATATTTGGCGCATATATGATGCATATATAATGGATATCGAACTTTCTGCCGCTTTATATGCAATATATTAATTATATATTTTCACTATATCTCGAATATACTTTATTTCCGTGGGGGTTTTAATTAAACTTTAACCGATGTAATTTTTTATTTTAATTTTCGAGAGAAAAAAAAAAACATTTTTTTGACGTTTTGAAATGAAATTTTTGAGTTTCAAGGAATATGCATAACAGATACGTCATCAGCAGAAAATATGAAATTTCGAAACTAAAAGATTTATTTTAATTTTTGGGAAAAATTAATGCGTTTACTAGAATCGCTGTAACTTATTTGCTTCCCGAAGGGGATGAAACTCTGCTCGGTGCTTATACTCTTCGCAACCGTTTGAGCTTTGAAATTCCGCCTGGCCCATCGAAGTACGATTTTTTTTTCGATTTTTTACAAATTTTCAAAGTCGAACCCTCGATTTTTGCCAATTTTTCCATTCAAACCCTTTGAACCCTTTCCATCCAAATTTAAGCCCTTTGGGCTCGAATTCACCGATATTCAAACTGCTCTTTTGGATACAAGAATCTAAGATCTCGGAACAAATCATGCGGCATTTCTCCGAGTCTACTTCTGGGCTTTTAAAAACACCCCCGATAAGCCCAAATCCGTCGATCCGGAGCAAAGTTATGGGCATTTAAAATTTCCGTATTTTCAGGTTTACGAAAAAAATCGGCAAAAATTGGAGAATTTTTTTTTTTTTTCGTCTTTCTCACTATTTTCAGGCTCTGGGCGAACGGGAATTTTCCGCTGATTCTGAATTCGATATGAAGACGTAGAAAAATTTTTTAAAAAAATTTCAACTTGACAAAAGTAAGAAAAATATTTCAAGACAACGAAAGTTACTTCATGCGGATGCAAATAAAAAATTTTCAAGAACAGTCACCGTACATCCCAGTTGACCGAAGAGTTCGAACTTTAATTTTTGCAATTGAAAAAAATTTTCCCTGACCAAATGAAAAATTCCCTGACATTTTCGGGGTTTTCCCGGTTTTCCCTGACCATGGTCACCCTGTCCTGGGTCAAAGAAGAATGATAAATAGTGCGTAATTTTTAGAAGGTTACAACACACACACACACATATATACATATAAAGAGCCTCTGGTTAATCGATCGAGATGCATAGCCTCATATATAACACTTTGGACGTGATGATTGGACGAGCAAACCAGTTGAAGAACCGGTCGATGCTGGCTCGACGTTTCAACATATTATATCTCTATATACCACTGCCTTTTTTTCGCTTTCAACTGTCTCTCACTCCATATCGATTGTCCCAACCCGACAAAGTCGTTAATATCTATGCCTAATACACGGCGGTTATGCCCTTTTGTCCCGAAGCCCGTGCAATCCTCCACCTCTTTCTCGCTCTTTCACTATATATCCCGGTCTGTTACGAATCGAGCACTTTAACGCAACTGATGACTCTGCCCTTGAGGATCATTTGATCCTCAATCGAGCAAATCAGTTTGGTATCACTCGAGCGAAACGTGCCACATGCCCACGGGTTTCTATATATCGTTGCTTCGATATATATATATATATATATATATATATTTGTGTGCATATGTCAAATCGCTATCAACAGCGCCCCAGCAGCACAAGTGAGAAAATTATGAAATAATTAATTCTATAAGGAAACAAACCAGTTTTGTTGAAAAAAAAAAACTTTATTCCTATTTATTGAATAAGAGCGTCAATTGATACAAATTTGTATTCAATTGATTGTCAATTATACTTTGATCTGATTTTTTTTTGTGGAAAGTTGCGGTCGTAAAAATTTGACTTATGTTTTATATATCTTTGCAACCTGGAGTTTGATGATCAGGGTAAAAATAGGGTTTCGCGGCCATTTATTTTAATGAATGCTTTTTTCTTTTTTGAGTTTTCGAGATTGGAGCTGCTGGTAGAATTTTCGTTATGAAAAAATCAAAATGGGATTAAAAAAAATTAATAAATAAGTGACATTAACGAAATTGATGTTTTTGAGAATTTTTTAGATTTCCATAGTAGGGTCATCGATTTTTCTAGCTCTCCGTCTTTTTCACATGTTTTTCAAGCGATTTTCCAACAGTCCCTTGGGGAAATAAAAATGAGGCTGTTCGAACGAAATCTCTAAAAATCGTCGCAATTCTGTCGATTTATTGAGTAATTTTCGAAATATCAAGGCTTTTAAAAAACGGGGGAAAAAAACGATAGATTTTTCCTTTTTCTTGCAACGATTTTGAGACTGTCTGAAATTTTTCGTTGACAACGAAAGCCCGAAATTTTTACGTGAAATTATTAAAATTGAAAGTCGAAAAAAATACAAACAAAGTTTAATTAATTTCGTGAAAATGCATAAGGGCACGAAATCCCCGAGTTACGCTATGTAATCTCGTTCAAATGATACACTCTGATTTAATTATATGTAATGTACTGCGAATCAGAGCCTTGATTGGGAAAAATAAAACTATGAATCAGTCGTTGAAAATTAATCAAATGCCTCGAATAAAAGCTTTGATTAATCACTCCCCCCTCTCTCTCACTCTCCTTGGATTCTGTATTTTCTTTTTGTATAATAAAAAATTAATCAATTTTTATAATCTGTGTATATTATACTCGTTGATGGAGGAGCGCTCTTTTAACGTCGAATGAAATATTGATCTCGCGGCTCAACCTTTCTTAAACCGTGAACCCTTTACTTCATTATACTTCATTATTCGATCTCGTTCAATGGCGCGTAACGATGTTTTGACATTTAAAAACGTGTGCCCGAAGCACAATGAAGAAATAAGATCGCGAGATTCTCGAGAGAATTAACCTTTATCTCGAAGTTTGCCACTCTATCAATCTTTCTCGTCGATGCATTCGATCGAAACTCCACAACGTTCTCATTCTTATTTTCTTCCTCTCTTATCTTTTACAATACTTTTATCTCTATCACTCTCTCTCTCTCTTCTCTTCTCTTCAATGAGAGAACGTGTGGTAATTGTGATACGGACACATGTCTGTCGCAAATAATTTCGTTTCATTTATCGTCGAAAAAACCTGCAAAGTACACCAAAGGGGCATAAAATATTACGACCCATCTCTTTCTCTCTCTCTCTCTCTCTCTCTCTCTCTCTCTCTCTCTCTCTCTCTCTCCCTCTCTCTCTCTCTCTCTCTCTCTCTCTCTCTCTCTCTCTCGTATAAAACAAGCTCTATATGCACAGAGAATAGAGAACTTGAATTAATTTGAACTTTCAAACTATTTAAAAGAAGATTCTTCAAAAACATCATATGCATATGTTTTTTCAGTTACTCATCATTATTTAATTAATTATAACAGCTTGAAAATTGAATTGCATTTCAAACGTATATCACATGACAGAGACGCCACAAAACCCCTCTGCGCAGCAGCGCCTCTAGCGGCAAAATTGAGAAACTCAAGCATAGCTAATAATTCCTAACCAAAAAAAAAGCTTCGTAATTCGTAGATATGTACCCGAACAATCGAAGAAAGGGCACGAATATTGCTTTGTATGTACCAGCATGTTGCAAAAACACAATTGTATCAACATCAGAAAAAGAGTTTACTTGTGTTAGGAACATCTCTAAACTTATTTTCGGCAAATTTGCAGATGTCGCTTTCATGAATCCTTGATTAATTTTTTTTCAAGCCACAGCATAAGCTGGTAACATATATTACACACTCTCGTGCACTATAATGAATTAGTTACGCGAATTTTTTCCCCGACGGATATCTCTATCCTTTTAACATGGGTTATCTGGCCGATATAACTATATCCGGATGATAACTCTATTAGGTGAAAAAACTAGGCATAAACTTACCCTAGTACCGCGAGGGGTGTTGTGACGTCACTCGGCCCGCAGAAGGCGTAAATTTCTTACAATTTGTATACCTTAAGATATAATTTACTTGCTTAATGAAATGAATGCAATGTTTGTTTACTTCAGAAAATGATCAACTATGACAGAATGATAAAAAAGAGAGAAGAAAATCGTTTGCATGCAAGTTCTATATTCACGCGAGATAAAAAACAATAGCATGAAAAATATTCATCATGAAAGTTGCACCGTAACATCGTAACGAGAAGAAGGAAACGATTCGTTTCTATATTTTATTTTGCCATTTGTTTATTCTATCTTTTTTCCATCTTGTATTTGCCTCGTTTTTTTTTTTTCATTTTTTTACCCTCGAGGCTATTTCATACGGCTAATAGACATGGCTACGAGAATTTCTTGACGAGAGAGAGAGAGAGAGAGAGAGAGAGAGAGAGAGGAAGAAAAAAAGAGTGAGAAACGTGAGCTGTCCATAGCGTGCGTGTAGAGTGATTAATATCATTGTTACGATCGATTACACGCGCGGCGCGCACACCTCGCGAGAGATTCGCTGACTCATCGGGTATAATAAACCCGGGAGCGGAAATTTATCCCGGAATAGGAAAACTCGATGACATGGAAGAAAAGAAAAAAAAAAGGGAGAAGAAAAAAAAAATGAAATGAATCGAAACACGACGTTTAGTGAACTTTTTTTATCCGCCTTGTTTGCCCCTTTTAATCGTCAATCATCCTTCTATTATTTCACATCGATCAGATCAGCGTGTATTTTCTTATCGACGACTTAAACCCACTCGAAATGAGAAAGAGAGAAAGAGAGAGAGAGAGATTCACTCAAGCGCAGCTGGTAACAAACACCAGCGAGATTTATGTCTCAACCGATTTTAGCATATTACGACAGATTATAGGGTGAAGAAAAAAAAAATGATTATACATGAATATGCAAAATGATCCGTGAATATATTTATCATGTATGTCGATTGCTGGCTGACAAAAGAGCGCAAGCCTGATAATTTTACGTATTAAATTCCCTGATTTTTGTGTTTTTTTTTTCCTTTGACTACCAGTTTTTTAGTTTTTTCCTCCCTCCCCCCCATAGAATTATCAATACCCGTAGATGACTATGCAAGATTATTGGCCTTGTGGAATTATGTGTATAAAGGCGCATGACACACACATATATGGACATATATTTTTTTTTTTTCGATGAGTAGAAAAAGTCAAATATGATCGATAGCGCTTAAAAAAATGTCTCCACAATGACCCAACATATTAATAATGGGTATATACGTCATTCTGTAGAGTCAAAATTCATTTGACCCAAAAAAAAAACCTCGCAAAACTTTCTCATCGCGAATATGTTATACTGGCCCAGGAAGTTGTGCGACTGGTCTTTGAGAATTTAAAAATTCGGGTTACGCATTGTATAGAATTTTTTTTTTTTTTTTCAATACGTTAAGTACAATTTACTTCTATTTTTTTTCGCGACGCTTATCTGTATTTATTTTATTGTGAGCCTGGAAAAGGATTCTTCGATGTGTTCTCAGCTCCGAAAATACTTCAAAGAGCGACGAAAAGGGGGGGGGGGGGGGGGGGGGGTAAATAAAGGCATACGTAAGGAAACTCGTAAAATCAGCTTGCCAGCTCGTTCGCTTTTAGTCCTCGCGATGCAAAGAGCGAGGAGATGAAAATGATTGATGAGACGTGCTCACGGAGGGGTTCATTTTGTAAGTCCGACCACTTATTTCTTTTACTACTCGCTTGCGTATCTCCACTTCCGCTCTTTCAACCCTTCGCATATTCGTGCTTGAGCAATGTACGAGCTCTCTCTCTCTCTCTCTCTCTCTCTCTCTCTGTATAAATTTTGCTCTCTATGCTCACTCTGTGAGATGACGATTACAAGAGTAAAAGCCGAAATCTATTTAAGTTTGCATTTATATATATAAATGTTCCGAGTATTAGCAAAAAAAAAAAAAAAAAAGAAGCCGCAAGAGAAACATTTCAAGGCGTAAATTCGTCCAAGTTAAGAACGCATCTATATACGTATACATGTATGGGGTATTCCATGCCAACCTGGACAGACTTTCGACCCTTCAGCCTCTTTGATTTTTTTCAAATTTTTTTCCCTTGTTCAGCAGACTCAAAGAAACGCTTGTGATTTGTTGTTTTGTTTTTGACATTATTCTCACTTCGAAATCGAAGCGGCATTAGTCAGCTGAGTAGTCATCCACACGTGATCACAAAAATTTATTTATCAAGACTCTTCAAGGTTAATTTGGTAATTTTACCTGTTGCGATTCCTGACTCGTTCGGTAAACGAACAATGCATGTTTTTTTTTCCTCTACCTTTCTTTACTATCGGTGTTTCAGGCTTCGGTTTATTCGATCCGCGAATCATTGGCCGGAGCTTGGCATTTTTTTTTTTTTATATTGAAAAAGAAAAATCTCTTAAGCATGATAATTACGAGGGGAGACATTCGTGAAAAAAAAAAGTCTTCGTTGATTAATTATTAATTGCACATGAGAATTATACGATATTAGTTTTAACGGTAAATGTTTCGTCATGATATTTCGAATGTCGTTTTTTCGATCGAATAGCAATTCCTGCGTTGTATATACGAGTCGAGCGTTAAAAATATTGATTTATATGCTTGAAGAGAATAAATATTTCCAATTATTATCGAATTATCGGATAAAAAGTTGTTATTTTCATTCTTTTTTTTTTTGTAACGACCATTTTTAATGATCTCGTCGTTAATTCATTTTGAATGATACATGAATATAGTTTTGTTTTTCCTCTTTTTTTTTTTTTTTTTCCTACAGACCGCTTTACTTGAGGTAGGACGACGCGAGCGGACCTCGCATCTGCCAGAAATGTGAGATATTGATTCGCGATCAATTGTAAAATCAAAACGCTCCCTCTCACTGCGTGCATAATATATTTTCTTCGAGTTTCACAAATTTTCGGAGAATTAAGGAATTTTGAATTTTCATTAAATTACGAATTTTTTTAAATATTTCTACTACTCGAATTGAGCAAGCTAAAAACTTGCAGTTTTTGCTTCTCGACTATTAAATCTCTTTTTTTTTTTTACATCAAGAATTATCGCTCTTATCGATGATAATTTTATCTCGAGACATTAAATATTTCCGAATGGTTCATATGAAAAAAAAAAAAAAAACAGGAAAAAGCAAACTTAAAGTCACGTGATCGTGTAAATAATACGACACGCGTGCAGTCTGAAATAAAAATTGATTACGATAAGATTTTTCGTTTCTTTTTCTTTCTCGCTCGTTTCAGTGAAATACGAATTTTTACCTGGTTATCGCGCGCGTCGATAAGAGAAATTGCAATTTTTTTTTTTTTTATAACCGGGCTTAGTCATCGAGACTCATTCGCATATTTTAATCCTTCACAGCGACAAAACATGTTATTTCAGCGGATTCGCAATTTGCCGAGTGATAATAAAAATTCTGTAATCGTTACTGGAAGAAGAATGAAGAAAAAAAAAAAAAAAAAAACAAAAATTGCACTCGATTCGTTATCAACGCGAGGTCGGTCAACGACTTCCGTGGATTCGAGAGCTCTCGATATATCTTTCGCGATAAGAGATATGTTTAAAGTGACGCCCGCGAGGGTGGGAAAAAATTTTGCAATATTCTTCTTCACCAACTACGTTTTATTTTAATCAAATTTTTTATATTATATTTCGATCGGAATTTGAGTATTTCGGGTTACGGAAAAAAAAAAAAATAAACGAATAGAATCAACGGTAACGACGATCCTCGGAACATTAATTTTTTTAAATCGTAATATCGAAAAGTCATTAATGAGTTGTTAAAAAAATTTGCTCAACGAATCATCGGGAAAATTTTTTTCCGAGCACACCACTTATGATTGTTTCGAAGAATTTTCAGATTTTTATTTAATCGAAAAGTCCTCAAAATGTTTTCCCAAAACTTGTTCTTCTTTGGGAATGTACGAGAGTACGTCTTATAACTTAAAAAAAATATATTTAAATTAAGATAAAATAATGTTTATCGATGCAGAGTGTGAATGCACGAAAAAAAAAAAAAAAAAAAACGATGTTGTAGAAAAGTTTGAGAGAAAGGGTCATTAATCTTGTACACTGATCAAGAGGTAATTGCTCCCTGACATGGTTGCTTGCAATGTTACTATATGAGACACAAAAGTTTTATTGTTTTGCCATCTTTTATCCGTCGAGTCTCGCGGATTAACCGATTGATATGATACGCCGTCTTCAATAATAACATCTATATGCCGATCAATGAAAGAATTAATCCTATTTACGTCTATTACTCCGGCAGATGAGGCAATATCTCATCAATCACGTTGTCGCAAATTTTTCATATTAATCGCGTATCGATATTGAGGTCGTGTCGAGTCTTTGCGATAAAAACACATTCGAGACTATATATGTGTGTATGTATAATGTATATGTATATATATATATACAGTCAGACCTCGGGCACCGCGATTGAGCCTCGGGCACTGACCGAAAGACCTAACCTTCTTACTAACCAATGAGAATAAAGCACCAGGCCCGTATCATACGTATATCGATGCCCTCCACTCGTTGAAATTATAATTTTTTTTGTTCATGGGGGGGGGGGGGGTCCTGCATTGTAGCGGCACTGTGGATTCCGCATGCAGTGCCCGAGTAAAACAGCTCATGTCAGTAGTGCCCGGGGCTAGTCAGTGCCCGAGGTTTGACTGTATGAAGTGCTTCCACGCCAATTTTTGCCCTGGCCCCTTCTAATTTAAGCCCTGCTTTTTTTTATGTCACCGTATCTGCTTAAAAGTATACTCTGAATTTTTTTTTACATTTTTCCGACCACCCAATTTTTTTCTACGAATTTTTCGAAAATGAACACTTTCGCCCCAATTAAAAAATCTGTAAAAACTCTCAAAAATCTAAGAAAGAAAACTTAAGCTTTGTTCCAAAGTGGATAGAGAGTCGTTCCTATTTTTTTTTTTCAAGCTTTTGCGAAGAATAAAAATAAAAACAAAATAAAAAATAAGAGCAAGCTTACCATGGGCTGTTGGCTGAAAATTTTCATGCGTAACAACGAGTTTTTAAAGATTTTCAAAAAAATTTTTCGAAGCACAGAAATTTTTCGAAATGCAAAGCTATATCTCAACCGCAGCTTGTTAGGGTATACAACACGTCTTTCGAAAGGGCTTAGGTGGAAAATTATAAAGTTTTGAAGAAATCCTGAGGAAGGCGATACGTTTATTTTGAAAATTGAGAAAATATCCTTTTGTCCGAGGCCATTACGTTATTCTTTACTTTCAAAAAGTATGCTACGCAGTAAATCGCTTCGAAAAAATTGGAATAAATTCTTGAAAACTCGGTGAAAGGCATACAAAATTTTGCGGCAACAGCCCATAGTGGTAAACCTGCTTTTATTTTATTTTATTTTATTTTTTCAATTTTTCACCTTCATAAAAGCTCGAAAAAAAAAAATGAAAGCGAATCTCTCCCCAAGCTCAATATTTTCTATACGTCACACAGGATATTAAATAATTTTTTCAGATGCTTAAATTGAAGCGAAAAATCTAAAAAAAAAAACGCAGAAGCAGGTCCAATAACAAAAAATCAGGGCTCGAATCGGAAGGGGACAGGGGAAAAAACGTTTACCAAGTTGGCGGTATCACCGTAATACAAACGTATATAAAAATTACTGACAATTGAACGAAGAATATTTGAACAAGAAAGGCAAAAAATTGACTTCCATCGAAATAATTATAAATTCACGAAAAAAAAAATCGCTTTTACACTGAGAGAACGGGAATTTCTTTTATTGAAATCGATTTCTTCCATTTATTCGAATAATATTAAATGGCCTTAATAGTCCGATGTTGGAATAAATTTTTATTTCATTCCAATAAATTTAATATCACATAAAATTCAAATGCCATTTCTCTTCGGTACATTATATAAATTAATAATTATTGAAAAATATTCGATTCTTTTGGATTAACGTTGCTAACGAGAAAATATCGAAAATTCGGAAAACTCAAAAATTGCAATCGGAAAAATTCGTCTTTTCGTGAAAATTGAAAAGTCCATAATTTGAATAATTATCGAAAAAATATTAATTTTTTTCATTTTTCTGTCTTTCGATCTTTAATTTACTGTTCGAAGATCGATATCCCGATTGTAATCGAATGAAAAAAAAAATCAAGTCAACTTGACTGTCGATGCTAAGATACTGAATAAGATTTCTCTCAAACATCGACGAGAGAATCCAAACTGTTCCTGGATATTTAACCTCGAGTTTCCATTGTGAATCAGCGACGACGAACGCATAAAACATTATATATATATACATATGTAATATGTATATACATATACGTATGAGAGTACACTGTGTAACTCGAGGGAGAGCGGTGCAACAGCAGGCAAAACTCTCCTGTACGCTTCCCTGCTCGTACATTTAGGTGGCATAGCTGGATTGTACATGTATATATGGGGCATTCCAAGTAGGCCAACCTAGGCCATGACCCTGACCATTTTAGATTCTTCTGATATTTTTTTTTCTTTCAATAAACTCAACCTAAAAAGGACAAAAAAAATTTTTCTAATTTTTTTTTCAAAATTTTTTTTTTATGCACCATTGAAATTGACTCAAAAACGCCGTTTTTTTTTTAAATTAATTAAGTGCATTCACTTATCTTGAACGATGATTTTAAGGCTAGAACGGGAATGGAACTTCTGTTTTTTCTATGTTTTTCAAAAGAATGTAAATAATAAATGTCAATAATTTCAATGCAAGTTGTGAATTTTTTTTTGTTTTTGCTTTTTGTCTCAAAATCTCTCATAAATAAATAATGAAACGTCGTATAAATGATTTTGCAAGCTATTTCTTATGAGCTAGCACGTCGGGTATTTACGGTTTTAAAACGAAATGCTCAAATATGGCTTTGTTTATACTTTTTTTTCCAAGCTGTTAACAAGTCTTTGAACATAATTATGACCTATTATTATTTATTTCTGAGAGATTTCGAGAAAAAAAAAGGGACAAAACAAAAAAATAATTCACAACTTGCGTCGATATTATTGACATTTATTATTTACATGCCTTTGAAATAAATAACAAGAGTTCCATTCCCGTTCTGGTTTTAAAATCATCGTTTGAGATCAGTGAATTCCCCCAATTTTTTTTCAAAAAAAAAGGTGTTTTTGAGTTAATTCGAATGGTGTGTGAAATTTTTTTTTTTTTTAATGTTCTCAAAGTTTTTTTGTCCTTTTTAGGTTGAGGTTATTCAGAAGAAAAAAAATCAGAAGAATCTAAGATGATCAGTCTCGTGGCCTAGGTGAATTTGCTTGGAATGCCCCATATATATATAAAGGGGCACGATACATAAATGTATGAAGACGATGTATATATGGTATCGGTAGGTGATGTTGCTGCGGTTGCAGTAAAGTTTAAATATACACACCGTGTCCCTCCTACGATAATATTCCCATGTTTGTTTATAATTAACGTGTAACAACTGCATGAAATGGAACACGATCGGAAATTGACAAAATTCTCGGTTAAATTTTTAAATTCTTCCAGATAATAAATATTGCAACGAGTTACAGTTAAATCATTGCTATTCCGAGGGACAATTCACGAAATAAAAATAAATAGAGCAATAATAATAATAATAATAATAATAATATAAATAATCCCTACGGTGGAAAAATATATTTAAAAATTTATACATTTTCGCATATATATATATATATATTTTTCGTCATAAAAATTTTCGACAAAAATAATCAATAAATGATCATTCCTGCCGGAATATTGTCCTCATTATTATTTATTATTATTTTACTTACTCTTACATTATGCGCCTGAATGATTAAAAAAAAAAAAATTTCATGCAAACTCCCAATTACTATAGTAATGATGTGTAAAAGGGCTAGCTCGATTAGTCGTTTCGTCGATGATCCGAGAGCGTTTCTCTCGAGCTTTGAATTCGCTTCTCGCGAGCTCTTACATAAGCTGGGACTGCCCCAAGATTTTCATGTCAATCTCTCTCTCTCTCTCTCTCTCTCTCTCTCTCTCTCTCTCTCTCTCTCTCTCTCTCTCTCTCTCTCTCTCTCTCTCTCTCTCTCTCGTATATGCACGTGTCTCTACGTGCCAGGCAAAATTTATTTATATCGATGCTCGCAGATATTCGGTTTCTGGGAGGAAAATTTGCGTTAGCGATGGACCAAAGAGAGAATGATGAGAGGTCGTTGTTCTCGCTTCCGCGGTCTCTCTTTCCTACTCCCAAAGCGCGAAAAAAAAACGAGAGAATATACGACGGGGCTTCGAGAACGTTGACAGGTGTCATAAATATGAATTTAAAAACGCGTTTCGCGAATACCAAGCGAAACTGTTAAAAAAAAAAAGTTGACTCGCAATGTGTCAAAACGACGTAACAAGCTGACATTATTATTATTTTTTTTTTTCATAAAATCATTACTCAACGCTATGCACAGTTGGCAGAACGGGGTAAAAAAAAGTCGTCATATTGGCTTATGAAAGACGAAGAATTTTTTATGTAAAAAAAAATCGCTTTCAGTGATAATGTTAGTTAAAATGAAAAAAAAAAAATGAATTTTTTATTTTGCGAAAAAGAATGAAGAATGAAACTAATTATAATCGAATACTTTTTGTTTTCTTTCAAATAAATTCATACCTTTGGAAAATCGGTCGGAGCGTAAAGGACCATTTTTCAGACGCAATTAAATGATTTAATTAATGAAACTTGACAAAAAAAAAAATTACGCAAAATGTTAACTAAAATAGCAAATTTATTCAAATTTTATTACACAATTTGAATAAGTATTTAATTCAATTGAAAAACATTTTTTAGTTAAAAAAAATAAAACGTCTATTCGCGACGAATGAGGTTTTCTTTTCTATCTCGAATGTAAAAGCTAACAATTGCATGATATGAATGTATGCATTTTTCGTTGTTATATACGTCATCGCTCAAATCAACTAAATATGAATTCAATAAAAAATGTGAAATACCACCCCCCACCCCCTCTTTTTTTAAAGTTACTTTCTTGCAAATATTTTTTTTTTTGGTATAAAGAAAAATGGTTCAATCGTCAGCAAAAAAAGGGAGATTAAAATTTTACGAATGTTTTCCAATCATCGTAACGTTTTTTGATTTTCCAAATAACACAGATTTGATAATACGTCCGTCGATGTTTTATTTATCATTATTTTCGTTTTTTTCATAATTCTGATCCCTTCACGATGGGCCCTTTGTAACAATTTGGAGTGTGCTGAGCTCAATGAGCAAGCAACTCTCCTCCTCGCTTCCTCCAGGATCGTTAATATTAATTTCTTACTCGCTTTTTTCTTTCTCCTCTTTCTTCTTTTTTCGTCTTTAAACGAACGAAAGAAGGAAAATAGAAAAATCGAGAAATACTAAAGAAAAAGAAGCGAATAAAGATCAAAGACAATATGGGAGCGATGGGAAACTGTAGAAAAACACGGGAAAGAACGTTGAGGCGGCAGACATCTTTAAGGCTTTTATTTTATAGGTGTACTACAACAATAGTGGTGGGGTTAGGATGGAAATGATACTTTCAGTAAAAAGCTTGGATCATTGCCTACAAAATGTCATCATTGGATGTTTTTCAAATAAACATTAGTAAAGCTGTAATAAGGGAAGCTGGTAAGCCACTGCGAAAAACTTATAGCGTGCAGGATTTTTTAAAAGGGACTTTTGTCCGATGGAGCTGAAATTTTAATCACATGCTGAAGGAACGCGGTGAATGAAAATGATGAACCAGTTTTGAATCACACGCGAGAATTGACCAATTGGCAGGGGATTGAATATTTGTTTCTTGATATTTTGATTTTTATCGGCCCGCAGCATACTGTATCTTAAAAATCAATCGATGGATCAAGTTTCCGGTTCATCATTTCAAAGTGGATGACTTTAGCAATTTTTCTATAAAATTTTATCCAGATCGGTTCAAAATGGTTCCGGAGATATCCTGCGCGCAATCTTTTCACAGTGACTCACTAACTTCCCTATTATACAGCTATAATAATGTTTATTTGAAAAGCTTCGATGAGGCATTTTGTAGACAATGATCAAAGCTTTCTACTGAAAAGATCATTTCAACCTCAAACTCACCACTATTGTTGTATAACAGACCTCTAAAATAAAGGCCTCAAAGACGTATGTGCCCCCTTAATGTAGAACTTGGTGGGGGGGGGGAAAGAGGCGTTTTGAGAATCACGATGATATCCGTGTTACGAGAATATGTAAGAGTGGAGGACCGTGTATGATGGGTGTATATATATATAATAGCGGAGAAAGTTTTCGAGCCATGCCCAGTAGCTGTATTAAATCGTAGAATTTTCTCGATCTCTCTTTCTATTTGTACAATCTCGCGCGTGTATCAACGCACTCTCGCCTCGAATGTCTTCGCGTTCAACGGAGTATAAAATTAAATTTTATACTAATTTTCCACGAGTGAGAGAAAGAAAGAGAGAGAGAGAGAGAGAGAGAGAGAGGGAGAGGGAGAAGAGCATATAGCAAGAGTTATCTCGTGAAATGTGCACCGGGTGCAAGCCTCGGAGAGTTAACAAGTCGAGACTTAATTGAGAGAAAACTCGTAGATTTCGTTTAATTACAAGAACGAGAGAGAGAGAGAGAGAGAGCATTTGATAGATCGATAAGGTATAAGAGAGAAAGGAAGAAAGCAATTAAGGGAAAAGTCGAGTTGAATCGATAAGCTCCAGAGAGACCTCAACGACCAAAGATTCGCATTGCTCGGATGAAAAAAAAAAAAGTTAATACATTTTTTTTGTTATTACACAATAGGGTTTTATGAACTTTGTGAAAAGTTTCTTAATTTTTGCTATACAATAATAGGATTATTCTGATGAAAAATGATCTTTGTTGCAAAACTTATACGGTTCGTATTAATTTTTTATCTTTATTATAATTCTTTTAATCACGCGAAGACGGAGAAATTTGACTTTTTTTTTTTTAATGAAAATTGTAGGATGTGAAAGATCCAGAAGATACAAACCCAAACTTGCGCATTTATCATTGCTCGATTTGAGCAGTTTTTGCGATTTTAATAGCGCAATGATCGAACGAAACTCGTCCCCAAATTACGAAAAAAAATTCAATTAAAGAAATATACAATTTTTATTGCATAATAGAGCATAACGAAAGAAGAAAAAAAATTCGCTATCGGTTTGAACGATTTTTTTTCTATCTGCACGAGCGATAACCTTCGGGCTTTTGCGCGCAAATTGTTATTGAAGATCGTTTTTTTTTTAATAAATAAATCGGGGAAAAAAAATATATAGATCAACGAGAGAGGGAAAGAACGAATTATGTATTTATCGTTGATCGTGACGTGCTTTGGTCGCTGATAACCACTTCTGACGCTCGATCACACGTAATAGAGAGAGATTATTATCGCGCCCTCGTATTTTAAACAAAGCGAAAAAAATAAAAGAAAAGTTAATTGTTACTTGTTTTTTCATCTCGAATGTGTCGAATAACAAAATTTTTAAATTTTTCAATGGAAAATAAGTGGGTTATACGGTTTGCAATAATAATCGATGGCTTGACTTGAAAAAGTTTTGTTGAAAAATATAAAATAAATTTCCGGCTGATTAAACACAAAGCCCTCATTTTACAGGCATTTTAGTAAACGAATGAAAAACATAACAGAAAAATGATTTTTATAATTTCTTTCCGGATGCCATGCGACGACAATATATTTTATTTATCTCCGACCAAGAATTTACACGATAATCGGGAAAAAAAATTTTAATACGGAGTATTCTCGAAAAGGTGGGTTCTTTTCTTTTACTTTTTCGCGGTGATCGACACTTGGGACATTGCGAGTGATCAATAAAACAGGCCACATGGGAATCAAATTTGCCTCTCATATACATGAGACGCATATCGATATGTCACATGCAATATTGCCTACATACATACAGTGGGCGCAGTTGAAAAAAAAAGCCTGCTCGTTTCGTTCGATTTGTCCAAGCCCCCCCCATCGATGATATTGTGAATGTTCTGTATTATTTGAATGGAAATTTAGTCGACCACACTTCGATTCCCTGGTCATGCACGATACTATTTGGTTTTTTTTTTTTTTTTTTTTCGAACGATTTTTATTTAAAAATGAGAGTAGACGACCCTCTGAATTTCCTTCAATCGCTTGCAATGGCTCTCCTCTCCCTCTCTCCATACTCGATGCATCATTTTTTTTCCGGCCATACAGAGAGAGAACGTAAAAAAAAAGGAACAGAAAAAAAAATATGTGCTGCTTGTCTCTGTGACTAGCTCACTGCGTGTGCCGAATCATCATTTTCGAGCGTACCACGCGTTCCAATTAACGGTTCAATTTAATTCTCCTCCAATTTTGCGTATCTACTCGATTAAAAAGTGGATTTATATTTTTAAAAGAGGATGGCCGTAATACGAATTTAATTGAACGCGATTCATCGATTTTTTTATTCTTTTTTTTTTTCTTTTATACTAATGGATTCGAGGGTCCGAGGGTGTACAGTCATTTTCGGAAAATAATTAAGGTAAAAAAAAAAAGGAAATTCCTACAATTTTTCATGGGAAGATCTGACAAATGTATACGGTGGGCATGGAAAAAAATAATCATTTAAAAAAAAATATCTATAGCTTGTTGCAATTTTCTGAGAGATGAATTTTCATTTCGATGAAAATATTGCTGGATTAAATTTTGGGACAAGATACTTTTACATCTCTTCGGAATTTTTTTTATCTCACTCCAACAATGCTCCCTCGACGAGCAATTGGAATTTTCAATTTTGGCATTTTCATTGAGGAAACTTCGCGAGCGAGATAAGTTAATGAGGGAGCGACGTGCAAGTATCTAATTTGCACGATTTTCATTCAAATTTTACAAGTTTCAAAAAATTCGTTGTTGTTCTTTTTTCAAATATAATCCAAAGCCCTTTACTGAATATCTTTAAACTCAATGTCGGACATGGTTCTCGCTTGTATATATGGGCTATTTGCGTGTAAGCCGATGGCTCGATAGTCGTAAATTTCTCAAAGATGCCCGAAAATTGCACGAGCTGAAGTATCAGGGAGGGCAGGCATATAGCGATTTTTCGAAAAATCAAAAACTTTCATAACTCTAGAACGCACTGCTGCGGTCGATTTTCTCCGAATTCAATGTAGCAAACATTATTCAGTGACTGTCCACTTCGTGTCTAAAGTTTTGAGCCAGGTGGCTCGGAAATTGCACGAAAACTGCGTGGATTGGCAGAGATTTAAAAAAAAAACGCTCAAAACTCCGTGAAATTCAAGCAATCCCTGATGAAATCTTGACGAAAAATGGAACGAACGATGGAGAGTGCCCTAATATACTCGCGTGCAAAACTTCAGCCTGATCGGTCAAAAGCCATTCCAAAATTATAGATTAGGGTGTGTCCAAAATGGACTTTTTTTTTCTTCGCTCCTACCACTCAAAACTTTAGGTTTCGACATTAGAGAGGTCCTCGTTCAAGGAGGGCGCTGTAGCTTGAAGTTTAGAGGTCGCTCAACGAGGATTCAGATTTCACGTCTAATTAACACGTTAAAAAATATTGTTTTTCGTTCAAAATTATGTCAGGAAACCAAAAAATTGGCGATATCTGTGTTTCTTGGCTTATTTAAAAGCATGACTCATCCCCTGAACGATGATAGGGCGTTTTTCAACTTACCTCGTTCCAATTTTTGTTTACGCCACTTTTCGACCACAATAGTCACTTTTTCAAGTTTAAAAAGTCTCCAAGGTATCAATGAGTCCAAAATGAACTGCTACAATTATTGATTATCGATTCGAATATAAATAACCAATTCCAAAAATTGGTAAAACATACAACATTTCTCAAAATGAACATGGTTTTTTGAATAAAATTGAAATTACGGAAATACGGAATTCAATTATATTCAAAAAAAACCATGTTAATTTTGCGAAATTTTTTATGTTTTAACAATTTTTGGAATTGGTTATTTATATTCGAATCATTAATCAATAATTATAGCACTTCATTTTGGACTCATTGATACTTTGGAGACTTTGCTGTAAAATTGAAAAAGTGACTATTGTGGTCGAAAAGTGGGGTAAACGAAAATTGGAACAAGGTAAGTCGAAAAACGACCTATACATACATCATCGTTTAGGGGATGGGTCATGCTTTCAAATCAGCCAAAAAAACACACAGACATCGCCAATTTTTTCGTCGCCTGACATCATTTTGAACGAAAAACAATATTTTTTACGTGTTTATTAGATGGGAAACCTAAATCCTCGTTGAGCGACCTCTGAACTTCAAGCTACAGAGCCCACCTTGAACGAGGACCTCTTTAATGTCAAAAGCTAAAGTTTTGAGTGGTAGGAGCGAAGAAAAAAAGTCTATTTTCGACACACCCTATTATAGATGTTTGAATTTTTGGAATTGGAGTCTAAGCAAAGTCTTTCCCTCCGTTAATGATTATTTGATAGCTTCATAAAAATCTCGCACGATCATTAATGTAAATACCATCTTACAAAGCTTACGGATCCCAGTATCGGTAATTTCAGGCTCAATAATTTCGATCGCCTTCGCGAAAGAGGAGTGTGTCTCTCGAGGATACAGCGAGCGAGAGTCGATAATACGGCTTTTATCTCGCGTTAATCATGAATTATCTCATCGCCCAAAGCACCTCCCGTTAAGTCGTTTCGAATTTGGGTCGTGTGCATTGAGCCCCGCGCGGCGCGGTCTCGAGATGCGGACAAAAGCGAGGAGAGAAAAACTGCGCATAAAATGGATTGCCCCGCTGCGCTGCGGTGAGAGCTGTCCCTATGCGCAGTTTATATATATATATATATATATATATTATGCAGAGTTATATTATAAACGTGGTATATAACAATGATATGGGAAGATATCGAAGCGTTCCGGAACAGCAGCTCTCTCGAAAGATAATTAGCTATACTTAATTGCTTCTCGCACAATTGCCAACGCGATTATGGGTGATTCGTTATCGGGCGAGGTAAAAAAATCGAGAAAGGAATAATATGGAGCAATATAGAGGCATTTACAATGTTAATATGAACGTATTTGAATTATCGGACTCAAAGATAAATTCATAAAAAATATTTGATCATTGGATGCGTTGATACGATAAATTATTTTTTCAAATTTATCCCGAATCGATCGGGAGGAAGTAAGATTTATTTATATTATTTTGTAAATTCATTGCGAATAATTTTTCAATCGAACCGTGCCGAGATAACAATGATGGTTTGCTCTTTGCAAAAATTGTTTCGTCTAATTTTTTTTTCTTGTTAATTAGACTCTGTGTACAGTTATGACTCTATAGTTTACCATAGTTGGCAAGACAGATAGAGAGAGAGAGAGAGAGAGAGAGAGACGACAATAGGCGAGCTCCTGGCCGGCATATCGAACGTGGGCATCGCTTTCCATTGTCTTCGCTTTAACGCTCCGGCCTATTGTTCGTTAATTTTCATCTCTCGCGCGGTTCAATCCCCACCCTGAATCTCTTGGCTCTCCTCTCTCGTTTTCCCCAGTACTAATGAAGGTATTATAAAGTGTAGTGGCAGAACAACGGCCTATAATTTGCTATCACTGTGCACACATTCACATGATCCAGCGCATGAAATTAATAATTCCTCTCCTAACGATATTTGCTTCGTCGTCTTTACCTAACAGGAATCGGCATTTACAACTTATCAATGATTATTATGAAAGAAAAAAAAACCCAAGTCTTTTCTATACATCAGAAGTAACATTGACAATTAATAATTAAAATAGATCGATTAATATTGACAAATTTTTGCTTCCTCGTAGAAGAAGCTTTGTTTTCATGAAATTTTTGTTTTGAAATTTTTATGTCAGAGTGTTTCGAATGTTTCAAATATTCAAGAAATCACATTTAGAAAAAAATTCTGGACGCAGCATATGTTCTAGCCTTGCAAAATTCAAATAGTTAAATCTCGGGAACGTCTTGAGCAAATTTCACGCCTTGAGCAAATTTTGTACATAAGTACAGCCACACGATTCGTTACAATTTTTGTCAAAATTGCTCGAAAATTTCAGATTTTACAGAATTTGGAATTTTTCTAAAAAAAAAAAAAAATTCTGTACTCGCTCTATAACTTTCGTAAATTTTCGGCTATCGCGGGGTCGAAGCTCCTTACACAAATAGACATAGGGGACAAGAATTTTTGATATTGGAATTTCGCGACGATCCATCTAAGGGTTCAGTTTTTATTCAATTTTGAATTTTTTGAAATTTTCAATTTTTATGAGAAATGGTATCTCAACTCTGACATTCGTGAATTTTACCACTATCGAGCCCAGCACTTTCTACATAAATAATCCAGGAGATACGACCACCAGGAGGTTTGGTGTTGCGTTTGAAAATATTCGCTAAAGAGTTTAAGATTTATCTTAAAATTTTGAATTTTAACATACTTTTCGAATGTTTATGGAAAATAGTGTGCTTGCTCTGAGTTTTGTAAATTTTTTGACATCGAGCCGGAATTTGCCACAAAAAAAAAACGCCAGAGGACACTATAATATTCGTTACAATGCTAGTTATACCATTATAAGATTGACGATGCGAGAAATGGTTATTTGTTCAGCGGTATATTGATTTGGTCGAAAAGCGAAGAACAAATTTTCTGCAGTTTTGACGCTGCAAACATGAAATTACGTTCAAACAACATTAAAAGTTTCAAATTAACGAAATCGATTGCTCGGAAAAAGCGTGCAAATTATAAACTTGAACGTTTTGCTTCCTCATTAATTTATCTCGACCAAAAAGCTTTCCATTAGTGAGGAAGCCAAAAATTTAAACCTCAGAGAGACAAAGAGAGAGAGAGAGAGAGAGAGAGAGAGAGAGAGAGCTTCGTGGTCGAGATAAAATAATGAGGAAGCAATATGCAAGTTTCCAATTTTCACGCTTCTTTTTTTTTTTACTTTTGATCAGAAAAATGGATTTGATCAAGTTTTGTTTAATTCGTCCGACGAGAAATTTAATGCCACCAACATTATTTCTCGCTCGAATAAAAATCATTCGAGTCACAATAATTTTCGTCGATTTTCCATCTCACGATTTGGTCATTCGCGATCTTTTTTTTTTGTTCCTTTCTTTCTCACTTTCGTAGACGACAGCTCGACGATTGCGAAAGTATCTTATAAGCTCGGTGACTGTGATAAAGCGTGTGTGTGTGTGTGTGTGTTGTGTATGTGCATATACCCCGCGATGTAATATCCTATTTTTGTGCGAATTCTAATTCGGTAATGAGTAATCGCTACGAATGCGCAAACATCGCAGCAAAACTGCCACTGTATAACATTTTCAACGATCTATAACACGCTAGAACGCGACGTTAGGCTCTCTATCGCTCTTTCTCCTGCTCGTCGTCTCTCCGCAGTGGTCCATTTAGGCAAGCCACCACGACGACTCCGAATTTAGAAGGGCAACAGCAAACCAGAAGAAGAAGAAGAAGAAGAAGAAGAAGATGCTCGCGATGCATCACTCAAGTTCCCAGCATTGGCCCCAACACAAATACACACACACACACACACACGTATTATTCACATAATGAATTTCTCTTTACCCATACCTCCTGCTGCTCTGGTTCACTCGATTCCCCCAAAATAAGCATAAACGAGTGCGTGTTGCCTCACAGTCACTGGGAAAACCGCTTCTTACGGACTATTTTCCTACGTTCGGGCTCTTGTAATAAAATTTCAACACACCGAATGCCCAACTCGAGGGAAACAAATAATATTCGAATTTAAGTTGCATGATATGCAAATTATAGTCGTGAGGTGTCTCATCTTGATGCCCGACAGACAAAGCTTTATTAATCATGAAAAAAAAAAGGGATTAGCTGCCAAGTATAGGGAGAGAATTCTCATTGTTTGTTGTAATTTTCGTCAAAATTAACTGAAAAAAAATAATAATGAATTTTCTGCTATTAGAAAAAAGAAAAAATTCTTCGATCGCTCCGACTTTTGTTGATTTTTCGGAGCTTTCGATGAAAAATTTGTTCCCCCCAAAAAAAAAAGGGCCAGGAGAACAGACATTTATCGTGTTGATTTTGGCGAGAATCGATATAAAGGAACCTGTGGATTTTTGTGAAATTTTGGATTTTTAGAAAAGAAAAAAAAAAACATATATATTCGCGATTTCTCCAACTTTCGCGAATTCAGGGGTATCGGGCTAAAAATTTTCGTAGAAGAGAATTTTATTCAGCCGTTCGTAGATAAAATGTATCCCGAACAACGCCCTGTAGTTCAAGAAAACAAAATTTAGTCCTATATTCCCATTGCACCTGCCGGGTACTGCCTGCATAATGTTTATCGCGGAAATTTGGCCTTAAGCCCGAACGAACGACTATATAGAGATATCAACGATGTATTTCAGCTCTCTCGCTCACTATTACTTTCGTATTTAAAATTATATATATATGTATATCGAATGTATATAAAAAGATATCAAAAGCTTTTTGAGTCTTTCGATTCCGCGAAATCGACGTCATGACAAAGATACATCGCGGAATTCACGCGTCAACAACAGCCGAGAGCAAATAAATAAAACAATGATAAACAAAATAAATTAAAATAAATAATTTTTCGATAAGTATATACAAATATATACAAACGCATATCTGTATAATATTATACGAGGCATTCCAAAAGCAAATTCACCTAGGCCATGACCCTGGCCATTTTAGATTCTTCTGATATTTTTTTTATCTCAATATCCTCAACCTAAAAAAGAAAAAAAATTTGAGAATATTTTTTTTCAAAAATTTTTATTTTTATACACCATTTAAATTAACTCAAAAACGATTTTTTTTTCTTTAATTGGGTAAATTCACTAATCCCAAACGATAATTTTAAGACCAGAACGGGAGTGAAACTTATGTTTTTTTTTCTAATTTTTCAAAGGGATGTAAATAATAATTTTGTCAATAATTTCAATGCAAGTTGTGTATTTTTTTTTTTTTTTTGTTTTTACCTTTTGTCTCAAAATCTCTCATAAATAAATAATAACTCGTCATATAAATTATTTTGAAAGCGATTTCTTATGAACTAGCAACTAGTTAGAAGACTTAGAAAGACTTAGAAAGCTAGAAACTTTTCAAGCTGTTAGCAAATCTTTATCATAATTAAATATGATCTGTTATTATTTATTTATTAAATATTTTGAGAAAAAACGCAAAAAACAAAAATTCAATTCACCACTTGCGTTGAAATTATTGACATTCAATATTTACATTCCTTTGGAAAAAAATAAAATAGAAAAAAAAAGAGTTTCACTCTCGTTCTGGTCTTAAAATCATCGTTTGAGATCAGTGAATTCACCCAAAATTAAAAAAAAATGACGCTTTTGAGTTAATTTGAATGGTGTATGGAAAAAAAAAATTTTGTTCCTTTTAGGATGAGGTTAATCAGAAACAAAAAATCAGAAGAATCTAAAATGGTCAGGGTCATGGGCCTGGGTGAATTCGCTTGGAATGCCCGATATAATCGGGGATGTTATCCGTGCAAGATCTTTCAAGCTGAATGAATTCTCAAATTGAACTGTCAACGGCTCGAATATCAATTCATCATCGTCAAGGCGGCTCGCTTTTTTTTTTTCCTTCATTCAAATCATGTCTCGTCAAGTTTCACCCGTTGTAACCCAAATTCCCTATACGGTTAAACATCATGAATTCTCTTCTTCCATATATCCATACCGTTTGCAATGTAAAATTCCCTATCAATTTGACAAGGGTAGATCGTTTTTTTTTCCGGAAACATCGAGATAGATCGTATATTTTCGCTCCGAATAAAAAGTCATGCGAGCCAAGCAGAATTTACGTTTTTTATTATATTCTTATTTTTCATCGCTCTTTTTGCACAAACGACGACTCAAGTGCATCAAATAATTGTTAAAGATTCGATGAGTGAATAGTGATTATATTGGAGGTTTATTTTTGTTTAAATTACAGCCGGACCTCGGGCACTGACTGAGCTCGAGCACACAGGAGCCTCGGGCACGGATCGAAAGACCTAACCTTCTTACTAACCAATGAGAATAAAGTGCCAGGCCCGTATCATACGTATATCGGTACTTACCACTCGTTGAAATTATAGATTTTTCTGTTCACGAGGGGTTCTATATTGTAGCGGCACTGTGGATTTCGCAGTGCCCGAGTAACAGCTCGTGTCAGTAGTGCCCAGGGTTATGGTCAGTGCCCGAGTAGTCAGTGCCCGAGGTTTGACTTTACTATGAAATTTGCTTAATCGATGAATGATGTTCGATCGAGCCAACACTTTTGTCATTGTTCGATGAAAAAAACAAAAAAAAACACTACAAATTCCAGAGATTGCTCGTCAATAGAGACAATTTCTACACAGTAGGAATACTTTTTGTCGACAAAGTTTGTTTTTATATTCTCAAAAATATTACGGATGATGTTGAAGGATCATATATATGCGAATAAATGTTAATGACTGAAATTTTCTGAAATTTATTCATAAATCGGCTGATTGTTCGATACTGATTGAATGCCATTTGATTAATAATGGTAATTGAAGAATTCTGAACCACGTTCATAATTCGGGATCGCGTCGGAATAAAACGAGAGAACGCGACTTTGAGCCTGCCAATTTCTGGGCTACAACATATATACTGCCCATCGCCCCTGTGGGCTTCTCGTTGTTAAATGACAATTTGAGAATCTTTGAGAAATGAAATTATAGCTCTCTCTCTCTCTCTCTCTCTCTCTCTCTCACTCTATTTCTATCTCGTCTACGACTTTGCCTGGTCGAAGGGGCAATTTTCGTTGCTGATGCAAGCTCGTATACTGCGAGAATCATCGGTATATACGCTTCACCGGACGCGGAAAATCGACCATCGGACAAAACGACGAACCTCATCTATCCGATTGCGGATTTTTCAAATCCGAAATATATGTAAGACGCAGTCTCTGGCCGAGAGTCGGGGATCTTTTTTGTCGCCTCGATTCAACTGCCAGGTCTAAAAATTGTTTCGAAGAAAAACTTCACCGCGCGCACACCGAACTTTTGGCAAACTGACAGCCGCAGAGAAGTGTCAGTAACCCAGAGAATGAGAGAGAGAGAGAATGAGAGAGAGAGAGAGAGAGAGAGAGAGAGAGAGAGAGAGGAGAGAAGAGCACTTCGCGAGAGCTTCGAACGTCAGAGGCAGGGGAAAAAAACGAAAAACAAAAATGTATATATACATCGAGAAACGCGAAAGATTCCATTCAACGAAAAATTACGCAAAGACAATATAATATGATGGAGGTAGATTTAAAAGAAAAAGAAAACAAATTTCATTCGGATTTTAACGCAACTCGATAGAACGGTAGAAAAAAAAAATTACGAGTGATGATAATCGTCCGAACGATTTATGCTCCACCTAATGATTATATTTCGTTAGAATCATAACGAAGGTAAAAACTTTGGAGTAAAATGGAACTTTCGTTTTATCTTTTCGCAATTAAAGTTTGCGCGTATGCAGCTCTTCTAAAAGTGAACGATGATGCTTTGACGATTTTGGTTTATTCTTGGCCGCATGCAATAGTCGCGGACAGAGATCTCTTCGCGTGTCATCGTCACTCACCCAATATAATGATGAACGAAATCAATTCGATCTCTGGCTGATCTTGAACTCGTCTCATAAACTTTTCCGAGAATCATCTAATCAAAACATTTCTCTCTCTCTCTCTCTCTCTCTCTCTCGATCTATGTCAATTACGACATTGAAAGATTGAAATTAATCATTGATTTCCCCAACATTCGTTGCTACACCACCCAGCACAGTTGGGTTCAAATGAAAAATGACCCAATTTTCATAATCATGAACGTAAAATTGGCAGGCAATTTAATTTTTATGAATTCCTAAATATAACGACATATAATTAAACCTCGCAGAGTTTCGGAACTCTTTAAAAGAAGAAAAAAAAAGTCCTGCTTGAAGAAGGTAGACATGAATGAAAGGACGCCATGCGATTGAACTTTCCTTAAGAGTTATTAGACATTTCGTACGTGCACTTGCAAATTTCTCATCGTTTCAAGTCGATCGCCTCTCCGTTATTCATTATAAACAACAAAAAGGATATTATCGTGACTGATTATTGATAATTTGAGGAATTTTCATGTTTCTCACGTACGGAATGGGTCGAAGAATGAGCTTCGCATTGCTCAGTCGGTTCGCTATATATACATCACGATCGATGTGCATGTACACGACAAACTGAAATAGAGTAATTAAGCGTTTTGGCAGGATTCCACACGTTTCGTAATACATATACATACGTATATTATGTAAAATTCGCACATCATATATATACCTGATATACATGCATCAATACATCGGGGTGTGCGAGATAAAGCTCTTGCTGACTTTATGGTCCGCAAGCGCAATGATGCTGCACCTGGGCGATTTTTTGTTATTCGCGCCGAGGGAGTCTGCGTGTGCTCTCGCGTTGCTGTCCGCAAACTCCCTTTATACGTGTACAACCGAACCGGTTTTCTCGTTCACCACGATTGAAAAAAAAAACATTTTTTTTTTATCATCAAAGTATACATATATGCTCTTACTGACGTGTATATACATATATAGTATATTCGATATGGTGAACGCACGTGCGCGCTCTCTATCGCCTGCAGCACGCTCGTGCATTTATCCACTGCAACTCTTGCTACGGAGCTTGCGAGACTCTCCAAGAAAGAAGGAGAGAGAGAGAGAGAGAGAATTGCGATTTATTTCATAAATAAGTTACATAAATTCACGGTCTGGCAGTAGTTTCACATGCATCCGTGTGCTTGTGTCGTTATGTGCATATGCAGCACATATGGGAGATTCAGGGGCCTCGAGGCCAATGTCAACCTGTATACGAGAAAGGTGTGCGAGGGTGGATGTCCTCCGGTGGACGTCACTGTCCTATATATTCATGCTCTCACTATCAGGGTACAGTTGTGAGAGAAAGAGAGAGAGAGAGAGAGAGAGAGAGAGAGAGAGAGAGAGAGAGAGCGAGAGAAATGGCGAGGGGAAGAGAAAAGATAGGGGGGGTCGCAATTTATAGAAAAATAAATCGACATTACAATTTTTTCACCGTAACTATCATTTGGGATGTATAGGAATTTTTGTAATTAATTTTAAAAAAAATAAATATCAATATTAGCGTCCAAAAATCAAGTTCAAAATTTGATAATAGATCGAGGCAAGTTCCGTTTTTTTTTTTTAAATTTGTATAAATTGAGTCGCAATTTATAGAAAAATAAATCCACCTTACAATTTTTTCACCGTAACTATCATTTGGGATGTGGGAATTTTTTAAATTAATTTAAAAAAAAAGTATCAATAGCGTCGAAAAATAAAGTTCAAAATTTTATAATAGATCGAGGCAAGTTCCGTTTTCTTTTTTTCTTTTAATTTTATTATTTATTGATTACGAAAATCTTTAATAGTAATGAAAATCCGAATAAGAAGATCAACTCTGTATCGAAGATACCAAGAACAACTGAGTCTGAATAATAATTTCCAAAAAAAAAACTAGCACATCGCTTCCTCATTGCAAAGTTATACCTCTATGAGGAGATGCGTTTTTTTCCGTAATTTTGCCTTCCTCATCCGCGGAGTATAGGAAGCTTTGTAATGAGGAAGCAACGTGCGAGTTTCCAATTTGCACGCTCGTTTCGTATATTTTACGAAAATTTCAAAATTTCACGAAATCCGAACCCCCCTCAAGCGACTCATGCCAAATTTAATATCGAATTATTATCCTTGTCCCATAAGCGTATACGCTTGTGTACCAAAAATTTGGCTCCCGTAACCCCAAATTTACGAATGTTAAACCAATCACCGACATCTTTCGAAAATTTCAAAATTTTATAAAATCTCTCAAGCGATTCTTGCCAAATTCCAAGCATCCTCTGGACTATTCAAAATAATTCAAGACGAATAATCTTAAAATCCACCAAAGTTGGAGCGACGAGAGACACTTTTGAAAAGGCAAAAGTGTCGAAACAGGGCTGCAGCTAAAAATGCATGGAATTTTTTTTTTTTTTTCTAACGCTTGTATTCACTAAGTCATATTATTAAATGTAATATTATGGTGAGGGAAGATTTCCAACACCATGAAAAATATAAAAAACTTGCAATATATTAAGTAATACAAATATTAGCAGATAATAGTTAGGTATCGAGTCGGTACCAAGATACGAAACATGCACGCACTCACTATAAACTATATGAACTTATCGAACTAATTGCAGAAATGTAAACATCGGAGCGTTGTAAGAAGGATTGAACTAAATGAAATTGTGAGAAAGACAAGTATATTTATAATAACAGTATCCACGTAACAATGAATTGTGACGGGTGTATTATTTCGCTTACCGAATGCTATTATAAAATTTAAAAATCCAAAAGACAGTATTGTTCTTTTTTTTTTACAAAATCCATGGCGTATCAAAACGCGAAGTGATTTATGCAACTTGCGGGAATTCTCCTACTCTCAATGAGAGCAGTCTTAACTGGGCCTTGTCAAAGACGAAACGAACAATGAATTGGGAAGAAAGTCGTTCGTAAAATGTGTAATTTCGAACAATCTTTGCGAATCAAAACGTGGCTCCAAAATCGTAATTTGGCACCAGAAGAATACTGTAACATTAATTGCCTATTATATCCTTTTTCACCCATCGCATAAAGATTATAATTCGTGTGTGTGTGTGTGTGTATGTGTGTGTATTTGTTTGTTTTTGTGTTATGTGTCACGTCATGATATCCACTCACCACCTGTACTACCGTAATATATGTATTACTTATTATTGTCGGTTTTTAAAATTTTTTATAGCGTTGGAAGTCTTCCCCCTCCTCAATATTACATGGGATATAATTCGTTAATGATGAAAAATGTTAGAAAAAAATTTGGAGCAATTTTGAGCTGCAGCCCTGATCCGACACTTTTACCATTTTTTTTTTTTTTCCAATTCCCAAACCGAACCCAATCAAATCCATCTTTCAATATGGCCTGTCTGCACACAGGCATGCACATGCAGACTTTTCTTTTTTATAATTCTTTTTAAATTTTTCTCTAATTCTCTCGATATGTTTTGGCACATTCTGAATACTTTGGCATAAATAACTCAACGTTTCCCCCCCCCCCCCCCCCCCCCCCCAAAAAAAAAAAAACAAAGCAGCTTCCTCTATGAGAAAGAAAAAAGTTAATTATCAAATATATATATATCGTGCATACATTATTGAGAGTGAAATTGAAGATTGTTATGAACGAAATAGTCACGTTCGAGATTGCTACTGTGCTTTTAACCGATCGCGTCCAAACGTCAAAACATCAGCTGACAATAAAGACGTGCCGTGTCGAGGCATATATATGCCTCGTATACTTTATACGTGACCAGAGTCATGTTACACGTGCGCGGCCTTAAAACGTGAGTATGCCTTCTATTATAGCCTCGTTCATCTGCGTTTATATATATATATATATATATATATATATATATATATGCACATACATTTATATTACATGACAATTTATCATCGTATATAGTCTCTTTCCTCTCTTATCGCCGTAAGAAGGTCTCCTCTGTGACGTCATGTCGCGAGTAATCGCACAAGAGTTGAACAACGTAGAAAAAAAATTGTACGAATAAAATCATGCATTGCCCGATGACTCTCGACATTATAGCCCGGCTTTGTAATTATAGCTATAGCATGTACATATATGTGCAATTTTCTCTCTCTCTCTCTCTCTCTCTCTCTCTCTCTCTCTCTCTCTCTCTCTCTCTCTCTTTCTAGCGAATGCCCGGTATAGGACACGATAAGGGGAGACTGATAATCGCTCACCGAGGTCACTGAACTCTCCTCGCGACTATAAATGCAAGAGCAGATATTACAATCCTCATATGTACACTATATAATTATACTCCATATGAATACCACGAGCCTTTCCGTTTCTCCTACGCACGCATATTATGATAATGATTTTTCATTTCATTAAATTCTCGTCAATTCAAACCAAAAAGTTATCGAAATCATGCCTTTTTTTATTCAGGTCAAATCGAACAATGTTATAAATTTTTAAATCTTATTCGATGCATTGTCAACTTATATATATTGCAACCTTTCGGATTTTCGATTTATTCATTTTTTTTTTAAATAAAATATCTCTGTTAATGATGAGGGTAAGAAATTTTTTCTACGAGCCTGAGTTTCGTCACGATTAAAGAGAAAAAAAAACTAAAAAAAAAATGCAATTTATTCAATGCACAGAAGTGCATGCATTTCTCTCTCTCTCTCTCTCTCTCTCTCTCTCTCTCTCTCTCTCGTCTGGTTATATCAATGCAACACGCGATTCGCATATACATTTCCCTTATCATTTCATTACGGCAATTTTTCTTTGTTATCTATCTCGCGAATGATATAATAATAATAGTATTAATAATGAATAAAACACAGATATATAACTGAGTTATATATATCGATTAACATTTCATCGAAGCTTCGTTATATCACGAAAAAATTGTGACTCGTAACGAAAGAATCGTTGACTATTCAAGGATAACTTATTTTGTCGGTGGATAATTTTCGCAAAAAAAAAAAAAAAAAGAAAAAACACGCATCTTTTTACGATGCGAACAAACCGGACGAGATCTCCTGTATATCTCACCTCGCTACTTTCTCTCCTTTTGCTGTTACTTTACGAGGAGAAGCACAAAGATATAGCATCGGCATTTTTACACCAACGATGATGTGTATATATATATATTATACATACACACATTAGGCGTTTTCGTTTGTCGTTGAATTTCCACAGCTGCGTCGAGTTCCGGGCGCGTGCGAGACAAACATATCGCGAGATCACACACAAGCTCCCGGAAATATTCAGCTGCCTGCCTTAATTATTATTGTTATACTTATTACGCGCACGCAATCTCGTTACGGATATTGCCGAATGCCAAAATCGTCCCACGAGTTTTACGGCCTAGAAGCTAAATTCGTCGATGAAAATCCATACGGTTTAACAAGCGAAATCCTTTGGTTAAGAAGAAGAAGAAAAAACAAAAACATGTCTTTTCGTCTTCAAAGTCGGTCGATCAATATTTTTTTTCAAATAAGATTATCGTGAAATGTTCAGAACAGAGCTGGGGGCAGTACTTCGAGTACTCGGTACTTGCGATGTACTGGAAGTACAGTACTTGAAGTAGAAAGTACTTAAAAAGTATTTAGAGTATTTTAATTAAATTTCCAAGTACTCGGCATGTACTTCAAGTATTTGTATACCTAAATTTTGCAAATACTTTCCTGTATTTCAAGTACTTTATTCAAGTACCAAGTATGAAGTACGTTTTAATACGTATTGCTGATGCGGTTGCATGCATAACTCCTTTTAATATATAATTGAGGAACGTTCTGCCCGCCATATTTTGGTTAAGACTGTGAGGAATGACCGTTCAAAAGTCTCAAGCTACGGTAATTACAGTGTCATTGTCAATGCATGGCACCGTTTTTAACAATCCGCGTATATTATATTCTTTATTTTGTTCTTTTTCAAACCCGAAGCTAAATAAATCTTAATTACAATCGTCAATGCTATTTTTTCAAATTATATTTCTCATTTTTCGTTTTGATATTTCTGTTCCAATGTGCCTAACCTGAGTGAATTGCACAATGTGAAAATATGTTTTGATACAAAAAGTACTCGAATCAAGATCAAAATGAGTTCAAAGAGTACGTATATAATATATCAAATATAAGTGCCAACAACTTATGAGATGCAGGACCTGAAAACTTTTAAAGTATTTGATACTTGATACTTGATGTACTTCAAGTACTTGATACCTCAAGTACTTCAAATATTTAGTACTTATCAAGTACTTAGAGTACTTTGCAATTTGTACTTGAAGTACTTCCTGGTACTTTCATTAATTTCATTTCTGGTATACTGATTCATTAATAAAGTGTTATTTATCGAAAAAAATTTGACCTGGGAAATGTTCAAGGAATTTCCAGGAATTGTCCGAATGATTAAGGTTGATCGAAAGTTCTATTAATCAGGGGGTCATCATATGAGTTATTGGCTAATGGAATTTTAATAATCCGCAAAGATATAATGCGACCAATTTTCCAAATTACACGTGCGGGAACCTACAGAGGTTTTTTTTTTCTCTATAAAGTTCTTTAGTATTCATTTTTTTTTCTTCTTGAATCTGGTTCTTCGACTAATTTGGAGGATGATTTTTTTTTTCTTGCGTTCATACGAAGAGTATAATCGAAGAAAGAAAAAGTCATTGGCTCACTGAGATCCAACGATTGCCAGCTCAAAATAACGAAGAGAAAGAAAAATCGGAAATTTTGTAACTATATGTAAAAGGCAAGGTGTATGTCTGTAGATAATCTACAGATATACCTTGCCTTTCAGTACCGAAATTTTGGATTGCTAAGAGTCTATGTCTAAGATTTGCCATATTCGGAAATCGAAAAAAAAATATATATATATTTTTTTAAATTCTCTTCCTAGGTCTCTATTTCGCGTAGATTTACTGTACATAAAGTCGATCACCACTGGGATCCATTTTTGGGGCTGGCAATCCCATACTAATATGTTCATGACTTCGTAGATCGCGAGATAGTATAGAAAATTTTCAGTTTTTATTTATAATGAAGGCGATTTTGTTTCTTGGACTATTAGGAATAATCGAGTAAAGGGGAAAGTCAGGCAGAAGATGCGTTGCCCTGTACTGATATATTGATAATATTATAGATCGCGAAACAGAAGATAATATTCAGTTTTCATTTTTTTTTTCTTTCTTTTTGTAAAGAGTTTAAGGAGGTTCTTAAGGTAGTCCTCGTGCAAATGCGTTTATAATGAGAATTTGTTGAAATTTATAGTGGACGAAGAGAATGCTAGTACCCAACTTCTCGTGAAATTTGAAGCAGATTGACCGTTCCCAACTCGAGATATTCAATGTCAAAGTTAGCAGCCATTACGTGTAGAGCATATATAGCAAGCATCGCTGTACCCTGATACTAGCACGGTTTTTTTTGAATATTACAACTAAACGCGTAACCAGATTTTGATGAAAAAAAAATTGTAGACGGGAGAAGATTATTATTCACATGTTAGGAAAAAATAACAAAATTATTAACGGTTTCGTTTACGAACGACGATCACAATAAGAATGCAATATATGAATGAACATTCGACGCGTAAAGCTGCATATATTCTATGGTGTGAATGTATCTGAATATGCACGGTTCCATGTGTGTAACAGTCATTTCTGTACAGATTCAATCAAAAGATCGCTGCATATGACCACTAGGGCCGTGTATATTTTATCATGCGGTACATAGGAAACTTTCTCGCACTATTGTAGCACGAGGACTACCTTAACTGTATACTTGGGTGCAGCAAGGGGAACGTATAGTATATAGCGCGGCGCGGGCGACGTGCGGGGCAGGTTGCGTTCGGCCTTTGTTTCACCAAATACGTTTTCGCATTTTATTAATTTGCCATGACTCACGCTCAATTCTCCTTACAAATATATTTCACAATCGGCACGATGAAAAACTTTCCTCATGGGCAAATTATATCTATGAAGGTCTAATATATCGTTTAAGAGCGGTTCTTCGGGGAAATGTTACCGTTTTTTCACTCCTTAAATAATCTCCAATCATATAGCTTCGAATACTTCTCCCATAAGAGCCCACGTTATAAGCGGCATATTTAATGTTTTTTTCTCCTCAACTACGTGGAATAATTACGCTAAATCATTACGGTGTATTCCTAGTATCAGTACAAACCTCCCCTCATATTTTTGAATCATTATTACCGTTTTTCTCTGGATTAACAACCTCCTTAAGAAACGCAGTTTTGTAACTAACACCATTCAGAATATTTCTGTAAATTCTTCAAGCCATTTTCCGATACTCAATTGATTGCAGATTTTTAAGATCGCGAGAGATAACCATAACGATTCGTTTTTCTGTTTTCTCGCATTTTTTCCCTCTGCCAGCATAGTGCTTACATACCTACACATCTTCATATATAATCTCAGCAGAGAGTCTCTTCGAGTTTTGTATTGGTGGTTGTGTAATAGATACGTGTGCCCGATTCTATCGGATCCCAGAGGGATACAGAGGCTCCCGATATCTACCATCGGATAAATCCAATTTCGTTTCGTTTTTTTTTTTTTTTTTCTTCTTGCATGCGCCGTTCGAGAGCATCAGCGGCAAAAGCGATGGAGCACATCATCAACGAGAAACCAAACGCGGTAGCCCTTTTTTCCCCGAGACGCACAAACGCTCCGATAGAGGAGCGCGCGTGACTGCAATCTCGTCCATATATTGACTTATCAAAAGTCAAAAGGACGGTAAATCACGATTTTGTATTGTGAGTTGCGTCCTTTTGATTTTCAGCAGTCCATACAAGTGTACATGAAAGAGATGGAGGTTCTCTGTATAATCCGCCGCCCCCCCCCCCCCCCCCCAAATACTCTTCTCGACTTGTGAGCATATATGTACTCTCTGAGAGACTCTACAGTCTGATCGAGATTGTATTCATGCTGGACCTGAATCCCGATACAGTTATACACTGCTCGTTCTCTCGCTCAAACCGCGTCTCTCTGTGTATACTCGTCTTGTACAACTCACACATGAAAAGAGCAAGCGAGTAGAAAAAGATAGAGAGAGAGAGACAGAGAGAGAGAGAAAGAGAGAGAGAGAGAGAGAACTTGTTTCTAAATCTCCTCGAGGTGTACAGAGTGAAGAAAACAGTCATTGGCAATCACACCCACTGATTGTAGGCCCGAGTAAATTGCCAATAAGCAGAAAGTCCGTTTATAACAATCAGGATTCCTACTTATCAAATTTATAGACTTCTGTTTGTAAATCAATTTCAATTTGTGTGATTGGAGTGACTCTGCAAATTAAAACTAAAGGAGATACCTATAGTGTAAAAAATTTCGACATTATTGTGTTCTCATACATTTTTCTCTCTTCCCAGACGAGCAAGTGAAATTTATCGTTAACTCGCTTATTTATAAAAATAAATAAATGATTTTTCAACTATCTGAAAAAAAAAAAGTAAACCGATCAAAGTTCTTGTTCGATTCACTTTGATTTGTAATAACTTTATGGGCGGCGTTATCTCGAGACAACTGGTGTGAGACTGAATGTTCTCGTCAGAGTTTTCGCTGAATATACGAGAAAAAGAGAAAAGAGAGCGATAAAGAGAGAGAGAGAGAGAGAGAGAGAGAGAGAGAGAGAGAGAGAGAAAAGTTGGATCTTGAATCGATGCAAAGTGAATCGATCCACTCGACACGAACCGATCCACGCACTCTCGCCAGCGCGTCTGTTACACTGATAAATCCAATCACATTTTTTTTTTTTCATCCTCTTTCATCGCTCTCTCATATGCGACGACTGTAGCAAACATCTTTTTATAATTATTATTATTCTTCTTCTTCCGATCGCCGTTTTGCTGATGGGCTACGTTCGCAGTCAGCGCGTGGGTGTGAGTGGACTAAAGAAAAGTGCAACGGGACGAGCGACGTGTCTCCCCCTTGGAATGATTTATGCTAATTTCGTTCTTGTATACATATATATCCCCGGATATACATACACGCACAAGGCGGACAATTAACCGACGGAAAACGATTTATGAGCTGTGATGCCTCAGCTTCAAGTGGTGGCCCTCTCTGGTATAGCTCAAACTGCGATCGACCCAAAAAGCTCATCAACGTCGCACTCATGGTATATATAGTGCTTGCAACTTCCCCGGTAGCCAGGGTCAGTTAGAACGCATTGAAAGAAACAACATAACAACAACAACAAAAAACCCCCATAAAGGGTTGAGCCACTACAAAAATCACTTCAAGCACTCTATAATTCTCTCTCGGCAATCAATTTTTATGATTCCCAGATCTAAATAGAAATCCGAGCTCATTTCGCGAGTGCTTGATGGACAGAAATATTAAAAACTAAAACTGTATGGGGTTGAAGCGAGTCTTTCGTTTGTTCTAAATATGAAATCAGCTAAAAGTGTGCTCCAAAGTTTTCCAAGCAATGACAACTTGATCAGAATTTCCCGATCACGCCGACAAACTTATAACTTTGGAACTGGACAACTCTATAACAGGCATTACAATCGACGAATATCTCTATCTAATTACAACTCAACGGGATATAAAATCGCTATAGCCTGCTTATAGCGGTAAGTATATATGCTTGGCTGATAAAAGACTTTCAAAAGCATATATTGCCACTATAGCCACGCCGGAGATTCGTCAGAGCTGGCAAAGTCGTAATTTATGGTAGAGATTTTCGTGACAGTCTCATATGCTCTTGGAGATATGTTATTGGAGAGATGTTGGGCCTCTGTTCATGCACTCTGCGCAGCGTTCTTTCGTGATGAATACAGATTAACTGGTAGTATAAAAAAATGTTCATTGGGATGAACAGCAGCGGTATAATCTGCCGATGTCACCATAACGATCAGCAGAGAGCCGCGGTATATGTTGCAATTGCCCCCGGTCTGATCCTATCCTATATCATGGGGGAGGCTCCAGTCGTAAATACAATTGGTACCTTACTCTTTGTGCATGACAGAATACGATAAAGAGCGAGGGGACAAAAGTGTGGATCAATTTTTATACGCGCGAGTCCGAGATGAGGAGTTGTATACGATCTTTCAGGCTATCCGTGAATTGGAAGATTGCTCGTATTCGTGACGCCGAGGGAGCAGGTTTTGAAAGAGTCGAAAACCTCGAGAAGGGGAATGAGAGAGAGAAAGAGAGAGAGAGAGAGAGAGAGAGAGAATTCGTAATTCGGAAGCGAGATCTTGATGATTTATGTGCCTGATGAGATTAATTGATCCTACTCCCTCGTCCAATCGTCTCGCCCAAAAAAAAATGTTATAATGATAATGGTGATCGTACGATGTAGAATGATGACTCTCTCTCTCTCTCTCTCTCTCTCTCTCTCTCTTTTCCTGGCAATATTTGAGGCTCGCAACAAACGCGGTGTCGAAATATTTACTCATCCTCATATCTCAGCGATGAGTAATTAATCATTACGAAAAATAATATATAAATCGTCGAGTGGAGTTAAGAGCGGAATATCTTGATTTTTTTTTTTAATTATCGCTGATTGAATCCGAAAGAGACCTGCACCAAAGGGATGAAAGCTTTAAACTTTGTTTAAACTTTTGCGATTTTCACGAGATCGAGATCTTCTCACAGTCTCTCGAGCGTGCACAATGATGTGCTGCAATGCAACGTGTAAATTTTCATGCCGATATGTCAAGAGCGAAAAAAAAAATATGTAAATCGCTCGGTTACCACAAAAAAAAAAAAAAAAAAAGAGGTATTCGCGTGTGATTCAGAAGTATGTTTGACGAATGATAATAATTAAGTATCACAATGGACATTCCTCAGCGACTGAGTCATGTGATTTTATGTTTTATTTTTTCAAATATTCCAGATGTTTCTCTTAATATTTGTCAGTTTGCCAGTACTGCCTGAAACTTTCAATGTTGTGAATTTTTTTTCACACTTCCGCGAGCCAGCCGGTATGTCAGTTGCATTATATATTTTCTTTTACAAATTTTCAGGTACTTTGGAATCATCCACTATACCTTTAACTATGTGGATGCTTTTGTTTTGGGGATTTTCCGGTGAATTGCGAGCACTTAATTAAAAATTCTCTAATAATAAAAAAGTGGGAATAAAAATTTACCTGCTATTGCATCCGGAAAAGCAAAAATGTTCATCCAAAAAAAAAAAACTTTTTTTTACTTCAATTCTTTTTGGAGGCCACTCTCGTTTGATTGCGAAATAAATAAATAAATTATGCGAGCAACGTTCGATAGGTTAAAAAGTCTCGAAAATTAACGCAAAAAAAGAATCTTTCGAGCAGTATCTGGCAAATTATAGGAAATAACGACGATTATTGGAAAGAAAATGTGTCACAATTAGGTTTTTTTTTTTTTTTTTTCTTTTAATTTAACAAGTATACGTGAGGTTGAGGTATTAAGAAATATCGGGTTTGAATCATTCGTCACCTTCATATCTTTCAATCTCTCTCGCTCCACCTAACTCATTGAGTCCTTGGTAGGAAGCAGAAAAACATGTTTTTCACTTTATACGCGCTGCTTCTCGAATAGTCCAATTTCAACTTTTCCAGCTGATGTGAGTCGCACGCTACCTCGCTCTTTTCTCTCTCTCTCTCTCTCTCTCTCTCTCTCTCTTGTCATAACACAAAACGGTGTATATTTTTCTCAACATTTTTTCCAATCGAATCATTACGAAAACTCGTGAAATCGATATCAGTTAACGTTTTTTTTTTTTTTTTTATCGCTCATTCGGAAATTTGTCTGAGAGTATTTAAATATTGTTAGCAATATAATGTGAATACCGGATAAACATATCGAAATATTTCGAGCAAGTTTTCCTCTGAGGCACTTTAAAGCTTGAGCCTCTCAAGAGGAAAATTTATTCTGACACCAAAGTTTAAATTTCTCTAAGAAATAATTTCCACGAGATATTTATACAGGACTGTAAAGATTCGCTGTTTTTTTTTTGTTTTTGGGAGCCATCAATTCGAAACCAAAATACGTATTGTCGTATTTTGTATTTGCTTCTCGGTGAAAAATGATTTTTTTTTTCGACATGATGTGGAATACGTAATTGAAAAATATACATATAATAAATTCAAAATGAACGACTCAAACTTGATTTATTCGTGGAAATTGTACTTGGATCGATAAAATTTGTTGTTATCGCTGATGAATTATTATTTTAGTTTCTTTATGTCCTACCTTCGCGAGTGTAAGATCGATTGGGAAAAATGTGGTTACTGAAAACGTGCGTTTTGTATGAGATATAATTGACGTTTTCGTAATATCGACGAGACGCCGAGCGAACAAAAATGAATAACTTAAGATAGAGGGAGATGTGAACGAATAAGAAATAAGGTTTTTCTTTTTTGTTTTCTTTTTTTTTTCTTTTTTTTTTTGGTAAAGCACGTCGAGTTAAAGCGAGGCCATGGACGTTTATCACGAATCTGACACTCTGTGTCTCTCTCGGCTTTTGCTCGTTGCGCTTGATGTTGCTACTTTTGACAAAGGCAAAATATCCGATTCGTCGTGGGGCCCCGAATAAAAGTAGCCAACAAACAAGTTCCTTTCTGTATATATAGCTACCGGGCAATACAGGGAGCCCCCCCGTGGTCTCTTTGGACCACGAAAAGACTCCTCGCAACACGCTTTTATCCTCTTCATTCTCGGACAGATGCAACATGGCCCTCGGGTACATGCAGTATCCGGTCTCTACCACAGTACAGTATATTTATGTATATATATATATACATAAATATACCGTATATAGTATATATACATTTTTTTTTTTCATTTGACATTTTCAGGACACACTATTTTAAAAACTGTGCTTAGTCCGGATTGAGACATCTGTAAAAGTATTTCAAGGTTGGAAATTTGCAAATTGATAATTAATTAATTTAAGGGGGCACATACGTCTCTGTACACGGAGAAAAAAGATCTAGTTGATTCAAATAGAGTCTATTTGTTCTAACTAAATTTTTTTCTTTGTCTCACCGCCTAATAGGACTCTATTTGTTGTAAATATTTTTTAAAAATTAATTCGACTATTTTCGCCTATTTGGCATTTATATATATATATATATATATATAACATTTATATATATTATATTTATATATTATATTTATTTATCATTATATATTATATTTATATGTATTACATTTATATATATTAACATTTATATATATATATATATATATATATATATATATATATACATATTTAACTAGATCTTTTTTCTGGGTGTAAGGCTTTTATTTTAGAGGCCTATTGCAACAATAGTATGGTGAGGTTGGGGTGGAAATGATACTTTCAGTAAAAGTAAGTAATGTAAGTAACGTAAGTAAAAGTAAGTAACGTATATTTTACGCTGTAATTTTTTTTTTTTTTTTAGACACACATTACCCACGTAAATTACCATGAAGAATGTAACGAGAACCTCTTGATGTAAACATAAATACGGAATATGCTATGGAAAATTTATTTTTGATGATAAAGAACACCTATACAAAGCTCGTAATACATCACAGTACTTTTCCACGTCCGACATGAATTGTGTTCTCTGCCGGGGCTCTGTATTTCGACCGTTTACCTTTTTTTTTTTTCTTTTTTTTTTTTATGCCCTGTTCTTACGGCTATTTTAGCATCCGCGTTTACAGATGCACTTATACATTGCCGAGAGACACACGTGTGCTGACACAATAGTACTTTACTCTTCGGTAAGTTAAAAGTATAAATATAAATATATATACCTATATATATATATATATAGTCGTATCGCGGAAATATATATGACTCGTGCGCGATTAATGTAAAACATCCTTGATGCTCGGACGTGCGTGATACGTATTCGTGATTGCGTTCATGGTGAAAAGTGACGTAGCGTGTGTATGGGTGTGAGACGAGAGTACATATAAATCCTTGAATTATATAGATATATGTGCTATCCATTATAGTCATCTGTAGATATTTTTCTCGCTTTTTGTTTTTTTTACCGACTTGCTTATACACGCTCCCGAGAGCTCTACGAAAGGGATTTAAAAAAATTCAACACTGATTCAATAACGTGCGATGAATTGCCGAGTATGATTGTTTTTTTTTTTTTCATCGAAAATATGATTCATCAAGTTTTCTAATTAGGATATTAGAATCCAAATAATGATTTTAATCGTGTTCTTTTTACTCGACTTTTGTCTAAATGGAAATCTTACACATTTTTATTCGATTAATTATATCGAACGAGGGATGCTCGTAAAATTAATTTTACCGAGCTACCGAAAATTGTCTCAATTTTATTTATTGATTTATTTTTTTTTTTTGCTGTGTAAAGACCCTGCTCTCGTTATACGCTGATCAGCAAGGTATTAAAAATTGAAGTACTATATACTGAACTTGTCGAAATATTATACCAAATTGGCAATCAGTCTTTCGTCCTGGAAATTCTCGTCGTGTTAAATCTACGAAAAAAAAAAATTCTCTCGTTCTCTCTCTCTCTCTCAATAGCAAAGCTTTCCTAACCTAGCTGCACCATCGTCCCTATAACGTATACACTCATAAATATTATATTCCGTGCCCTCTCTACGTTGTAATTACATCCAAGAGCACTTTTTCGAGCTACTGAAAAAAAAAAAGAAAAAAAACTTGTTGATTCTATTCGTACGATGGCGAAAAGCCGAATTCTCCAATGAAACTTTTTTTCCTCCTTCAAACTTTCCTCCACCTTGGTCCTCGAAAAAAGAACACACCCACACAGTAGCACTCCTGTAGTACGGCCATTCTCGACTATTGTAATCTCTTTTCCCTCGCGCATTCAAGAATTTTAGTAAAGAACAAATTTGCAATTATCGTTGGCACGAAAAATAAAATAAATGAAATTTCAAATTGTTCATTTAAAAAAAAATCCTATTTTTCTTTCTTCATTTTTTTCGACGCATCATATTTGATATTTGAAAAATTATTTCACGACAGAAAAAAATTCTTAATTAATTAAGGAATGTGCGAAAATATCAAATGCCTCATTACTTCGTCGAATATTAATTTTTGACGAAATGCTGCAGCCTCTTTTGCATATTAATGATGAATGAGCCAATGAAGCTCTAAATTCGACAAATTTTAACTCGATTATTTCGGTAAATGCGGGGTGGAAATAAAAAGTTGAAAAAAATCAAGTATACTCGGGAACACTCGAAACATTGAGCTGGAACAATGACAACCTTTCACGAAATTATTGTCAATGTGATCGAAGATATTATGTCGAAATTTTCGGCAATAGATTTTTTTAGTCTATAGATTAAATTTTCGATCGTTTTTTTAAATACAAATTTATAAAAACAGTTTTTCAATGCTGGATTACAAGTTTCTTTTTATCGAAAGTTTGCATCGCAAAGTGATACTATTTGGCAATTTTCATGAATTTAATCGAACAAGTATTGGGGGGAGCTGAATTTAACTTGTCGCTAAATGAGCTTGAGAAAATTTTCAGCCGAGAGTCTACTTGGGCGAACTTTTTTTTTTTTTTTTATGCATTTTATTCTCAAATTTTCCATTTCAGCATAGTAAAAGTGAGGGAATTGTTTTTTTTTTTTAATGGCAATCAGTGTCACGACTCTGTCGATTTGATCCCGAATACCTCATATCATAGACTCGCGAGTAATAAGAAGAGAGAATATGTCCTCGGAGGGAAGAAAACTTTACCAGTTTGTTCTCTCTCTCTCTCTCTCTCTCTCTCTCTCTCTCTCTTTCTCTTTCTCTTTCTCTCTCTGGGCACAAACAGGATACTTGACCGTAAATCGTACAATTCCGCGGAAACTTTACGAAACTTTTTCCCACCAGATGCCAACTCCCTGTACAAGTATAAGTTTCTCCAATATAAACGTGAATGAAGAGTATAGGCGCGCGTGTACGACATATCGTGTCTTTGAAGCATAAACCTGGGTGATTCTTGTCCCCGAAGGGAATAAATATTAATGCACGTATATGTGCGTCATAGGTATAATTCATCACTAAAGAAAAAGCGAATAATTGACAGGAAAATAATCATTCCGGCGGGGAGTGAAACGAAAATTATAACGATAAATATCGTCGAGTGAAAAAATCATTAAAAATAATTATGTCCAGAATAATGACCAAAAATTATTTGGTCCGCAGAATGAATAATCGTTGAAAAAGAAAATAATAATTCCATCGAATTATTATTCAATTATCCGAATGAAATGGTTTTTTTCTTAACTTGAAAAATTTCGTAATTTTAAATCCGAGTATCAAATTATCCATCACGTATAATTGATTGGAAATAAATCTCCCCCCCCCCCCCCCCGGCCATGTGAACGATCGATTTTTCTTTTTTTCGAATAAGAATTTATTTCTCACAGATTAAAATCGTGGTCGAGAAGGGAAATTGGGCAGGGACCACAACTCTGTACCAATCTTTTCGCTCGGGCGATTCTTATTCTTTCGTGCATGCATGTAATATAAATATACAGAAATGTTGCATGTATGGGTTATATATGAGGGAGCAAAACCTTAACCTCAGGGCTCTGAGAGATCGATGCGAGCCCCGAGAGAGCTCTCGACTCGAGTTGCATCGGAGTGGATCCGGTTGCATAAGAAAATTAAACCTGGGATACTCGGGGCTCGCCCCGAGATTCACACTGAAGTCCTGTTGCACACGTCGTGTGCATTCGATATAACCGCGCGTATATATATGCATAATATGATTATTTGTAATGATTCGATAGGTGCCCCGAAACTGAGACATGGCCCGGCATTGGGACATTTATCTTGAAAATTATGGGAGGGGAAAAAATGGACAAACAACGAGTCAAAGTTGCGTTGATCCCTAATTTTTTATTTTGTATTTTTATGTAGCGTAAACAGCGAAATGGAGAACCCTCTTGTTTTTGTATTTTTACAACTACATATATATCATGTATGTAGTACATGCACAAGAGAGTCGAGCGGAGAGATGGGAAAATGATAAAATTACGACTCACGAGAGAGAGAGAGAGAGAGAGAGAGAGAGAGAGAGAGAGAGAGAGAGAGAGAATGAGAAAGGACGCGCGAGGATACACTCTGTTGTTCCTTCTCCGTTTGCTCCGCGTCGTCTTCAAGAAGAGGACGCAAAAGAGAAAAGAGAGAACAAAAACAGATTTCTATCTTATTCAGTCGTTGTATGTGCAAACGAGAGTCGGCCGAGTGAGATGGTTGAAGGAGAAGAAGAAGAAGAAGGACAAAGAGGAAGAATAAGGTGACTCTGACTCGTTATATATATATATATATATATATATAGCGATCGACGAAGAACGACCGAGAAGTCTGAGGGAGAATGAGAGAGACAAGGAATAACTGGTTCTTGCTGTTTTTTTCTTCAAGAGAGAGAGAGAGAGGCATGGTACCTTAAGGATTAGACTCGGAGGGCCATTGTAATAATTGAAGACCCCAAGCGGGCGGGTAATGATAGCCCCGAGGCGAACGAACGAGCCTCGTCTTTTTCTTTAGCTCAGCTGATGGGGCTGTGTAGCCTCACCAAGAAATGAGAGGAGGGGGGGGGGGGGGGGGGGAAGGGACTCTGTGTTCAGGTGGCTGTGGCTCGGTCAGTTTTTGACCGCGACCCGCGAGCGAGCTTGAGAGACAGATTGTCGACTATATATATGTATACAACAAGACGAAGATAATCACGAAACTGGCCAGGGGATCCTGCAGTCTCCACTCACGTACTCTACGAGTTACATCAGCCTCAGAGACAAACTTTTCTTCTCTCCGTTGCTCGAAACATCAGAGCTACGGATTTGTTTATTTTTCAATGCACGGTAAAACGAAAGAATACAATGTGGATCATGATAGGCTTTTCCTCAAGAATAAATCTTCGTCAAAGTTCGTGATATTGAATTTTTTTTCTCACCGTTTTATTTTATTTTATTCTATTTTTCTTTTGGAGCCCAAAGCAGCAAGGTGATTGTAAATATAAATCGCTGAGAATAATATATATATATATACAGCTGCACGAAATATGATGATAATTTAGGTAAAATAAAAAGGAATAATTATGCTACGTTCGATATAGATCGCAATTGGAAATTTTGGTAAAAATCGTGTATGACACTAAAATTTGTACGAGAGGATGATAATAATAATGATCTCTCGATCAGGATTGAAGCGCTAAATCGGCACTTTGAATCGAAATATTTGGGAATCGAATTGCTTGATATATATTTTTTTTTTCATTCTTTCCTCACTCAATTTCGATTCAGATGAATTTTGCCAGGAATGGGCATCGTTCGAATTAAAAAAAAAAAACAGGCAAAGTGATTTGATCACAAAACAGGTGTGAGCTATACTTGGAAATATAAAAATGATGAAGTTTTTTTGTTTTCGTACAATAAAGTCGTTCGTAAAATAATTATGCAACAATTTGAAATAATTATGCTTTTGTAAAAAAAAAAACATAAGAAAAAAATGTATATATTATATAATTCATTGGCGAAGATGAGATTAAGAATAAAAAGTTTCTCCCTCGGCCGAAAACCTGTTGGGCTCGGGACACGTTCGAGGGGGAGCAGCGAAATCACGGACGAGCATCGACAAAACGAAAGAAAAAAAAAAAAAAAAAAACGAACAGGCCGAATGCGAGAGAAGCGAGCTACTGTTCGTTCGCGATTATTTCGAATCGTCCCATGCGGAAGAGCCACACGAGGACCGAGTAGCGAATTTCTCATTTTATGAAAAACGATTCTGCTTGTAGTAAGTTTTACAAATTTTTTTTTTTTTGCCAAACAAGAGTTCTGTTTTTCGAGTACCGTCCTCCTAGAATACCATGAGTCCTAGAATACCATGAAAGTACGGCGGATATTGAATTTCGGGAGAATCGGAGAACTTGAAATTTTATAAAAATTTGAATTTTTCGAAAAAAAAAAAAAAAATTATATAAAAATCCTGAAAATCGTGCTCGTGGCGTCTCGATTATTTTATCTCGCCAGCGGAGTTTTCCTCTTTGAAGAAACCAAAATGAGAAAGGGTCTCCTGATCAGATAATGGAGGTAGCAATGTCGGCAAGTTTATAAAATTTCCAGAAGTTCGGAGAATACCCTTGGGTTAGAATCATTCTTCCTCGATCTACATTTTTCTATGCCAATTTATTGATTTTCGCATTAAATTCATAATCGATATTTATCGATCACTAATAACAATGATAATGTGTCAATTTTAGTGCTCGATCACGATAAGTCCAATTAAATCTACGATACCAAAATCTTTTTCACTATATATATATATATATATATATATATGTATACTATAACTGCTGGTCACCTCGAATCCTTATACGGCTCCTCGCTAGAGAGGAGTATATATATAAGTGCTTGAGAGTTCAAAGCTGTCAGATAAATTATCTAATACTCGACTACCGGACCGGTTCCACGAGTACATATATACATGTATATAATTTTTTTTTTTTTCTCGAGCCCCGAGGCGTCGACGTATATTTTGCCCATCGTGCTCTCACGGCCGTTCGATGAAACTACTGCGACCGAGAGAGAAAGAGGACGATTGGTATACAACCGTGGCGAGTCAAAAGCATCGGGGGAGAAGAGAGAAACACCGTAGTCAAAAGAGTTTTCTCTCTCTCTTTCGACTCCCGAGCTACCAATATATATATATATATACTATATATATACTATATGGCTCTTTGCAGCCACAAGACACACGACTAAAGTGGAGGATTCGTCGAGTATATATATATATCGAATAATGTTGAACTCTTGGGGAATAACCGGTTCTCTTGTTTTCTCATGCCTAATGCATATCCCTCCCGTTCTCCCGGCCCTCTGTCCGTTCTCTCTTGGTTCTCTCTCTCTTTCTCACTCAATATTCCTTCTTTCCTCATCCTTTTTCTCTCTTTTTTTCTTCGATCCTCCTCTCTCGCTCTCGTGTCTCCTTCTGAGATTTGCTTTTTTTTTTAAATCCTTCCTCCCCAAGCATATATACACGCACACACACATACACGCACATAGGTCCAATAAATAAACGTCCGTCCTGCTCGCGAGTATCTCTCGCTTAAATCACGCTTCGTCCCTGTTTGCCTCGCTGAAAGAGCGCCGTGCCCTCCCGTGACTCTTTCCTCTCGCTCAAACTTTCGTCTTTTTCTCGAATCCAGTTTTTATTTCTCTCTCTCTCTCTCTCTCTCTCTAGCACTCATCTTTTGGCCTTTTCTACATTATTCTTCCTTCTCGGACACAACCTTTCTCTCCCTCGCAGCCAAAACTCTCTGGTTGTGTTCAAGCGTTTCTCGTCACCTTTCTCATCCTCCTACGGATTATTTTCGTCGATTTTTATGCATTTTTTTTTTGTTTCTTTATCCAATTTTCTCAAGTTTTTTTCTGTAAGTCACGTACACGTGTATTTTTTTTTTTTCACGCACGAGTTTTGCGGTATTTGAGAAAAAGAGGGATACTTCATTTGTTTGGTCTCTGTGGTTAATTTTTTTTCCATCGATTATTTTATTGATCGAATATTTCATAAATGTGAATAATGATTCTTTTTGGATTGAGTGAATAAAAATATATTTGGCGCATTCCACGTCAACTCAGCCACCCCGTTTTTTTTATTGTCTCAAAAAAATTATTCAGTATGGGCATTTCAAAGGACAATATATCCATGACATTTTTCCAAAATTTCATCCCCCCACTATTGTTGTCTCTCGAGATAATGATTAATGAATTTACGGTTCGTATATTTTCCACCGTTTAAATTAAGGTTCTTACGATTATTCACACGCCCATGCCCTGACAATAATCCACACTAAATTTTCGCCTTTTCTTTATGTTTTTTTTTTTTTTTTTTTCATTGTGGATTTTATAACCGTCGAGGAAAATTATTTTTCTGGAATTAGCTCGTGACGTTTTTTGGACGGGGGTCCAAAAAAAGCATTCATTGGAATAAAATGACAAATTTTTCAAGATGCTGGATTCGTTCGACAATAATTTAGGGGGAAGGGGGGGGGGGGATGTAGAAGGCCTAAAACTAGACGATTTTTGGGAATTTTTTTTCGTAAGGAAGAAGTTGCTCTACATTTTTGAAATTTCGACATAGTTTTATTTCATATTTTTACTGTTTGAGATAATTTTTTTTTAATTCTAAAAAATGACTGATGTACAGCTCGTTCAATCAGTGACGTCGTGAAGTACGTTGTCGCACGGTCTATCGTCCATTCTAATCATTTGTAATCGAAAATCCTTTTTTTTTTAATTCAAAAGTTAATAGTAAAACGCTGGGATTGAAATTATTCCGGTTTGAAAATATCAAAAAAATTTACGAAATGTAGTTTTTGAGAAAAACCCGTTTAAAGTTTTGATAAGTAAAAAATTCTATCAAATGACTCATCAGCGGTTCCTGCGCGATACAATAGTCCTTCATCTTTCTCGAAATGCTTATGGGGGGAAAAAAGAAAATCGATTTGTTGGAAAATTCAACATATATTGCCCCCTTTAATTCCAATAATTTGACCAACTCTGGATCGAATTTCCTCGATATCGAATATACCATTTATGGGTCACTCGGCTTTTGCGACGAATCATCGTACCGTTATCATTTATCTATTGCTCTCCGGGCAAAACTTGGTTGTACAAGTTTTTTTTTCTCTGCTCTATCATTTCTAGCCCCGATTATTCATGGCTGGGAGAACGTATGGATATTTTCTTCGAGATATTCCTTTGGCAAGAAACGATACCGGAAACAAAGTGTATTATATAGATAGAGGGAGAGAGAGAGAGAGAGAGAGAGAGATCTCTTTGGAAATTATTGAAAGATAGAACAAGAGAGATGTATATGTAGATACATACATTATAATATCAAAGCTACTATAATGATATGGTTTCCAATGCAATCTTGAACGGACAACGTTTCCCAGTAATATTCGTTGAGAAAATGCGAAATTGGTATAACATACAAATGTAAAATGTACATGAGTAATTTCATGTCAAATTGACCATTCTGTAGACCTATATATATGGGGCTGACCCCCTCGAATTCTGATGACCGATGAATTTTTTGGTTTTTTTTTTCGGTCAAAAATGATAACTCTAATTTTTCAAAATTTTTCTAACATTTTGTGGGGGTGCGGCGACCTCAAATATCCTTGACATGAAAATGGACATTTTAAAAATCGATGAAATTTTTTTCGAAAATTCGGGGACTCGAAAACACATTTTTGTGTCATTTATGGCACGAAACTGGGATTAGAATGCCAATTATTTGTTGTTGTTGTGAATTTTCGTTTAAAAAAAAAATTCTTGGAATTTTTTTTGAATTATGGTTTATTTTTCACTCATTCCATTTTCGAACCATGACAAAAAAAAATGTGTTTTCAATTCCCCGATTTTACAAAAAAGTTTCGTCAATGAAAAAAATGTTCATCTTCAAGAATACTTGAGATCGCCACGCCATTACAAAATGGCGGAAAATTTTCGAAAAATTAGGGGTATCATTTTTGACCGAAACAATCCAAAAAATGCATTGATCATCAAAATACCCGGGGGCCAGGCCAATGACCCCGTGGTTTGACGTGGAATCCCTCATATATATACGTATGTAAATATATTTAAATATTAAATATTAAAAAAATATATTAAAATATATTCAGTCGATAGATAAATGAGAAAATATTCTATCGATGAGTTCTATCCATCGGTACGAATTTTTCCAATCGACTTGATTTTGTATAGTTGCGACGAAGAGACCAACAATACGCGAACCAAAAGAATGTCAAACTTTTGAAACGAACTTAAAACGCCTTTTCAAAGTCCTTTTCTTTTTCTTCTCTTCTTCCTCGTCATCGTTTCCCTCATTTTTCCCCCCCCTTTTTTATCTTCTCACAACCACTGCAAAGTTACTGCTCGAGATTTCTTGGCGAAAGAAAAAAAGAAAGAAAGAAAAAAAAGGAAACCATGCGACGATAAAAAAAGATTCATGGAAAAAAAATTGATACATACATTTATGTATATATATATATATGCATGTATTTCATATATATATATATATTTTATATAATCCCACTATATTGACAAGCGCGAAATATTCATACGATTGGTTATACGTGTTACAGATTGGATGTTAAGTACGTCCTGATTGCCGATCAACATGCTCCGTCAAACTCACCGGAGGATCCGAGAAAAACAGGAAATACGAAGATACAGTCGAGAAAATATTGACGAGTCGAAACCGTGACGACGGAGCAGGAATGATTAAAAAAAAAAACAGAGGTACATCTCGTTTGACGTTAATTTGAAAATTAAAATTGGCATCTGAAGAATTTTAAAACGAATATTTCGATTTTTATCATCGGGATTGAAGAAAAATGGGAAAAAAAGAAACAACGCGTTAGCATCAACATCAATTATAATTTAATTTCGATTTATGTATCTTTGAAGCGATAAAAGAAGATAAAAAAAAAACATTAATAGTTAAATTTTTTTGGAAATCATCACAAGCCTTATTGCCCGAGACTGCTCGCGAGAATATTCATCAATTTCCTCCCGTCCAATTACCCAACGAATCGTTTTGAAAAGTTACTCGAACCAGCTGCGTCGATAGTTAGTCCCGGGAAATTAAAAATAAAAAAAATAAGAAAACGAAAAAAACAAGCAAGAAAAAAAAACAAGAGTACAAAAAGTGGTTTCCCTCCCAATAACGATCAATCAGGGCTCCGTAACGTCCGAGTTTTTTTTCCCTTCCTACTCGTACGTTTCTCGTTCCGTGTGGCAATAAACGCGTTTTGTTCATTTGCGGCCGCGGAGAGAGAGAGAGAGAGAGAGAGAGAGAAGAAAAAAAAGAGAGAGAGAGAGAGACGCCAAGGAGCTCCTTTTCAACCCTTTACCCCGTTGGCAACACCGCGACCTTCCCCCCCCCCCCCCCCTCCGGGTTCCCCTTCGTGATCGAACCATCTGCAAAACGAGACACTTTTGGCCTTGGGAGTAATAGTAAATCCGATAGACCTCTGTACACCGTCTATGAAGCATTTCACGTCAAATCGACCATTTTGCGAGCTGATCGAAGAAAAAAAAACGAAAGTAAAGAAACGAAAATATTTGAAAAAAATTTCGAAAATTTGTTTTCTACATAAAAAAAAAAAAAAAAAAAACAATGTAACGCGTAAATTTGAGTAAAATCGACAGATGCTGACAGCAGAAAATTTATCGAATTCATGTGAAAAATACAAAGGTTAATTCAATTTTTCCAAAAATTATAAAATTCATCTAGGCAAAAATGAATTTTCATAGAGGACCACGAAGCGTGGTCGATTTTACGTTAAATGTCTGGTATTTTTTTCGAGGAACGAAAAAAAAAGAGCGTAATCCATTGAATTTAACGAGTAAAGTAATGTATTTCGAGCCTTTTTGTATGTTATCGGTCGATATACGTGGAAAAGTGCGTATTCGAGCCTTTTTTAGAGCTCGTATACCAACAAACAGAGAGGGTGTGTGTGTGTGTGTGTGTGCTGTTTGGCATCAAACGACATCACACGAACGACAAGAAAGCGCCTCGGACCCTGTTCCAGTCACGTACTGATATATACGTATATATAGGCATCAATCCTGAATTGTGCTTCACACACACACACACACACACACACACATATATATATATATATATGCATACATATATATACATACATCATACACACACACACACACACCACACACACACACACACACACACACACACACACACACACACACACACACACACACACACACACACACATATATATATATATATATATATGTGTGTGTGTGTGTGTGTGCGTGTGTGCGTGTGTGTGTGTGTGTATAGAAACGTAGCAGGGCCATTGATACACCGCGGGTGCCGTGAATAATTTAAGCCTCGGCCGATTTATGTGAACTGTATACACTTCTCTATCTCTCTCGTTCTCTCTTTTGCTTGATGCACTTTACAGTTTAATAATGCATTACCAGCATGGATACCTCGATACTCGGGACTCTAGATGTTTTATATACATAGATACAGTACTGAGTAATAGAGGTGGATTTTTTTTACTAGCAAAATTTAAATGGAAAATAATCCACTATACATATATACTATGTATGCGAACTTGAAATTATTGTCTCTACCTCCCTCATTCATATTTCCCTTAGTTCTCAATCACGTGTTTCTCACTCTCTCTTCCCTCTATCTCGTTCATTCGATGCATCGACTACCCGTGACTTTCCATGTGGGCAAACATCTGGGGGACACGTTTCACGTTTCCGTTCGCCAATCACCGCTTGATTTTCTCTCAACACACACACACAGACACATGCATTAAAATCACGTTTGTATGTTCTCGAGTTCATGCATACATTTTTTCGTGCCTCTAATCCCACGAGAAAGAGAAAGAAAAAAAAAAAAACCGAATCGATCGAAAAGTACAAGAAATTTTCATGGTTTGCGTGTATCGAAGAAATTTCGTAAAATCGAGAAAAATGTGTGGATAATTGCGACAAAGTTCAATTTCTTTGCTTAACGGGAAATAATAGATTGAAAAAAAAATTCGCAAATTTATATGAGAAAAAAAAAACAGTTTATGCGATATGATCAAAATTTTGAGCTACGTGACATTTCGTCAAAATTATTTTTCAAGATATTCGAATTGAGAGCCTGTCGAAGTGGGGATGAGGAAAGTCCTACTGGTTTTACGTTGAGACACCCCGAAGCTGATATATATATATATATTAATCCTACGACTTCTTCCCCCTCGAGGCATATAACGAAGAGAACACGAGAGTGAGAGAGAGAGAGAGAGAGAGTTCTGTGTGCTTGCGCATCTAATTATCGCACGTACAAATTCGTTCTCAGAGTTCCGTTAGAAATCTCCAAGAGTGGAGTCCCCAACGGCAAATATACGTTGGTTGAGTTTACGCGCGCGCGTGTGTGTGTGTGTGTGTTTATGTGTGTTGTGTCGAGGGCAATGAAGAACAGGTGAAACCGAAAGCTGAATCTCTGGAATCGTATGCAACGTCACGTACCTGAACGAAAAATTGACACTCTGAATTTCCATGTTTCGTTATTGCTCGCTGTATGTCATACGTCCCTCTATATTTATTTATTTATTTTTTTTTCGTTCATTGCACAACAATTAGTGGATCCGTAGAAAATATGTGATCCTTCGTTGACGATGCTGTGTCATCATTTGTCAATGAAAAAAAAAAAGACGACCTCAATCAAGGCAAAAGTTTGCTTTAGTTTTTATATGGCTCGATTTTTTTGTATTGCTATTTTGGGTCCGGAGGGGGGGGGGGGGGGATTGATCGAAATATCCATGGGCTACCACTTGCAGAAAAGGTTTGCCAAGTTTTTTTTATTCAGGCACGAAATTAGCCCAAATAAAGCGAACCCTTCATCAATCAAGATCGATATATCTCGAGGCATTTCGCTGGTCTGGCAAGAGGCCTGTCCCAGATGACGAAATTAAGGTAGTTGTGCCGCAAAGAGAGTTTTCTATAGAATCGGCTGAAATTCGGAATACAGTTTCATTAACGTGAAATCTAGGTGGACAAATTATTTCAGATTTTTCTCCCGTCTGGAACGCGAAATAATCGCCCTCAAAGTTGGAACTTTTCACACGCGTTCCCCATGTTAAGTATATAGAAACCGCATATCGCTAATTTTAGTACGAAAACCGTTCTATAGATTTTTACAAAAAATTAGCATATGGTAGAAGGATGTTTCAGGATTGACGATAAAAAAAATCGGAATGATCTACCGTTTAGTTTTTCGGGAATAATTAATCAAAGTTACCCGCTATCTACGGGTATAGGGCATGAACGGTCAGACTCTCTCTTGTTATATGCGTGCTCCGCTCACCGCGCACCGCCGCACCGTCGTTTCCGCTTATTCCCCGTCGCGGGTCGCGGCACAACTACCTTAAAGTTCATCGTGTGTCTTCTCATTCGGAATAAAGGGGGGAGAAAGTGTATTTTTCTCACAAACGAAATGAAATCTTTATTTTTTTTCGTGTCACACTCCAATTGGACGTTGGATTATGAATTATAAAGAGTCAGCAGCGTCTACGACTTCTTTCTCTCTCTCTCTCTCTTTTGTTCATTAGTATTAATTATTTTTATCAGACTATTTTATAAGTTTATCTCACTCTCTTATGCTGTTCATTTATACTTTGGGGTGCTCACCCTGGTATAAAAAAAATGCGTTATTCTTCTTCTTTTTCTTGAGTCACGTTGTGCTTATCAGCACGTAATAATCGTAGCAATGAGCGAAGGACAAGGAAAAGACGCCCGCGTGAGTTTTTTTTTTTCTTCGTTTCTTCTCATTCGCTTTTGCGAGCGAGTCGAGTTCACTTGATGAAATTTTCAATTGTTTCTTATCGTTTTGCCAGGCTGTTGGATAACGATTGCCGAGAGAGAGAGAGAGAGAGAGGGGTATTTGAGACGGTAAAAATATACTACCGTTGCCGTGATATTATACAGCCATGTCTATATATATATATATATATATATATATATATATATATATATATATACACGCCCAACTCTGTATTGTCTTATGACTCAGACCCAGACACGTCGGGGCCAGCGATTCGCTCGCGAAAATCGCGCGATGCTCTCGGTTCTCTCTTTTTTTTGCCCCCTTCTCTCTGCTCTCAACTCTTTCCAGCAGGTATAGATCCCTCGGTGGGGGTTTTTTTTCTTTCATTTTTTTTTTTCTTCTTTCTTCAAACACGACCGGGGTGTGCTGCACGTGAGCCGTCTTTATTCAAGCCCTGAGTCGGAAAAACGATCTTTGTGTGTGTGTGTGTGTGTATGTGTGTGTATGTGTGTTTGGATGACCGTTGGTTCGTTGTTCGTAAAAAATGAATGAGAACTTTTGTATGGGGAAATTTTATAATCTTTCACTTTGATAATACAGTGCGATCCCGATTTTCTTCTACCTGGAGGAAGCACTGGAAAAAAATCGGGTTTCAGCTAAGTATTGGTAGGGACGTTCGTGTAGAGCTTGTGTCTGAGTATAATAGGTTACAGGTTTAGATACTTCCGCGCTTTCGGATGGATGGTGGGGGCACATATGTAGGGGAATGGAAGAAAATCGGGATCGCACTGTAACCGTGCCTCCGAGCCCATAGGAAACGAGATATTCGCAAAAATACCTCGAAGGTTGTTCCGGCAACGAACAATACGCGCGTTATAGACATTCGTCGCCCTATATCCCATAAATAGTCCATTGTACGTAAAAAATGAACAGGACTTTTTTTGTCGGAAATTTTATAATCTTCCATTTTGATAATTAATTCAATTGGTCTCTGAGCGATAGGAAGCGAGATATTCGCAAAAAACCCGAATTTGTTGACCTTTGGGCTTGAATATTCATTAACGCCGTCGCGATCTCGTTCTCGATTTTTAATGTTTTTTTCAGAACGTCAAAATAAAGAGATAAAAAGAAAAAAAAAATTCATTTCCTGACTTTTTGATACAGAAGTCATATGACTAAAAATACCGCGCAGTAGTTCCGTCATTCTAGCCATTTTTTTTTCTGCAATCTTCCATAGAACTGATTATCCTATTGGAAAAGGTTCGGGGGTGTTTCACGAGTGTAAATTTAAGTTGGCGGAACGCGGGGCGACGGGGGTATCGAGCTTCAAGCTGCCATCTTGGAAAACACGTTTCATTGAATATCAGGTGAAGCGTGCATCGTACGAGAAAAATAGCGGAGACCTTTTTCGTAGATAATGCAATTCTCTGCAACTTTTATGAAAAGTTTTTTCCCGTATAGTTCATGGTTTTTTATTTATAGCGCGGCAAATTTTTCCAAACGTATATATATATATATATATGGTTGACGCCGTTTTGGAAAAGTTTGCCGCGCTAAAAATTCAAAATATTCGTTTTCCACAGTTTCTAAATGATATTTTCGAACTTTCATCCAAAGACATCCAAGAATACGAACCATTCTACGAATTTATTTTACGTAATATTGACTATCTGCATTATTACATTTTTCATTTCACAATTTTCAAAATAACGTTTCCTGAAATAATCGGAACTTGATATTTGTGAAACCTTTCTAATCTCGTATATTTGTTATTCGGGTTTGTTGAACTCGGAATTTTGACCATTCTGATTTTCGGTTTTTCTGATCTTTTACCCCGAACCTTTTCCCGCGGATTTGGGCTCATCCATATCTCTTGCTCTTTTTACGGTTGTTCAAGAAAAAATCGATGCGTTAATTGCGAAAAATATCGGCTGATTTTTCAAGTGTCTGTGTGCGCGTGTACATGTGTGTGTGTGTAAGAAAATCGATGAGCTTGCATGAGCAAGCTTCAAATTCGCCCACACACACACACACACACACACACACACACACACACACACCCTCGTATCTCCCCCCGCAAAGTTTTCACTCGCCATCGACATTGACGCTTGTAAGTGATCTTTCGTGTTATAGCAAATGGCTCAGAGTTGCACAGCGGGTCTCTCTCTTGCGTGTCGTCGTCGTCTCCCCGTATATAATAGATTTAAAGAGACGGAAAATAGAAGAAAAAAAAACCCCGGTGACTCTCGGGGTCTTGGACATGCGTATTTAATTATCGTAGCAAGGATTGGTTCGCGTCTCGTTGCTATTTAAAAAAAAAAAAAAAAACTAATTCGTATTCTCCAATTTTTATAATTTTTTTTACTATTAATTTTTTTTTTTCTTTTTGTAAATTACGATTGTCGAAGTATTTTTTTTTTTCTCAAGTCCATTGTAAAATTATTCGCAGGAAAATGCACGAATTATATACAAGGGTAAGAAAAATTGATTTTCCAATAGATCAAAGTTTTGAGAACTATTCCTGAGGAATGTTATTTTTTTCCACGCCCAAGATATTGGAAATTATTTTTTTTTTTTTAATACCACGAGTATAATTCTGACATCGTGTTTGATTTTTTTTTTTTTTACATCGTAAGGAGTTTACCTGAGCTCTCGTCGAGGCTGAAACTCTTTACGAGAATAATATCGTGATGCGTATGGTGAGTTTAAAGAATTTTCGAGAGATTAGTATACTTAAAGAGAGGATGGGAGCCGGAAAATCTGGATTATCTTCGTATATATATATATATATATGAATATGAGCTCGAAAATTTATTTTCCTCGTGTCCCGAAAAACGTGAAAGGTTTAAATATTTTGTGTGTGTGTGTGTGTGTGTAAGAGAGAAAGAGAAAAAGAGAGAGAGAAATGAAAAAGTGAAGAGAGCGAGCAAAGACCAATCAAAGGACAGAATCGACGCAATCGTTTGGGAATAGTCGTAGTGGCCAGCGGGACAAATTAAAAAAATTTATGGGGCACCTTTTCTGGCCAATATAATATATAATTTTTTTTTTTTTTAAGTACAGATATATATATATACACACAAAACCAGCAAGCAAACCCAACCAGCCAATAATATCCCAATGGACCCTTTCAGGCAACGATAATAATAGGCCCCGGCCTCCGGAGGGGCCTTTCTCCCCGATCTCTTTCTCGCTTGCATTCACAAAACCGTTTCGAGTCTCTGGCCCAAAGAGGCTCGCGAGCACCAACGTTTTCGAGATTCACAATCTGTACCGGATAAAGCTTCATGTGAATATTTCGATCAACGACAATCAACTTCAGTGCGATACAGTAACGTCTCTTTCTGACTTTAAGATTTTTGGAATTGCGCATATACTGCAAAATTCGTGAGCCGAGGAAAAGAAAAAAAGAAAAAAAAGGGATTTTCGCGCATGTAACCCAAATAAAAGACAAATGGATGACGAATTAAATGTGTGCGATTCGTTCGATTTTATAATAATTGACGATTACATGATTTTTGAATCATGTAAATTATTATTTAACCGAATTTAATTGCACATATGCTGTACCGTTTATCCTATGCTGCAGTGTCTAAAAAAATATATTTAGATCTTTATAACTATGGGCTAAACAGAAGTTGCGCAATCGCCGAGAAAGTTGATGATCATATTGCGGTGCGAATTGTTGAGAAAAATAAGGATCGCTTAACCACAATTTTCTAGTCTAAAATTGGCTGAAATGAATATTCAAAATTTAATTAAATTATTGTCAAAAAAAAATATTCGTTATAGTGAAACAATTGTTGAAAATTGCTCGGTTGCGAGAAGAAAAACAAAAGTCACAAATCTTTGCAAAAATTATGAAACTTTAAGGGCATCGGAATGCGAGATCAAAGTTTGAAAGAATCAGCCATGAAAAAGATAATATTCGAAACGTCGATTCGCAATGACAGCGCGCAAAATGGCAAAAAGATTTCAAAAGTTACTAACGCAGGGACCAAAAAGTTATTTCTACTATAAATATTCACATACATATATGAAGCATTCTCCACCAAACGAGCCATTTTTTTTCGCGACCCTCCCCGAAATTTTCGAAACTTTGCCAGTTTGTAGGACTAGCTGAAGAGACCTTGAGTGAATTATTTCAGATTTTTGAATCCAAACGTTTTGAAAATACTATATTTTTTTTTCAAATAAACAAATCTTTCAAAAATAGATCGCAGAAAAAAAATGATTTGAGGTAAAAGTTGTAGTTTTTCATCGTCTTTTCAATGAAATTCATGTCATAATTTTATGGTCCTTGCAAACTAGATTTTTCACTAAAAAAAAAAGGTAAAAAAGATTTTTTTTTTTCTCCAAGAAACATCACTTTTATTTTGCTGTCAAATTTACTCAACCTTCGGGCATATACGTTGTATAGATACGGTAAAAAAAAAAAAAAAAAATCGCCAGGCTGTGAGACCGTCAGGCGTTCTGGACTTGAGGCGATATATCACACCCTCCGACCACCTCGAAAACGCGAATTCTACTTTCTCCGAGATGATACAAGCGATCAGGATGAAACAAGCTTAGCCACTGCGGTATGTTGGCAAAAAGTGGCTAAGATTTTTTTCATTGCGATCAGTTGCGTCGTTTGGGAGAAAGTATACCTTCAAGAATTTTCAGCTATCTCGCACTCACGTGTCACGTGGTACATATGCGACTTCGCCTTTTGTCGTGGGGTCTAGCCGTCGGGGCCGAAGTACGAAGGGAGTGCCCTATGCTTATACATGGGGCCGATTGGTTGTTGTACCAACTTTTCGCTACGAAATAATCGTCATATTAAACATACGTTTTGGAACGATTTTTTTTTTATACGTGTCTATAAAAATATTCAACTTTGACCAATCGATGATTATATAGGAAATGTTTTAAATACTTTATGAAAGTATTTTCTATAATTTGTCATCGCTCAAGCAACGCGAGACGATATGGCAACGTTGTATATATCGAAACGAATGATAATGCTCGGATTGGGTAGCAGTTTCACGAAGCCTGAGACATGGGTGCTCCATTCATAACCTCAAAAACGATTGCTCAACAGTAGTGTCAACAATGAATGTATCGGTACGGATAAAAAATTCCTTCGTTGGAAAGGAAAAGTGCGTGGTGAAGCTACTTATGAAATAATCATTATTGATCAGGAGAATAAGAATAAATCATATATACTTTGTTAATTGTCTTGAAGAAGTAATTTGAGATCTCTGTGCATATGCCTACCGAACGTGGGTAAGGTAGGTGGCACTTATTGTGCCGTCTACGCGTTGCCATGTTATCACAGCCCTAATATTTGTGTGCTTTATTTTCGAGCAAATTCGCGATTGAAAGTATGAATAATTTTATAACGGTGCTGTAAATTATCATTTTTGAGCTACAATAAGTTAGTTCGATATTTAGTCGAATTGTACTTATTTTCTCAACTTTTTGGTAGCATTTTTTTTAACAATTATATCTAATATACTGCAAAACGATCGGAACGTTTCCACAAGTGTAATGTGATGAGGACACGAGACACGTTGAGTTTCTGAATTTAAAAAAAAAAAAAAACTGTACTGTGGATCATTCTTAAACTGCACAGGATAATCGAGAGAAGGGTTACAAAGATCTGGAAAAAAATTCAGCTCAATTGTAGTATTTTGATCTGGACCCACAAAAAACAAAAAACAAAAAACAAAAAATAAAAAACGAATCGTATAAAATTGTATAAAACTGAGAATTACCCTGCTGAAAATGTTTTATTCCCAGAAAAACTATCGATTATTTTGTGTTGGCACTGAAAATATAAATTCCCACCTTGAAAAAAAAAAACGGTTTGACGCATAATTCGTATTGTTTCGTATCTATAAGGATGGAGAAATCGTTCCCGATACTTGGAATCCTTTGGTGATGTGTACAACTCTTGTCTTCCAAATTTCATTTATATTATGGAACTCTTTTACGAAACGATAGCCCTGTAATACATGTTTTCGACCAGGGATCGCTTTGTCCTTCTCGAACAGACCTCTCTTCCGCAAGTAAACGAGTTTTTGTAACTCCTGCATCGTTTTTTTTTTTTTTTTTTTTTAGACCAGAACCATTGACGGTCTCATTCCGGTGATTTTTCTACCGAATCTACACGTATGCCCGAAGTTTGAGTAAATTTGGCAGCAAAATAAAAGTGGTGTTTCTTGTAGAAAAAAAAAATATTTTTTTACCTCTTTAAGCGAAAAATCTCGTCTATACAAGGATGATAAAATTATGACACGCGGATTTCATTGAAAAGATAATGAAAAACTACAACTTTTGCCTCGGATCATTTTTTTTTCTGCGACCTATATTTTTAGAGATATATATGTTTGCTTGAAAACAAAATATAGTATTCCCAGAACGGTTGGATTTAAAAATCTGAAATAATTCACTGAAAGTCTCTTCAGCTAGTTCAACAAGCTAGCAAAGTTTCGCGAAGTTCGGGGAGGGTCGCGAAAAAAAAAGTGGCTGGTTTGGCGGCTTGAATTTGAAAAAAAGAAGAAAAAAAACCAATTTTATATTTTTTTTGTAAAAAAATCTCAACTTTCCGAAAAAAAAAATATAGCCCAATTAATATTCGTGTAGAAGACTCTCAAAATCAAGATTATAATCTGAAAAGTCGTTTTTTCGCCATTGCCCAAAATTCAAAAAAAATGTTCAGATTTTTTTCAGAAAGCTGAGAAAATTTTACATTATATATGTAATTTTTAAGTTGGGACCTCTAAAAACACTCCTGGGATTAATAAAAATGTAAAAAAAAAAAAAACATTATAAATCTCATTTATTCTAACAATTTTAATATTTTTTTATTTTTCGGTGTGGCTGTTGAAACGAACGATAGACAATTGTTGCGTACTGGTGTAAATACTGGATTATTGTTTTTATTATTTTACCCATTACGACAACATACAATCATTCCAGTTGAAATACATGTGCTAGAGAAAACGTTTCTGAGTTCGACTGAGTTGTTTCTGAGTTTCAGAATAACTGTTCCCAAATTATTTGGTACAGGCGAAATCGAATGCAACGATTGAGTACCTTTGACAGTCTTTGAACGCAAAGATCTTTGTTCAATTACAGTCTTTGAATTCAGATACTCAATATTTTCCAAAAACTCAAAAGTTACATTTGGTAAATTGGTAGAAGCCCATTCAAAATTTTCTCAGGTTTCTGACAAAAATATGGAAAATTTTTTTGAACTTTGGGCAATGGCGAAAAAATAACGTTTCACATTATTATCTTGATTTTGAGAGTCTTCAACACGTAGATTAATTGGGCTATATTTTTTTTTCGGAAAGTTGAGATTAAAATATATATATATATATATATATATATACAATTGGTTTTTTTTCTTTTTTTCAAATTCAAGACGCCAAAATTAAATGAAAAAAAAACCAAAAATTTAAAATAAAAGAATTCGATACCCAATGGTAGCTAAAAAAATGGAGGAAAAAATCTGAAAAAATTATGGCACGTGTTTTTCAACACAGACACCAAGCTGTGTAATTTAGAAAAAGATCCCTGATAATAGTGAAGCCCAAACTTGGCCGATAATTCATGTTTTTACTCATATAATATATGTTTTATTAAAAGCTCTCCGAAAGTCGAGAATATTTCTCACAAATTGTTCTGAATTTTTGACTGCTTCGATGTGATGAATTTTCAACTGATCGATCACAGCGCTCTTGAAACTTTTCAACAAGCTCAAGATTGTATCTCTCTCCGGTACGCATACAAAAAATTCTTCAGCATCTCCGAATTTTCATTGAATCCGTCTCCTAATTCTTTTATGCGTTGAAATTTCTGAATTGCTCGTAAAAAAAAAAACGAAAATACATTGAAACATAACCTCCTTAACACCGGTCTCTCCTAACCTCCCTGACTCACGACGAAATTGTACGAAAGCCTCATCGTATAACATCCTAGCCTAATCTCTCCAACGTCTCTTAAACTCCGTGATATTCGGGCTAAATTCGCGGGAAAACCACTCAATTGTTGGAAAAAAAAACTTGACCTAACCTCAAAAAAAAAGTATATATATATGATAAACCAATTTACGAGAGATCGTACTGTAGAAGCGATTATACCGGAGGATCGAGTGAGCCCCCTGGGTCCGTGTAGCTGTTGACGCTATAAAGAGCATCGACTCGTTTGGTCATGACCCACATCGAGGTGTTTACTCCTCCCTTCTCCCGTTGTACACGTATATAATATACACACATGCATCACGACCCGCGGGGCTTGTGCTGTCCCCGCGCGGGAGAGCTCTACCGATCTCCCTCGCTTCGCTGAATCTCTCTCGCGCGATCGCGAAGCAAAGTAAACGCCACTCTTGCCCCCCCCCCCCCCCCCCCCCCCTCGACAGCAAGATCAGCGCAGATTCGCAAAATCAGCGAGTAAACGGGCGTAAAATTCATACAACCAAGTATAGGGCAATTCGCCCCGCAACGATATAGCAACGATATACTGACCGGTTTGCAGTTATTATACCGTAAATTTTAAAAAAGAAAAAAAAAAACACGATCCAGCTTTACTGTGAGAATTAATCGTCGTATTGTCGTAAATATATACATGTATTCTTACGCCGCGAAACGTTCGATCGCAAATCTTTCTAGATTCGATCGATCGAATGAGATCTCATTTCCCTGATCGTTGCATATATATTTTTCGCGTTTATAAATTCGCTCATCATCAAAGAGCCATCCGCGTCACCCTAAATCGAGCAAGAAAACGACACGAAAATTTTCCACGAGTCGAGAGGAAGCAAAAGAAAATAAAAAAAAAAGTTGCACACGGTATAGGACACCGTTCTCTTCGACTCTCGTGCTGCCCTCTCATCTTACTTCCCGTCGTGCCTCACTACCCTTCAACCCGCGCGCGCCACCGACCTAACCGTGTGCCTATAAGCACAACACACATACACACAGCTGAGCCACCGAACGAGTCTTTTACTTTCGTTTCTACCAATACTATCAAGAAAACTTGGCCTGCAATGCCTCCTGGTGTACATGCATGTCATGTATATATACATATATGTATGTACACCGCAGGAATATACATTCACGTTACAAACGCCAAACCCGTAAATAAGCGGTCAACACGCTTATAATATACCCGTGCTGGTTGCTTTTTATTTCGTGTTCTCTTCGTGCGGCTGTGAATCGAGCCAACCGATCACACGACGATATAACGATAGCAATTTCGTTTTGGGATTGCTCTCGCACGCACAGCATCCCCATGGATGAGATGTAAAAACTTATATATACATATATTTATGAATAGAATATTTACGTACATCCTAGATCCGAATAGAGAATCACGAAAAAAGTTGAACGGTTTTCCCGATAATTCACAAGTATATTGCGGGCGTGGGTGAATAATGAATATTTCGAGCTCGAATCGAGTAAAGAAAAGAATGTTCGACAAATAAATCACCGTCTCGCGATTTTTTTCAGTCGCGACTATTTTTGGTGACGAAAAATCACAACAGGTGGCAGTCATCACGAAAGTACACGAGAAACCAGAGGATGCGTGAAGCGAGAAAGTTTTTTTTTTTTTTTTTTTTTGGAAAGATTCATTATACTCACGTAAACGATATCGAAGGGTGTGTTTTCAAGTTGTTGTCGAAGTTCAGGAGAACACTGCGGATGATTACTTTTTTTTTCATAACTCGAATAATAAAAGCGACTGAGAGAGGAAATCCGTGTGTACCGCGGAGAGAAATGAATAATCACGCGACGATCCTCAGCTCCCACGTTTTGGTACACGCACTACTGCCACTACACTGCAATAAAAAATAAACACTACGCGATCCAAAAACACGGTTACAGGGCGATGAAAATTTAAACGACCGTGATATGCAACCTTATGAAAAAAATATATACACGTAGAAAATAGTCCAGAGTACTCAACCGTCTAAGAAGATTTTTATACATGCTTGGACAATTTTTTTTTTTTTCGAACAGTAATGTCAACGACGATGGACGTAGATTCGAGTGTTCTTCGCAGTCATGAAAATTAAAATGCTGTCATGTATTTAAGTGTTCAGTGAGATACGAAAATAATAGTGATTGCATATTTTTAAGTTAGCAATTTATCGAACAATCAGCACAATAATATTACGAAATATCGAAATTTCGACGAAATTCTACGAAATTAACTGCCACATGCAATACGAGAAGTGTCACGAGTTGCTTTTCTTTGAAATCATGATCATAAATTTAAAAAAAAAATATTACTTAGCCATTATCTCATTGAAAAATGTGTCAGACACTTTTATGTACTGCACAGCTGCGAAAAGTCAACGCACTGCAACTATATGTATATATATATATATATATAAATACATAATACGACTACACGATACTGTATGTAATATATATCGCATTCAGAAAACGTCAGTAGCGAATACATGTATAGGAGACAAGAAAGACGTTACGTAAAATCGAATAAAGTGTGCGTGCCACTCCCAGCGGGTAAGTATACAACATGGTTCAACGGAGTTCAACATCGTGCGTGTGTGTGTGTATGGTTATTCGACGTTCTTATACGACTCCGCAAGCTTTTTTTTTCATTCTAATTATCAAGTATCAACCGTATATGCGCGAGCTTGAAAGTGGACGTACGAGACGTTTATATATGTTAAGTACTCGAGGCAAAAGTCTGTCGAGCCTCGAGAGAAGGCTTCATCTAATTATCCGATAGTTTTTTTCTTTTTTTTTTTTTATATTTTTTTCCCCCAGCTGCGTTCACGGAGGACACATGACTATCGCTCGCGCGTCCAATCCAGTACAACTCTCGCGTTGCTACTTTAGAAAGGCTTATTAGTCCATTATTTCGGACTCGGAGCCACGCGAAGCCAAATTATATTCTTCCCGGCAATCGTGCTTCGTTCGTGAGGAACTGTTTTCTTTTTTTACTTCTCGCCAATTTGTTGGGACAATTTGTCAATTAGATACGTGCGGGCGGATATTATGAAGAGGTTTTGTTTTTTTTTTTTTTTTTTTTTCACAGCAATAAAATAGACACGATTGAGTTTTTTTTTCATATATATTTTTTTTATTAAACCATCGTTTATGTTTTTTTTTCTTTTTCATCTCAGTTTTTTTTTTTTCTTCTTTCCTTAAACTTCTACTCTGTAAATATTACAAATTAGAAATAACATCACATATTCGTGGTAGGACTTAATACAAAAGATATTGCAAAGAGTCAGTGATATATTGTAGACTTACGCATTTACAAGAAAAAAAAGATAAATAAGAGAGAGAGAAAATATCATAACGCCATGAATCGATGAAATTCGTGCGATTCGATTTCGATTTCTCTCTCTCTCTCTCTCTCTCCCTACTCCTTCCTCGTTCGTCAATGTAATCGATCTTTTTTTTTTTTTTTTTTTTTTTTTTTTCGTTAATTCGAGGTGGATTACAGAATTTTTTCTTCGACATTCGGTGTTTGCATACTTTTTTTTTCTCTCGTCTCTTCGACTCTCGTTAATCCTTTTTTTTTTTCTTCTCATCACGGTTGTTACAATAAATTCTCCCAACTTTCGTGCACGCTGTGAGATCAGGATAGTCTCTTTGGTGTTTCGGGCGAAAAAAATAAAAAAAAAAAAAAAAACAACACAAGACCAAAATATATATCCCGAGTAACGAATATATATATATATATACATATATATGTATATATATATAGTTTCTCGTCCGAAACACGTTCAAACTTATGGCTTGGAGGACGTCTCACGATCGTCCCTCTGTGTTTGAAAAAAAAAAAATGCCTCGTGTGGAGGGACATTTGTCGATTTTTGTTTTGTTTTCTTTTCTTTTCTTCTTTTATTTTTTTGAGATTCGACGAAACTTCACTATATCATAGTGACCGGGGGCCCAAAGAATTTGGTACGAAATAACAATACTGTCATGAATCGGTTTTTCGCGTATTATAATTTACCGATATCTCGGCTGTGAAGATTAAAAAAAAAATTAAAATAAAATAAATAAATAAAAAAAAAAAAAGAAGAAAAAAAAAGAGAGAGATATATCAAAGAACAAAAATGAAAATCGTATAATGCGACACGAGAAATGAGAAAATATTTGTTTTTGTTTTTAGTAAAAACAATTTATACGTAGAATAATAATAATAATAATAATAATAATATATTAGGCGTATATACGAGTTACGAGTGTGACCAATTTTTTTTCATAGTTCTTCAAAGAACTCGTTGATAATTTGGTCACCAATTTCCATCAATTTTTTTTTTTTTTTTCTTTTTATCTTTCAAATAATTTTTTTTCGTCCTTATCGCATCCGAATGATCCGTATCAATATTTTCCCCCCCCCCCCCCCCCCCCCTCGAGGCATCTGGGACAGTGCTGTTTTTTTTTTTTTCCTTTTCGACTACAGACGCTCCTCTCGAGCAAACGAGAATCGAAAAAGTTCTCAAACGCGAGAATCGCGGAGACGGGGGAAAAAAAAAAAAAAAAATCTCAAAAAATTTCACGATTTTTTACGTTTTTCTTGCATCTCCGAATCGCGGAAGAAGCTCCGACACGAATCGAGATGCCCCGAGAGTGCGTGCAAACGGATCGAATATACTCAAATCGCAAATATCATCTCGCGCTTTTTACGTTTGTGAAAAATTAAATATTCTTTTCTTTTTTTTTTTTTTTTTTTTTTTCTTTTCTTTTACATCTATGCTCTCTTCGATTTCTGTTGTTGTTTTTTTTTCTCCTTTTTTTTAACCTTTTTTTTTCTTCCTTTTATAATCTTTAACTCAGTATAAAATATACACAATAATAGCATCTTATACTCTGTTTCTTTTTTTTTTTTGTTTTGTTTGTTTGTTTATATTTATTTTTATTCGTAGTACGTAATCGTAATAATGATATAAGATCACATGTATTAACTTTAACTGGAGAGAGGGATTGGGGGGGGGGGGGGGGGGGGGTTGTGAAGAAATAAAGCGAGAAAGATTCGCCGAAAATGAAGAAAATCTCTCGCTATAGTTCGCCCCCGCATCTCGACCCCCGGACCGTAGCCAACTGGCAAATATGTTTTTTTTTTTTTCTTTTCTTTTTCATAATGTGTATTTGTGTGTGTGTGTGTGTGTGTGTGCAAGCATTCTCCTTTTTTTTTTTTCACGAGTCGTTTGTTTGTGTGTGCGCGTTCGCGTCAATTCGTAGCACTTTATGGTAAATTGAGACAATTTTTTTTTCTTCATTTTTCCCATCAAATTCGAATCCTTGTAAACTTTGCCGGCAGCAATGTCGTTTTTTTTTTTTTTCTTTGAATCTTCGTGAAATTTCCATTGCAAAAATGAAGGAAAAAAAGTGGAAAAAAATTAATGATCGAAATTAGCGAGGGGGAAAAAAAGATTGAAAAAAAAAAAAAAATTAATAAAAATTTTTGTAACGGCGCCACGAACGACTTTCGCGACGCGGTGGGTTTGTTTATTTTTATTTTTATTTTTTTCGCCTCTCTCGTTTATCCCGATGTTAAAATTTTTATGTATCGATCGAACGTTATATTGCTCGTGTCGAGAATGATCGCGTGTACTTGACAATATAAATCGCACAGTTTTGTATTTTTTTTATTTTTTTTTTTATTTTTTTTTTCATTTAAACTTAAGACTTACGGTTAATCACACTTGCTTTTTCGTTTGTTTGTTTGTCTGTTTTTTTTTTTTTTCTCATTTCCATTAATATCACAATACCACCAGCGGGGATCCACATCGACTTCCCCCCCTCGGGGGCAGGAAATAAAAGATAAAAAAATTTAAAAAAAAAAAAAAAACTACGTTATTTCGAGATTTCTTTCGCGGTGGGGGTTAAAAAAAAAAAAAGGCAACTCCTTGCGAAAGAGCGAGGAAAGTTTTTCTCGTCGTTGAGGATGAGAGTAAACGATTCAAGTGTGTTTCGATCGAGCTCCCCCCCCCCCCCCCCCCTCCGGTCCCATAATTTATGAATTCGATATAATGCCCCGGGCTAATACGATCGATGCGTCCCATACGAACGAGATAAGAGGGGGAAAAAAAAAAATGAAAAAAAGAAACGAACTTATTGGGCGATTGATTCGCGAATCAATTCGACATTGAATGCAGCTTTTCTTTTTTTCTTTCTTTTCCATAGCGGTAAAAAAAAAAAAAAAAAATTCCCAAAGTCGATTGAGCTCGGAATTATATATTTATTTATTTTTTTAACTCAAGATCGAATCCTCTCATTTCTCTCTCTCTCTCTCTCTCTCTTTGTCTACCTCTCTCGAAGTTCCTGTTAATTTTTGTCCGTGTGTTTGTATGTGTCGAGTGTAAGTGATTAATTTTTTTTTTTGTTTGTTTCAATGTACGATTAATGGTCCACACGACCTGCACTCGGAATATTCAAAAAAAACTATCGGTGTCTAGCTATTATACGTACATATATATATATATATATATATATATATATATATATATATATATATATATATATATATATATATATATATGTTTCCTATCGCTAATATTTAATGATAAAACATCACTTCGCCTAGAGCTGAAATACACACTACATATCACGTGAAATTTGTTGGAAGTCTTAATGATGAATCTTCGTTAAATGAAGACATATACAGAAGTCTCTTCTCAGAAGAGTAATTTTTTTTTTTCTTTCTTTTTTTTTTTTTTTCTTACTTTTCTCAGCTTCGTTTCGTTTTCCCTGCTGTGCTAGAATTTTTTTTTTTTTTTCTTTTTCCTCCTCTCTATCACAAATGTACTTGTGTAATTTCTCCCTCCCCGCCCCTCTTTTCCTTTCGTAATTCGCGAGTTCTTTCTCTTTTGTTTGGGTTCGTTCGAGAATCGTACGAAGTTGCTGTGGAAAAATTTGAAAAAAAAAAAAAAAAAAAAAAAACCGCTCGTAGAACGGAAATTTACGTTTTCCGTGTTCGTTTTTTTGTTTTTTTTTTTTTTTTTTTTTGGGTTTTCTCACAATCTGTGAGAACGCGCCGAATTTTATTTTCATCGTGAAATCGATGAAAGACGCGCGAAGGTTTTTTTTTTTTTGTGTTTTTTTTTTTGTTTTTTCGTGATCTTTCTTTCTTTCTTTCGCTTACGGATTTTGTGAAGAAGATGCGATGGTGCGTTGCCCAGGGACGATTTTTTTTTTTTTTTAACGAGCGTTGGCGAAATCGGCCGAGCGGTTTTTTTTTTCAGAGGCGACGAGATCTCGTCGACGTTCATCGACGGCTCTCTTCTTCTTCTTCTTCTTCTTCTTCTACTTCTTCTTCTCTCGGGCGAGAGACGAAGAGCAACAATTTCGCCGTATCTTAGCGACACAAATTTTCATGCCACCCGAAACTTTCTCCGGTGAGCGTTGCGTGTCGAAGGGGGAAAAGAAACGAAAAAAAAAATAGAACCAACCGGTAGAAGACAGGGAAGCAAATGAAGAAAACTTTCAATGATCCTGCTGATACGAGCGATAGAGCTTCTTCTTCTCGAGGGTGAAATCTCGGCTGATCATTATCGTTCCACCGCGCGTCAAATTTCTGCAACGACAAGATATGCCCCAAGGGCGCGCAACGTTTTAATTGCCTGATCGTGTCGCACCTTGCTCCACCAAAAATATATTTTCGTAATTTTTTTTTTTTTTTTTTTTTTTTTTTTTTTAAATTGTGAACGAAAAAAAAAACTACGGTTTGACGGTTTTTTTTCTTTTTTCGTTTGACTAGAATTTTTTTTTTTCTTTTTAATTTTCTCATTCGATATACTTATTCGCCGGTATTATTATTTTTATAATTTATCGAGAAAAAAAAAATCATTTTATGGAAATTTGAGGGAATAATGAAAATTTATATTAATTATAATTTATCGAGAAAAAAAAATCATTTTATGGAAATTTGAGGGAATAATGAAAATTTATTTTAATTATAATTTATCGAGAAAAAAAAAAATCATTTTATGGAAATTTGAGGGAATAATGAAAATTTATTTTAATTATAATTTATCGAGAAAAAAAAAATCATTTTATGGAAATTTGAGGGATTAATGAAAATTTATTTTAATTATAATTTATCGAGAAAAAAAAATCATTTTATGGAAATTTGAGGGAATAATGAAAATTTATTTTAATTATAATTTATCGAGAAAAAAAAAATCATTTTATGGAAATTTGAGGGATTAATGAAAATTTATTTTAATTATAATTTATCGAGAAAAAAAAAGTCATTTTATGGAAATTTGAGGGAATAATGAAAATTTATTTTAATTATAATTTATCGAGAAAAAAAAAATCATTTTATGGAAATTTGAGGGATTAATGAAAATTTATTTTAATTATAATTTATCGAGAAAAAAAAAGTCATTTTATGGAAATTTGAGGGAATAATGAAAATTTATTTTAATTATAATTTATCGAGAAAAAAAAAATCATTTTATGGAAATTTGAGGGAATAATGAAAATTTATATTAATTATAATTTACCGAGAAAAAAAATCATTTTATGGAAATTTGAGGGAATAATGAAAATTTATATTAATTATAATTTATCGAGAAAAAAAAAGTCATTTTATGGAAATTTGAGGGAATAATAAAAATTTGTTTGAATAAAACAGCTACGCTGTTTTGGTACAGATTTTTTTTTTTTTTTTTCTTTCAATTATTATTCCATTAAATTCGTCTCTGAGATGTCATGATTATAAATTATTATTAACAAATTGATAAAAAAAAATTTTCACGATAATTTTGATGCGATCCGAGTTGAAATTTTCAATTTACGGAAATTCGAGTAAATGATAAAATTTATGAAAAGAAAGGCATCTTTTTTTAAATATTTTACACGAGGATATGATAATGATAATGATTGTTAGTGTTTGTTTTTTTTTTTTTTTTCAACGATAAAACGATACTCACTTTAAAAATTGAGGTATGAGTATGTGCCACGATGTGTGATCTTGCTTGAGGGTCAGGTAAAGCTCGAAGGTCGACACGGTGTTGGGATCGCACTGTACCCTCGAGAGCGTTCGGCAAATACTGTCGGTCTCGAAACTGATGAAGAGCGTGCATCCTCTGCAATGACAAAAATAAGGGGGGAAAAAAACATTAATTTACTGTAAGTATTTACGAAAACGTGAAACTTGGGAGGAATTTTTGGTTTTTAATTTCAAAAAATTACATAAATGAGACGAATTATTTTTGGCCTCGGCTAAATTCGTGAATTTTATGAAATATTTTGCCGCAATTGAAAATTATGCGGATCAATGTTTTTTTTTCGAAAAATGGATATTAAAAAAATTTTATTTTTTTTTCACGAAAACGTGAAACTTGGGAGGAATTTTTGGTTTTTAATTTCAAAAAATTACATAAATGAGACGAATTATTTTTGGCCTCGGCTAAATTCGTGAATTTTATGAAATATTTTGCCGCAATTGAGGATTATGCGGATCAATGTTTTTTTTTTCGAAAAATCGATATTAAAAAACAAATATTTTTTTTTTCACGAAAACGTGAAACTTGGGAGAAATTTTTTATTTTTAATTTCAAAAAATTCCATAAATGAGACGAATTATATTTGGTCTCTGGCAAATTCGTGAATTTTATGAAATATTTTGCCGCAATTGACAATTATGCGGATCAATGTTTTTTTTCGAAAAATCGATATTAAAAAAAAAATTTATTTTTTTTTCACGAAAACGTGAAACTTGGCAGGAATTTTTGGTTTTTAATTTCAAAAAATTATATAAATGAGACAAATTATTTTTTTTGTCTCTGGCAAATTCGTGAATTTTATGAAATATTTTGCCTCAATTGACAATTATGCGGATCAATGTTTTTTTTTTTTCGAAAAATCGATATTAAAAAAAAAATATTTTTTTTTCACGAAAACGTGAAACTTGGGAGGAATTTTTGATTTTTAATTTCAAAAAATTACATAAATGAGACGAATTATTTTTGGCCTCGGCTAAATTCGTGAATTTTATGAAATATTTTGGCGCAATTGACGATTATGCGGATCAGTGTTTTTTTTTTTCGAAAAATCGATATTAAAAAAAAAAATATTTTTTTTTCACGAAAACGTGAAACTTGGGAGGAATTTTTGATTTTTAATTTCAAAAAATTACATAAATGAGACGAATTATTTTTGGCCCCGGCTAAATTCGTGAATTTTATGAAATATTTTGGCGCAATTGACGATTATGCGGATCAGTTTCTTCGAAAGATCGATTTTTTTTTTTTTTTTTTTTTTTGGCATAGAGACACGAATTGAGGATTTTACGTAAGAATTGTTCTATTACCTGAGACCACAGGGTTCATTTTCTGCCATGACGAGTACGTCTTTCGCTATCCTCGGTAATAGATCAGCTGGCAGCAATACCTCGCCGCAAGCGAGCTGAGCGTGCTTGGCAGCTCGAAGCTCGGCCTCGAGCCTCTTTGCTAACGCCTGACATGCACCGTCCAATTCGTCCGTAACATATCCAGCTGAAACACAAAGAAAGATATTGATTGGATTTTTTTTTTGTTTGCCAAAAATCGTAAAATTCGAAAAATGATTATCGCGAGTGTTTTTTTTTATCATATAATGACGAACGCGTGTGAGTTTTAAATCGTAAATAAGAGATAAGGAGAAAGATTAGGACCGCTCTCTCTCTCTCTCTCTCTCTCTCTTGGATTATTCGATAAATGTGAAGCGTGCTCGAACCGGCGAGAGTTTCACGGTCGCATTGGATTGCACACCGAGGCAAATAAATATCCGAATTTTCATCTTCATTAAAGAAAATTATCAATTTTCATCATAATATTGGGCTATATATATTTGTATTCGATTGTTCATAATTTTTTCCCAACTCATTGAATGGACTTTTCCATCGAGTCAATTTAGGAATTCTATGAAATGGATTATTCCATTTAATAAAAATTTCGTGGTTTTTTTTTTTCTTTCACGGATTTAATTTGTTCAACGCAATTTGAAGAGAAAAAAAAAGTATTTATTGAATAAGTTTAATCGAGTATCGCAGATACGATAGCGAGATGAACGTAACCGTGATGCAATACTTCTCGATGTTTCTCTCTGTTTTACGAGCGAGCGAGCCAAGAATTGTTGGACGAACTTATAGTATGTCTCGACTTGCAACGACGCGCCCTTCCATTTTAGTGACTTTATGTTCTTATTTCGCTCGTATTCGCGAATCTTCAAAATTCTCTCTCTTTCTCTCTCTCTTACTCGCGAAACACGGAACAAAGGACTCGAGTATATAATCAGCTGCTCTAGCCCGAAATCAGCTGACTGTTGAAGAATCGATTCGACAGTTTGAAGATAACGCGAGTCACAACGGTTGAATATAAAATGGAGTAATCTTTTATTTCCCTCGACCATGATTTATTCATTTCGAAATTTTCTTTCATATTCAACGAAAAATTTTGCAGAAATAATTTCACGATCAAAAGCTATTAATAATATATAATTACTAATTTTAATCAAGAATAAATTATTAATAAAAAAATGTTTCGTATATCTTTCTTTTTTTTTTTTTTTCAATTATTTTTTTGTCGTTAATTTGCTTACTATTTTATTTGACAATGATATGGAAAATTTCGAAGCATACAGGACATGGAAATACGCGTGGAAGAAGGCTCGAAGGAAAATTTTCGACTGATCGATGGGGGCCGGCGGGTAGGATTTTCAAAAACCTACCTCTGTTGTTGCTGAAGTTTACATTGACCGGACACGGTAGTACTTCCATTGTATATTGAATTTTTTTCGTAAAACGCGATATTATCGTGTATTTCCTTCCACCGAAGGACAAAAATCACGTTCAATCTCAAGACGGAAGAAAAACGTTTTTTTTTTTTTATTTTCCGCGAGGATTTTCAATTTTCAATCGATATCGAAGAACAGTTTTTTTATTTCAATTTCTTTTTTTCTTCGTTTTTTCGATTTATCGACGAAGACACTTGCATCAATCACGAAAATAATAATCGCGAATTCACAAACTCGAATCAACGACGCTGATGGGGGAAAAAAAATCGCAATTTTCCGATACTCGTTTTTTTTTGTTTTGTTTTGATTGCCGATTTTTCTTGCTTTTATGCTCCCGGTCCCTTTCGCGAGATTATCGCCGCTTTTATATTGAAGCAACGAAAAAAAAAACCCGATTAAGGGAACGACTTTCGAGCAACTGATTCGCCGGCAACGATGACGCGACTTATATACCGGCGTTCATCCCCACTATTTTCCCCTCTGAGTCTTCCGAGCACTTTCGAGCTCGCCGATGTATTCCCCTCTCGCCCCGTTAAGCCGCCTAGCAACACCGGCTACGCGATGTCTCTCGAGCCGCGTATACGCTTGAGCACGCATAAGGCGAGCACACACGAACGCGAGCGGTATAGCTCGTCGATTTTCGGTCTCACAAGGACTTTTGCTCAAAGGAAATTATGCGTGCGACTGTGCGCAGTGTGGACGGCCAGTTATTAGGCTGTTCGTGCTGTTTGGGATAGCTCAAAATGAGAGTATTCCAGTTATTTGGGATTAGCTGGCTCAGGCCGAATGTCAATGCGAACGAATGCTCATCATATGCAGCAAAGTATATTGTTCCGCACAGCTCGCACACACGTGTTCGTACGTGCTCGCCTTGTACCTTGTGCCGTGCTCAAGCTGTATACGCGACTTCGGAGTTTCGGAGCAACTACGATTCGGTAATGTTCGGAACTCGACGCTCGGCAAACATCGGGTTCCCTGGCCATCCGCGGGGCAAGACGGCAAAGGGGGAAGGGGGATCGAGGATGAGGTCGTGAGCGGTGAGGTGGGTGGAGAGGGGAATTGCTACCGGTTTGTGACACAACAACGACCGGATAAATTTTCTTTTTCTCTCCTCTCTCTCTCTCTCTTGAGCTTTTTTCCGTTTTTAATAGTTTTTCAATTTTTTCCTTGCCCGATATCTGCTACGGTTACCTTTTTTTCTGTTACATCTTCTTAGGGCTCATTATTACCATGAAATCCCCCCCCCCCCGCCCGCCCCCTCATGATGTCAGCTGTTGAGTTGCGTGTTATACGAGTACCGAATTTGACAGTTTTTCACTATCCTATCTTTCTCTCTCTCTCTCTCTCTCTCTCTTTGCATGAATTTCGTTCTCTTTATTACCTCCTCTTTCTTATTGATGACGATTAGCATAGTACTCTGCTACTGAATATAAGCTGAAAGAAAAATTTAAAAAAAAACGAAGTGAGAGAGTAAAACGATGTACAAAATAAAGGGATTCATAGGGAGAACGTGTTGCCGGGTGTTCGCCGGGTTTCTTTGTCTCTAGCACCGGGGCACCCGGCTACGTTTGTAGTTGTGCGAGGCTCACACAAACGTCACACGAGCGCAGGGGACGATTGCGTGTATTAGTGTTTGACTCGTATAATACCCCCCACCGTATTGTAACACAGTAAACTTCTGTGTATACGATAATAGCGCACACGGAGCATGGGAATCAAGCGGGACAGCGTTAAATCTAACGTTTGAAGTTCAATATATATATATATATATATATTTTTCGTTTTACATTATCGAATTTTCATATGCGTAGACGTACATTAATGTTTGGTGCAAGAAATCTAAGCTGTTGCGTCAGTTTGAAAAAAAATGAACAAGGAAAAGATCGCCTGGGACTCGGAATCAAAGAAAGCTTATCGATAGGGTTTTTTGTTGTTGTTTATAGCGAAAGTAGCGCTCCGCCAGGGGCGGATATGTGGGATTCATCGGAACTATAGTAATGTTGGCATCACACTGTAAATAATTCAATACGACAATAGAAAAAACTCGAAATAATACCTCATTCGCCTAAAATATTATCGGAATACCAAAAACTTTATCTACTAACTCTACTACTACTAACTCTAAGCAGAACAATTTGAAAAATACTTGGCAAGTTATCCAAGATATTGCGTCAGCGTTAAAATTCGTTCCTTTAATATACACATATATATGTATATATATATATATATATATACATATATATATATTAATTCTCTTGTGCCATGTATTTTTCGACTTTAACGAAACGAGATGGATGAACGCCTCTTTGCATTATATCGAAGCATATAATGCGTGTGTGTGTTGACCGAATGTATTTATATATCTGTATAGTTACAAATGAGGTTGTGGGAGAAAAAAAAATTGCTGTTTCAAGGAGATCGAGCTTGAAACGCGTAGTGAAGAAAAATGACAAATTGATATGTATTTTTACCGAGTTTAATCTTTATTTCGTGCTTTTTTTCTTTGTTACGAAACGTCACTGCGCTTTGCGTTACCTCTCTCTCTCTCTCTCTCTCTATCTCTCTATCTATCTCTTCGTCTTCCTTGTTCGCCTCTCTCTTCCGCTACCTTCTCCCGTTTCACCGCTAGGGGCGCATCGCTGTACCATTCCCAACACTCGGTCACCCTTTTTTTCCCATCTCTCTCCCTCGCCGTTTTACTGCCCATTTTCGCTCTAGCTTGCCCTCTCCCCCTTCGCGGCAGTCAGCTGTGCGACACCAGTGGATGATCTTGCCAGGACGTCATATAATTTCCTTTATGCAATACTGCATTATTCAACGTCTTCCCCGAACTAGAACAATTGTTCAGATCTCGATTTTCCATCGATACATATATCTATATTATTCTTCCTCGGTATTTCAACGAAACATTATGTTCCCTCGCTGCGAGTCTAGGCTAAAGCACTTTTGTGTCATTTCGATAATGTTTGTAATAACGTGTAGATGTTACAAGTAAATATTACAGGATACTTTTGTAGTTATCGTTGACAAAACGATATTCCGGGATCCTTCCAGTCTTTTTTTATGCTTGTCAGAACACGAGTACTCTCTAATATATATATATATATATAAACGACAGCCACATAGGCCCTCGCACTGTTCGAAGCGTTCTTTGTTTGCGGACACATAACCCACAAGGGCCGCTGCGCCCTCTGACCCCCCTTCTTTCGTCTCTAGTAGCCCGTAGCTCCGCTTGCAGCAGCAGCAACAAGACGCAGTTTTTTTTCCCGTAACGTTTCGCTTTATTCTTTGCAGCCGGGCCTATAGCCAACTATAGTTTAAGAAATAAGATTCGTTTTTCTCGTGTCGCAGTACTTTTTTCAAGACAGTTACTTTTTTTTTCTCTTTCATACATGCATCGTGGACCTATTACGTCGAGGTTGTATTTGTTCTTTAACCACTGCAGATTTTTGTCTTTGTGACTATATAAAACGTTAAATTCTGGTGCCTGATGAAAATTCTTTTTTCTATTCTATATATATTCTATGGAGAATAGAAATGAAAAACTTGATCTCCCTGGATAACTGAATAGAAAAGTATATTGCAACGAGAGCTATTTTTTTAAATGTATATATGTATATATATATATACATATATTTCGAACGCTCAAAAAAACTATGCTTTATTGGACAAAAAAATGGTAACACAAAAGTAGAGGCTCTGTGTCTATCGTTTGACAAATTTTTATAACGAAATATCAAGATGAAAAATAATTTTCCCGTTATAGCCATCGGATTTGAAAATTGCCCTTGGCGACGAAGTCGCGCAACAGAGAAATCTTATTTTTGGTATTTCATGTTTTTTTTTTCGTTTTTTCTCTTAACTTTTTATAGCGCAAAAGAGTTAGGGTGCATTAGCGCTAGAGGGAGACAAGCATCCGGCGTGATTTCGATACCAATCGAAAGCCCCGTTTACCATTCCGTTATAGTTCCTAGCGAAAGTCAAAATTCACTAGTCATTCTAGTCAATGAGACTTTCGATTGGCTATCGGGCTGACCCCTGATAATAATCGATTTTTCTCGTGTGAATGCACCCGCAGAAGTGTGAACGAAAAAAAAAATCTAAAGCTATACATCGCAAACGTCAATGTCGATGGGAAAAAAAACAATCGAGCAACGATGCGCGATCACGGTGGAGATTTCGTATCTGCGAACAAACTTGATATATATCGATCGTTAATGAGAGTCGCTCGATTTGTCAGACACGTTACGATCGTTACGATTACGGGTTCGCGCTCCTAGAATAATTAGGGGGGGGGGGGAGTTGAGATCGCGCGATACTACCGGATGAAACATATTTATTATCGACACGTTTCGGCAGGCGATGATGAAGAGTGCGTTCAACCAGCCGTTTCATATGGATGTATTTACAATATACGCTTATATTTATACATGTACATATTGATATGCACATATCGATATGTACATATCAATATGTACACAGGGAGAACTGCTCGAGATTGATATATTTTTAGCGTGAGAGAGTCTCATTGTATCCAAAGAGCTCGGTGTGATATTGAAGGCGAATACAATGGAACGACGAGAGAGAGAGAGAAAGAGAGAGAGCTCGTATTTCGCATCGAAAGTTTTTTCCCGCTTTGTACCTACAAGAATAAATGTTTTTTTTTTTTTTACTTTCTGTCGAGATTCGCCCCTCGATGCGTGCATATCGAGACTCTATTTTTTGTTTTTAATTTCTCATCGACAAAATTATATGAATAACCTAATTATCAATTTATCGCCAAGCATTTATCGGCCCCGCTTGTTAATCGAAGAAGGAATAAAAAAAAAAAAAAACAACCTCGTCCCTCGCGCTTATCTTCGTCGGTAAAATCTCACGCAATGGTACGAAAAAATTTCGTAACAAAAGCCATAGAGATCTCGAAACGAGTTAACAGGATTTTTTGCTGTATATGCAAATTCCCCTAGATGTCATTGCGTGATTAAGACTGTCGGCCATTTTGAAAATTCGTTTCACACGCCAACGCGGCAATTGTGGGGGAGTTGTGTCCTCTAAGCGCGTAAATATATTATCCGTTGGTCAATCTTTTTTTTTTCTCGTCTTTTTACGACTTATATTTCTCGACGTATTATGCGTCAATTGATATGAATCTTTCACGTTACGTCCACATAGATATTTGCAGTATGCATAAATAATATGTGGGCATTTATTCCAAGTTTTCGATCCTTTTGCCAAATCGATTAGTTAAAAAATTTCGCCGCTAGGGGGTAGCGCGTAAGAAAACCATACAGAGGCTTATCCCGATTAATGGCCGGTTTCTTCATCTCTGGTTATGTTCCAGTTAGAGTTATCCAACAGATATCCTATGCTTTTAGCATGGGTTATCTGGTGGATAACTCTAACCGGAACATAACCAGAGGTGAAGAAACCGGCCATAAAACGTGCATTCGTTTTTGTTTACACGCGCGTTTTTCCGAGCTCTGCCCGAGTTACGTAAAAAGCGAGGTAAAAAGTGTACAGTGAACTATTGGAAAGGTGCGCGTCTTTCTGGAATTTTCCTCCGTCCGAGGTTACGACTCGGGTTTTCGGCTTCAAAGTGTGCGATAGTATATCTACGATTAAGTTTTATGCGCGTGTGTCGGTTCGTCGCGAGTTACCTATAGAGCTCTCTCTCTCTTTCTCTCCTCGACGGGTGACAAGTTTTTCGTGTGAAGCGATGATTGCCGGGGTCATCTCGTTTCTCGACACGCGATCAAACGAGCAGCTAGCGGGAAGGAGAATGAGAACGATGGATCGAGAAGAGTGTTAAGGGAAGTACGTGAGATATAATCCACTATATATATATATATATATATATACTTGCATGCTGGCTGAAAAAAAAATAATTAAAAAAAAAATTGACAAAAAAACTCGTCAGTGAGATGGATCGAGAGAGAAAAAAACGAGTGGAGCGGGGGAGGGGGATAGCGGGATTCAAGAGCTCGTTCCATCGCGTTTCGACTTGTTCCTACGCGCTTCTCCCGATACTCAATGTACATAATGTGTGAGGCGTTTCAGGTCTAATCGACCGCGAGCAATGATTCACGAAATTTTTTTTTTTTCCTTTTCTTTCCTTTTTCTCCGTCTCTCTCGAGCTGAGATTGGTTCTCGTGCAAGTTTACAGAAGAAGTGAACATTTTTTTTAGGTATGCGCGAAAAAAAAAGAAAAAAACGGCGCGTTGAGCTAATTTATTTTTCACTTTACATTCTGAACGAAATTATAAGTTGCCAAAAATCACGTCCACATCAGAGTACACTCCGGGGGGGGATTCGATCTTGTTACTTTTCAAGACAATATTTCAGATTAAAAAAAAAAAAACATAAAGCAGTGAAATTTACCGAACTTGTTTAGGACAATTTTTTTACCCCAGTAAGCTAGAAAATTATACTTTGGGAAAGCGAGAGTTTCACGCACGAGGGTGGAAAATATCCGCCAAGATATTCGTGCGGAAGAAAAGACACATATTTTACGATCTTGGGAGTTTCTTCCTCGCCAGATGGCGCGTTCTCTCGTTTCACCGGGGAAAATTCGTCAATAATCCCAAGAGAGAAAAAAAAAACAAAAAAGAAACGGCACGGTTTTCAAAACGAGACGGTCGACTTAGCCTGAGGGCTTCTTCCTCTTTCTCTCTCTCTCTCTCTCTCTCTCTCTCTCTCTCTCTCCTTTCTGATGCAATGAAGGAGGAAAAAAAAATCACTTTTTTTTTCTTCTCATAATATACTTATAGTCGAGAGTCGCACGTTTCACGTTCGGAACAATAAAACTGAAAAACATTTCACGTGTGTACTGAAACGTCGTCGTCGAGGACGCACACGCATGTGTTTATATTGTATTTTTTGTCTGTTTTTGTTGTTGTTTCATTCTCAATTCTCGTAGTAATCCTCGGTGTATTCACATTGCTAAGTATAGAAAATCTCGGACATTCAAATGTCTCCATCGGTGAATTGCAGTATAATGACAATCTTATAAATATTCTCCAGGAAATCGATGACTAAGAAATGCAATTTTGTTGCTCGTCGATGCATGTTGTTTTTATTTTATTTTATTTTTTTATATTTACGATACACTATACGTATATGCTAAATGGGAAGAAAAAAAAAGCACACGTATCGTGTTTCGCCCAACACGTCCCGGAAGGTTATTTCTATTTTGTTTTTTTCCATTTATTTATTTATTTTTTTTTTTTTGCATTTAACCTTTTGGCGACTCAAAATTTTTTACGGTTTGTCACAGCGTGTATGACCCTATATATTGGCTGCCTCGGCAGGAATCTCGCAATTATTGTTATTGTTCAATCGAGACCTCATAAATATGATAATATAAGGCAATCATTATAATTGCATAATGAGACGAGTGAAAGAGGAACAAGAGTATCCCTCTACCGCTTTATATATATATATATATATATACTCTGCGTAAAAATTGAAATGTATGATATATATATATGCAGGCATTATTTTTTGGTCAAATTAGTTTTTGTTTATTTTACAAGACCGGATGCGTGAGCGATTCTTATCAACAATTTATGTTTCATCGATCGAAGAAAATTATGAAAAAAAAAAGAAACATCGAATCAAATAATCATATAAAATGATTCGTGAATTCTATATTTCGAAATCTGATGAGAATACACGACAAAGAAAAGACCTTGGGTCTTATCTAGTCCGTCATTTTAATAACTCAGCTTTCTACTCCAGTGAGTGTGCTGAATAAACAAAAAAAAAAAAAAAACGTGTCCTACTAACTTTTTATACATGAGTTCATATCAATGAGGCATCGTTTGCCACTGCCACACATACGCGTGCTTTTAACACACAGAAGCATCGTTGACGAATTATAATATTCCAGTTTCGGTGAATCATAAAATTTTCCGAACAACTTAATATTTTTTTCCGATCTTTCGAAATAATGATTCACATATCCGTTGCGCCAATCGTTCATTTTTGATAGCTCGTTTAATTCGTTGAAAGATATTAACCATCGATTAAGGTAGTATGCGCACAACTGTGGGCGGGGAATAAGCGGAAACGTTGACGCGGGTGAGCGCGGCGAGCGAGGGGCACGCATGAAACAAGAGAGAGAGAGAGAGAGAGAGAGAGTCGGACCGCTCATAATTCGACGCACGCGAAAAATTTCCCTAAAATCGATCATATTTCATGTCAAAAGGTTCGGCAACCCCCATTTTTTTAAAATGGAAAGTATGTAATCGTGATAGTTTCCTGAAAATTTAACAGTTTTAATATATTGATCGTATCTAATCGTGAAAGATACGAATTTCTGCCTCAAAGTTTTGCGTCAGCCCGGAATTCGGGATATATGGTGTGGGATAAATATGTGTGTGGATTTCACGAATTAATTACTCGCGTAAAGAGTCGGTGACCCACATTGAAATTTTACAGGCATTATCTTATACACTTCTGCTACGCCGTATAAAAAATTCAGATTTTCATCTAATCGTTAAGTTCGTGCGCGTACTACCTTAACCCAATACGTATTATCGTTAACGAGTCATTGTTTCGAAAACGTGAGCCTCTGTGGTTTTTTCACGAATTTTCGAGACATCGTGCGATCGAATTTATATGTCTAAATTATCCCCACGGCATATGATTCAACGACAGTACCTTCTTTTTGACAATTTACCGAAAAAAAGCATCCGTGTGTGCTTTGAGAAAAAATTGATAAGCTTGAAAGGATAAAGAAAAAAAAAAAAAACAGATTTTGTCAAATCAGCGCTAACGTCACACCTAAAAATTTGAACTTTGTTCGAACAATTTTCGAATTACGAAAGCGTGTCTTGGCTATTCGTGGCCAAAAATCTATTCAAAGATCCAAGATCTTCCTCGACGTGTTGTCATACCCAGTTTCCCCACAAGCTCCGATTTTCCAATTAAATTTTTCCTCCATGGTTCGAAGCTACCAAGCCAAAAGCACATCGGTGTGTTGCGTCAGGTATAGTGGGGGTTTTATTTTTTATTTTTTCTCTCGTCGTCGAGTTTTGCCTCACCGGCAGCTTAGGTCTCGTCATTTTTTTTTTTTTTTCACCGTGTTTTAACGACTCTATATATACTGCTCGATATATCCAGGGCACATCTTATATATGCCTATATACACATATCCCCCTCTTGTGTACACAGCTCGGACTTGGTGAACCTGTGTAAACCTTCTACGGTAACCTCACCCCCTTACCGTTTCATCGGACAAAGAAACGTGTTCGACCGTGCTTCGGCATGACGAAACTTCGCTCTGCGTTATACTCATCCAACACTCTCTCTCTCTCTCTCTCTCTCTCTCTCTCTCTCTCTCTCTCTCTCTCTCTCTCTCTCTCTCTCTCTCTCTCTCTCTCTCTCTCTCTCTCTACCCCGTTGTTCCTAAGCTGGAATATTCGCCCCTCTATACCTGCCACGCAATGTCAATTTTCTTCATTCCTATGACAAACATCACCCCCTTGTACTGACAATGATTAATAATCACGATAATACCGAATTATTATTATTATATATATATAATTTTTTTTTACGCATATGTACCTACATATACGATCGAAGTATCAAGGGAATCAACGAGATCGCCTTATAGCCAAGTTTCGCGAGCATCAAGCGTGAAATTGGTTTTGTATTCCGAGATAAATAAAAGAGTTGCGGCCACGACTATTTTTATTCTCAATGTCAGACAATTTTTTTTTTTTTAACCTCTTAATCTCTTATCGATCGATGGTAATTCGGATAATGAGTTGCGCCCATGTACAATGTACGGAAAAAAATAAAAATAAAAAGCATACGACAACGACGTTATTGATGATGGGAGAGGACGAGAGAGAGAGAGAGAGAGAGAGAGAGAGAGAGAGAGAGAGAGAGAGAGAGAGAGGGTGCCCAGGGGTTAACAAAGAGAAAATAAGTTTATTTTTTCGGGGATATAAGAGCTTGAGGACGACGACGATGATGAGAGAATACGGAGGTCGTGATTGAGAATAATATCGGGCTCAAGATCTCGTACGTATCTAATAATATCACTATCGTGTACTTCCTGTTTGTTTCGTACTCTCAGCCCATATATAAAACGATTGATGCGTTGAATAATACGAATGGTCTAATGATGAAAGAAAAAAAAGTCTCAACCCACATCACTCTACGCGTGTTAAATCGCTTGAGTTGGGCCCCTTTGTTCGTTCGCTGTCTTTCCACGAGATATTCTGGCCTAAATCGACGAGTCCCCCGTGATCTCTCTGTGACCCTTTTGGTCGTTGTTACAGCCTTGGTAGAGTCGTGCAGCTTTTTTGGTAGATTTTTTCTAACCAAGCCGGTGTTTTATAATGATTGAAAAACAAAAAAAAAAAAAAATTCCCGAAATTAAAGGTCGGGCGTTGAAAGAAAAATGTGCTAAAATTCACAAATATCCTGTCTCGGTTATGAAAATTTTTGAGAAAAGACAACAATCGAAGACGAACTTTGTCAGACGCTGGATTGTGAATTAACATTTTTCATATCGACAGGATTTTTTGCGACTTTTTGCAATTTTTTTCCAATTGTCAACCTTCCGGTTCGTGTGGATTATTTTTTGAAAAAAAAAAAATCAATGGTATTGATTTTTTTCAATCGAATAAAAGCTGGCTAAAAAAACTTGTAAGCAAAAAAAAAAAAAAATTGCACGGCTTCTAGGATTTTAACAACGATGTAAAAAATTGTCGACTAAATCTCAAGGGATGGGTGAGGGTCATGGACGTGTCAATGCGAAGTGAAATGCCTCGTAGATGTGCTCATGCATAATGGGAGGGTCGTATACGTTATAGAGTCAAAGAGGACGACCCATTTACGACAAGGGGCTTTCTTGTTTTCCACCAACTGTAATATACACGCCGGACACAACAATTCGTCATTCTGATAAGGGAGCAATATCACTGACAAGCAATTCGTGTATTCTTGGAAAGGTTTTTTTTTTTTTTAATTTTTATTCAAACACTTCGAATTTTTTTTTTTTTAATTTCACGAGTTAATACGCGTATTATGCACGTTCTCAGAAGCACGTAACCTCTCTCTTTATATATATATATATTTCCTCGAACGAAATTTTTTTGTTGGACAATATTAGAACGTGGCTGATTAATAATGCATTGATTGAATTTTATTAACACGATTTTTGTACTTCGACACAAACGCGCATTTCGTAGTACATACGTGTCGACTCGACCGAGACGATCGTATTTTTTTTTTTTTCCTCCTTTATCGAATGTGTCGTGGTCATAAATTTCATGAATTATACACGTGGTGCTTGATCATCGATCACAATACATTCGTGACTCAATTTTCTAAAGGCACGTCCGTCACTTTGATGTATTCGTTGAGATTCTCGTTTTTTTTCCTTTTTTTTTGTTTCTCCCTCTTAAATATCGGAACACACGCGTGTGACTATACGTACCGTCACGCCGTCTATTTTCTTCCCATTGAAATAGTAATCAATTCTTGAGAAAAGGGAGGGGGGAAAATACCCAAAAAACGGCGCCCAGTTTATATAAAAATAAAAATAAAAAAACGAACAATAATAAATTTGTTTATTCGATACAAGAGAAAATGAATTACACGTGGTCTGGCCACTTAAACGTAGTAAAAAAAAAACGATTGAATTGATATCTGTGATTCTTTATGCATGTATATAAAAATGCCCTCAATAGTTCCCATATTGCTGTTCATTTTGAAAGCTTGTCACTGCCATTTCTCAGTGAATTGAACTTTTTTTCGAAAGAAACGATGACTCTTCACGCTAAAAGCATTGCATTTTTTTACTTGTAAAAATTATAGTGAAGAAACTTCGCTATAATATCTATACATATAAATATATATATACATGTACATGCATGTACATAAATTGGAAGTAATCGAACGATATACTCGAGGCTTTCACACACCTGTGCAAGTCAGTAACTCCAAGCGTTTGATGTGTCATTTGGCATATTTATTAAATATATGTATATATGGGGTATTTCATGTTGAATCGGAAAATGTATGAAACTTTGGAATTTGCAAATTGGTGCTTTCGGAAAAAAAAATTAAGAGAAACAGCCTTAAATATTGATAAATTAATCATATATTTTAAATACAAATTATCAATTTTAAAAAAATAATTGCAGCTAGAAAGATTTTTTTTATTTTAATTTCATACTCGAATATTGACTGCTGAGCCCTCAGAATTATTTTTGGCCACCTAAATCATATTTTAAACTCCGAATAACGAAGGTATCGAAGAAAAATTATAAAAACATTAATCTTTCATCGATCGTTATGATATGAATCTATACTATTCCTTACATTACTTATACCAGCACGATTCCAATCTTCAGAGGCCAGTCCAAATATATTATTTTTCCAAACAACATTTTATGGTCGAAATTTCAGATAAATTGATAAAGTTGAACGATTATAATCAAACATTTTGGTTGATAAGGATTTAAAATTGGTTTTCGGAAAAAAAAATCTGTCCTAGTGTTTTTGATTTTTTATCGTCTCGGCCGTGACAGTACTAAAATTTATAAAGAGTAAACAAAAAATGTCGAAGGAACCTGTCGAACGAAAAAGCCCCTATATGTATATGTACATTGGACTTGAAGACAAAATTCATTTTTCTTTTAAAATTGGAAAAAAATGTATTATATTTTTCAATCTTTTATTCGTCGAGCTCTCATGAGTCATATGCACGTATATAGTATTATATATATATGGGGCATTCCAAGTCAAATCACGTGGTCAATGTGGTCATCGGCCTGACTTCCTCGGATTCAGTTGACGAATTTTTTTTGGGTATATTTTTGTTAAAAAAAAGGTTATTTTTTCAGATTTTTATCACTTGTCATACCCCTTAAAATAATTTTTTTTTCCCATAACTTTTGAGTAAAAATAAATTAGGCCCAGGCTCAAAATTCTGAAAGCATTTTCCATAGAATCTAGGAATAAAAAAAAAGTATTTAATCGTAGTTAGAGAGTGGGCCGACGATAATTTATATTTTTTTTTTAATTAAAGAAAAAAAATTATTTTTCAAATTTTGAAAAATTAAAAATGTCAATCATAGTTTATCGTAGAAAAAAAAAAGAAGAAAAATAAAATGTCTTGGTAAAATTTTTTTTTCTCATACTTTGATAGTAAAACGCTGAAAAATTCGCCCAATAATTTAATTTAATTTTTATTATTGAGTAAAAATAAATTAGGCCGAGGTTTAAAATTCTGAAACTTTTTCCATAGAATCTCGGGATAAAAAAAAAGTATTTTTATCGCAGTTAGAGAGTGGGCCGACAATAATTTATATTTTTTTTTTAATCAAAGAAAAAAAAATTATTTTCCGAATTTGGAAAAATTTAAAATGTCAACGATAATTTATTGTAGAAAAAAAAATAAAAATAAAATGTATCTTGGTAAAAGTTTTCTTTTTCTTTTTTTTTCTACAATAAACTAACGTTGACATTTTTAATTTTTGAAAATTTGGAAAATAATTTTTTTTCTTTGATTAAAAAAAAATATAAATTATTGTCGGCCCACTCTCTAACTACGATTAAATACTTTTTTTTTCTTCCTAGATTCTATGGAAAATCCTTTCAGAATTTTGAGCCTGGGCCTAATTTATTTTTACTCAAAAGTTATGGGAAAAAAAATTATTTTATGGAATAAAACGAGTGATAAAAATCTGAAAAACTTCGCCTTAACCTTTGAAACTTTAACCAAAATAGTCCCAAAAAAAATTCGTCTACTGAATCCGAGGAGGTCAGGCCGATGCCCGCATGATTTGACTTGGAATGCCCCATACATGTTTTTTTTAATTACGATTCGTGAGACGACAGTCATAAAAACTTTTATACGTTAGTTACGAAAGCGTTTTTGCTGATTCAGGTAATTCGGAGCGTTTATCTTTATCATAGTTAAGGTAGCCTGTGACCACGATTTTTTGTTTGTTTATGCTACATACAGTGCATAGAATAAAAATAAAATGTTTCAGGGATTGAAATGAAATTTCAAATGCAATTTTCTTTGAATTTTTTTTTTTTTTGTTTTTCTGTCTAAAATAAGTAATAAGAATCACCTGAATTATTTATCAGTTTGAAAATATTCATAATGTGGATTGACTATATTTTAAAAAAATGAATGATGCGAGTCACCTGCATTTATCCGTTGACAATTTGAAAAAAAAAAAAGAGGCCACGCAGCAGCGGAGTTTGAATCAGTTTATGTCACCGTACTATAACTATATATTTGTAGGAAAAACAATCAATTTTTTCATTGCACTATTTTATTGATCGAATGCAATAATTTACAATTTCGTCGCAATATATTTTCAGTTGAATCTGGAATTACGTAAGTATAAAGTACAATGCATTAGCAGCGATCGATAACGGAGCGTGAGAAATTTGAGAGTCGAGTTAACGATATAAACTTAGATTATCTATTGAACAGTTTAATATAAATCGTACTCAAAGTATCGTGCCCGAGCCACGTGACAAATCATCATATCGTACATTATTCTAGAACTCAAGATTTTTCCCGTGTCCCATCATAGTTGAATCGCATCGGCAACAGCGCAATTTATTACGAAATTTTCGATACGCATCATCGGAAAAATCGAATGTGTGCCGCTAAATCATATGAAAACCACGTGAAAAATCGTTTTTGTAAAAGATAATTATTTTTCTCGTGCATTTACTTGTAAATCTTGGAAGAAAAAAAAAAGTTCCTGCAATTGTACCACTTTACCGAGATGAACTACAAATTTCTCTGACCATTGACGACCAACGTTTTGAAGATCTTAAATCAAAAAGTCAATCAGCCATTGAGTCAGGGAATGCATCCCTGAGCAAAAAACCAACCAGAGATCACAGAAAAATTCTATATAACGTGAAAAAATCTATCTCCAAATAGTTCAGTTCACACGAAATCTGGTAGCTTGAAAAGATAAAAAGAGCTCAAATGTCAGTCAATCTATGTCAAAGACATGCTCCGGTTGGCTTTTGGACTCGTAAAAATTAGGCTTTTCTTAAAAAAAAAAAAATATATATATATATATACTTTCTCCCCGTTATCATATCTCAATGATCCGAGACTCGTCAGATTACTATGGATCGTCCATGAATCTGAGCTCTCGTTTGTCTGGTATTCGAGAATTTCAAATCCCGCGCTTGATCGCTGCTGCACGAGGCAATTACGGACGAGGTTTGCGCAATTTCCGTGCAATCGAATCCATTCGCGTAGTTATTGTCATCGACGTAGGAAGATCTGGAGGAACGAATACTCGATCTGTCCGAATAACCCGAGTCCAGAATTGTCGTATCGCTGAGCCGCCAGGGTCTGCTGGATTGACGATCGTCCGGCATGTAACTGGTGCCCCATGCGTTGATCGCAGGCCGATAGGAATAAACTTTTCCCGGACAGTTCAACCGATCTATGGGACTGATAGAGGGTGAGGTGAATCCAGGGCTGTTTGCCGATAATCCCAGCTGTATGCTTAAAAATGAGCTAGTTCTTGGTAAATCGCATTCGGTAACTTTGGTCCAATAAACGGAATCTTCGTCATCCTTGGCCAGGAACGATGAATCATTTTCTGTATAGCTATGATTTTCATTTTTTTTGCCATGGTCGTTGCTTGTGACGAGGGTTAGATCACTGCTTTTATGGAGGTTCATGTTCCAATCGAACGTCGTGTCGTAATTATGCTTAATCGTTGGTGATCCATTATCCGTATCGCTGCTGCTGCTGCTGCTGCTGCTGCTGTCACTGTCTTTGTAGGATATCGATGTCGATATCGCCGGTGATTTAACATCGTCCTCACTGGCATTCTCACTTTCGTTAAAAGCATCGTCCTCCGTGCAACCTTCCTCGGCATAATCGCGATTCTCGATATTCTCCAATGCCCTCATGACTTTCTTCGTAAAATTTACGTACGTCGATTGAGGCGAAATTTTGCATCTTTCGTTGAGCATCTCGACAATCTCGCTGCCCAGACTCTTGGACAGTACGGATGATTCATCGTTCGCGAGGTTTTCCTGAAGCATCGACGAATCCGTGTCGTCCGTCGAGGATAAGCATGATTGCGAATCGTAGCTTTTCTCGAGAATCGGCGGAAGCAGGTTCTTCGGTCGGAAGCCGATCAGTGCTCTCGTCGGTGATGCCCGTTTGACTTTCGGGAATTTTACTTGCCAGGAGTCGCAATTTTCATCCGACGATATTGCGATAGATTGCTTCTCAAGCGAACATTCCGATTTTGATAGCTTGCGGTTCATCGACGATGTCTCGTTGTTATCGAAAATCGGAACTAACGAGTTTAACGATGATTCTTTATTCTGCACTTCCGCTGGTGGTGTCTCGAAGGCGGAAACGTCGATTGTATTGGATGACTCTGATGCTTCATTTTGATCTTCTTCCTTGGATTTCGCGTCTAAATCGGTAGTGTAAATTCGAAAGATCGTCCTCCATGCTTTTTCTCGTTCTTCCTGCGCGTCGGACTTCCTGTCGGATCTGCGAGCTCGCAACAACGCTGACTCGATACGCGGTTCGTCATTTTCCGCGCTGGCCGTAATCGCGCGGACAGACGAATCAAACATCGCAAATGAGATCGATGATTGTCTTTGATGTTTTTTGCCAATTGTCGCGTTGAAATTGGATCCTGAAACATTGGAAACGAGTGATTCATGTGGCTCCGTAGCAGCGGTTGTCTTGAAATTCTGAACAGCTGGAAATTCGTCACTCTGTGTTACTTCAAATTTTAGCTCCGTTCGCATCCTCGTTTTAGTTTTTTCCGTTGAATTTTCATCGTCGATCGCGTCGTGGCAGCTCTCGGTATCGTTGCGTCGATACTTTGTGCTTGTGAAATTTGTCACGTACAGTGAATCTCCGTCTGTGTCAACAAACGTGGTTTCGGGCCCATCGAAATCCGTTATCATGAGACACTTTGAATTTTCGAATCGTTGCGAGGTCGTCTGACTTTTCGCTAGCGAAACTTTCGTTTCGGATCGGAACAGCTTCTCGATCGGTGATATTCGATCTGTTTCGTTTTTGGCGGAGCTTTGATCGCCACTCGACGATGGTTTTATCTCTTTTGCCGGGAGGCCATCGCGAGAAACTAGAAAAAAAAAGAAAACGTGATTGTAATTATAATTATCGGGTTGTAAATAATATTTTATGTTTTACATTTGTAATTGTCAAAAGACGGATTTTTCATTTTACCCGTTGAATCTGCCGATTGCTCGATGGTCGTGCGGATGACCGGGCATTCTTTTACCGGCATAATTTTCCATGATGGCGGTCGCTGATCTATCGGTGTATGATTCGAGAGAATCTTGGGTGGACGCGAACTCTTGTTGAGATACCAATCCGGTATCGACAGCTTTTGCAACGAACGCAGTACTCTCAGTTCGTTCTCGGTCATTGGTCGTTTCTGTTGTTTCATTATTTGTACACATATATATATATATATAAATATAAATAATATAATTTATTCGGTTCGGTAAAGAGAGGTGCCCGCGAGAGTGAAAGATATATCGATGCACCCCTGCAGTTGAAAATGTTTTGTTTTGTTTTTTTTTTAATTTTCAGCGCTCATACAGGGTGTCCAATAGGAATGTGTGAAAACTAATCGAATCTCCCCTCCCTCTCTAACATTGTAAGGAACCCTGCGTTTCAGAAATTTGTACCTGAGACCTGTCAGTTATATTCTAGCTGTGGTAGAAAGCGGACAGTCTTCTTAAAAATGAGTGAGCTAACTATCGAAGAAAAAGTTTTTCTCATTGAATGTTATTATTCAAGAGGGAAAATTTATAGTGAAGCGTTCAGAGGCTTTCGTACGAAGTATGGAAGTAAAAAAGTCAGAAGCGAAACTACTCTCAGAACGTAAGAATTGAATATTTTTTATATCAAGGTTTATGAACAATCAGATCTAGAGATCTCATGTTTCAAAATTTTTTAGATTGTAACTATTTTTTTTTTTCCGTTTGCAGAGTAATCGATAATTTTAAAGAGTACGGAACATTACAGGACCGTAGAAAAGATTTGTCAGGCCCTTCCACCTCGGTAACTACAGAGGAAACGATTAAAGCAGTTAAAGACTATTTTGAACAAAATCCTCAGTCTTCAATCCGTAAAGCCGCTCAAGCTTTAAAAATAAGCAAATCGTCGTTGCACAATATTCTACGTCATTTTTTGAAAATTCTAATGTGGTGATTCAAATGGCTCACATTTTGAAAATATTTATCATTGATTTTGACATTTTTTTTAGTATTTCCTTAAATATAGAATTTTTTCTATGGAAACATCGTTTTTTTGTAATAAATTGACATAAAATAAAAATGACAACTCTCTTCTATTAAAAAAAAATTCCACTGATCTGGTTCCTTTATTTATTGCAAAATACCAATTTATTAGTTTTCACACCTTCCTATTGGACACCCTGTATATTATTGGCTGGAAATGTTATGGAAAAATGTTATCTTTTAGGCTTGCATTTTTTTTTTTGTAGATACAGGCATAACCGGTAGGGTCGTACTCGATTTTTCGTTTTCAGTGCATTCTCTAAGAGAATTCGAGAATACCGAAGTTTTAATTCGAAACCGAGGCTTAATTTTATAAACGAAAGATTTTGTAATCTCGCCATACCTGCTATCCGCCATTTTGAGAAAAATAAGTTGATGTACGCTCGATGGGGGAAAATAAAAAAAAAAATCTGTATCTCAAAATTTATCGATCAAAAATTCTGCAGCAAGTGTATTTTTCGGATAGAGATTTCTTAAAATTTCGATAAACGATACACAATGGATTTTTATTCAATAAAATCGCCGACAAGAATATGCTTATCTTCGATATCTCGATATTTGCCTTTTTGAAATTGCAGCCAATTTCAAAGGTGAGAAATCGTCGAATAAAAAAAAAAACAATTAAAAATACTTTTCTGTCGAAATAATTGTGAATAGTCGATCAAAAATTACATCAATACAACATCATGGAAATAGTAATAACTATATTCACGATCGTTCTCACTTAAACGAATGGTGTCGCATTTCCGGTCAATTATATTTTTTAAAAAGTCGCATAATCCAGGGGGGGGGGGGGGACTGGTGGATCACGAGACGAATTTTCTAAACAGAACTAGTCGAGCGTGTACCATTTTTTTTTTTGTTATTACAGAGATTGGAATTTTCAAAAATTACCGATCGATTTGCCAATATCTCAAAAGTTGATCAGTGCGAGACACAATTTTTAAATCCATCGAATTTTTGAAAATTCATGTCCTTCAAAGATATTTTTTGTCATGCAAAAAAAAAAGTGTACGAACAGTGAACCGCCCCGAACCTCAATCTTCATTCAGCTCAGGGATTTCTGAGAGCCACTTTCGATAAATTTGACTAAAAAAATAACTTACACGCTCACCCTGACCAGAACCGGCTGATTGAAGCATATTTTTCTTTATCCATATAGCCCGCAGAGTAACTTATTTATCTTTTTTTTTTTTTTCCACCTTATAGTGCTTCACTTCCGTAGGATATATACACTAAAAAACGTATAAATATTTTTTCTCTTCTTTTCATTCGCGGTGCGGAATGCTTCGTCGACGTTGAAACTTCTCTCGCACGTTTGACGCGTTCTGTGGTATACTGAAATTAAATTCTTCCAGGCTAATTGTTAAAACGCGACGCAAAGTGCGAATCAACGGTTATCGATGGTGAGGGAACATGTATGACCAATAGCAAACTCGGATTTTCATCCGCCCCAAACTCGAAAAAGCCCTTATTCGCGGAGATGGTAATGCTCGTTACCTGAAATTTCACGCTGTCGATTAAATTTGACTACCTGCGAACGATTTACCCGAGTAAACGACTTACGAACGAGACAATTTCAATGTATACTTTGCTCTCGTAGCCTCGCGTCCCTTCAACCGTTGCCATGCGGAAACGATAATATTCGATTTTCGGGTTTTCGGATATTTCCATCGTGGCCAAACGGTCCCCGAAACACACCGTTGCCATAAAATCGTTTTTGCTTCTACTCGTCTATATACATTAATTTCGTGTATAGACAGAATTTTCTAAATGGCTCAAAATTCCGGGGTTTCCTATGCACCATTTCGATCTTCACTATTTCCTATAATCCTAGGCATACTTGAATAATTTTTTTTTTTTTCGATTGAAATAAGATGGAAATATGTCGAAAATTAAAGATAACGAGTGCTTGTAGATGTTCAAACGACAAGTTTTTTGTTTTGTTTATTACTAAAAAATCGGTTAATCGTAATGGTCACTCCGTAAACATCGAATTTGTGGATTCCCTGATGATTATCCTGGTGGTCATGCGTGTAAATATTATTTATAATGTACACAAGCCTGTCGTATAGCGACATTTCGTACGACACCCGCTGTACAAACGCCTGTCAGTCGCTCTGGCGGACACATGATTTCCGGTCGTAAAAAAAGCGTCGCAACCGCGGACAGCCCTCTTATATTTTTCAAAAAAATACCTGCCTATTATCAAGATTTTGCGAAATTCGAAAAATATTTTACCGCACGGAAAAAGTTTCAAATTGCAAATTTTACGAGATTGGTAATTGAAATTGTACGAGATTGCTACTGCTCTTATTGAGAGTATCATCGAGTTGTCGTATTGAATCGAGCAGAGTGTGTAATTGTGGTGTTTGTTTGATCACTTTTGGGTTATTTTCGTAAATACGTAAAAAAAAAAAATATATATATATATAATAATTGCAAAGCCCGAAATTTATACAGTATGACCTCCGAATAAGAACGCCCGGAATAAGAACGGTTCCCCTATTTCTCGTTCGAGCGCTTCCCCCACTCCGACTCGAACTCCGAGCTCGAGTCACGCTCGAGTTAATCGAAAAGGAGAGAGACAGAGCGAGTCCGAGAGCGTGGAGCGCGCGCCTGGTGGGGGTACCAGAAATATAGACAAAACTCTTCCCCTTGGGGGCTTTACCGTTCTTATTCGGAGGTCGGACTGTATTTATGCATTCGCCCTTCCGCACTGTACATATACATTAAAATAAGTACGAGTTTGTATGCTCGTTATATGCGGATATATACCTGCGATGAGTAAACTGAATCGCGTGGGGTATATAGCAAAGTAGATCTAACAATTGTACTCTCTCTCTCTCTCTCTCTCTCTTTCTCTCTCTCTCTCTCTCTCTTTCTCTCTCTCTCTCTCTCTCTTTCTTGATGGCTCTAATAAAGGTAAATTCTTGACACAGGCTCTCGAGCTTTGAGCATGGGAGCATTGAGGGAGGTTTCTACTTTGTTAGGCCAAAATTTTTTCGGTTTTTCACCAATTTTTTATCCAAAAAATATTTAATATAGAATTTTGATATTTGGGTATGTTTACTAAGCGGCCTTTATTGAACACGATAATATCTTTTAATTGGGAGCGGCAGGAGCCACGTATGTCGGTGCGCCGGTGATGATATTCTTCGCTCTCCCAAGTCACAAGTCCTGGACAGGTGATTCGAAGCAAAAAAATCAAACATATTTTTACTTTATACAATATTGTGTACGAGTTGAACTGAAATGACGAAGAAATATTGAAAAATTAAAAAATAGGCAGCGATCGAAGGGGAAGTTGAGTTTATTGCCAAAAATTTTTGCAGTTCTTTATTCATAAAATAAAAACGTTTGAATATTTTTGGATAGATCTGGTTCAACTTGTACAGAATATTGTTACAAAGTAGAAATATGTTTGATTTTTTTACTTCGGATCATCTGTCCAGGACTTGAGACTTCCGCAAGCGAAGAATATCGTCACCGACATACGCGGTTCCTCCCACTCACAATGCCATGTTTTGTCAAACTTTAAAAGATCATGCTTAATAAAGACCGCTCAGTAAACATACCAAATATCAACATTCTATATTTAATATTTTTCGCATTAAAAAATTGATGAAAAATCGAACATTTTTTGGTCCAAAAAAGTAGTAAACTTCCTTAAATTATGAAATTAACAGAAATCCTCTATCCTAAGATATAAACTACGAGCGAAGTAACTATAGTTAAATGACAGAGTATTATGAAAATATGGTTATAAATATATAACCGTAATTGCATAATACCTTGTGATTTGACTAGTTGCTATGCTCGTACTAGCGATGTGAAAGTCACGTGACCCGCGCCAGGAGTGGCGAGAACAGTAGCGCCGCTGGTATATTACAACGGAGTAAAGAGATATTAAAAATAAAAGGTTCAAGCCAAAATGGATAGCTGCATAACCTCAAAGTATCAGTTCCCAAAGAGAGTCGCACATAATTGCCATTAAGCCATTTAGGTTTGATTGGCGATTTCGATTTCGTTGACAACTGACAAGACACAGCACCAGCTGTGCTGAGAAGCCGAGCTCAAGTGAGGGTGATTTTCATAGTCGGGTCTTGAGACGAAGTGTATGGTCTTGAGACCGTATAAGCGCCCAATCTTTCACATCGCCTTACCCCTAACTTATGGTAGTCCTCGTGCTACAATAGTGCGAGAAAGTTTCATATGTACCACATGATAAAATATACACGGCCCTATAGTGGTCATATGCAGCGAACTTTTGATTGAGTCTGTACAGAAATATCTGTTACACATGGAACCGTGCATATTCATATACATTCATACCATAGAATATGCAGCTTACGCGTCGAATTTTCATTCATATTGCATTATTTTTGTGATCGTCGTTCGTAAACGAAACGGTTGATAATTTTGTTCTTTTTTCATAAAATGTGTCTTCTCCCGTCGACAATGTTTTAAATCATAATCTGGTTACGCGTTTAGTTGTAATATTAAAAAAAAACCGTGCTAGTATCAGAGGGTACAGCAATGCTTGCTATATGCTCTACACGTAATGGTTGCTAACTTTGACATTGAATATCTCGAGTTGAGAACGGTGTCAATCTGCTTCAAATTTCACGAGAAGTTTTGGGTATACTAGCATTCTCTTCGTCCACCATAAATTTCAACAAATTCTCATTATAAATGCATTTGCACGAGGACTGCCTTAACACAGCCCCGGTGCCCCTGGGACCCTAGCGCAATGTCTAGAATCCAGATTTTTTTTTTTTGCGTTTCTGCAATCTCTTTCTCTCTCTCTCCCCCTCCCCCTTTTTATACCCGCATATTTGGGAATTCCTTGATTCTATCGACTTTTTGAAAGTATAGGACTGGTCCTTGATTGATTCTCGATCGAACGGGGAAAAAAAAACAAACTGAAATATGTCCATGTTAGGCGTATAGTTACAACGAAAAAACAGAGTGGAGTTCCCGGGACCTCACTGTGTGAAAGACGTATGCAAAAAATAAGTCTGTTAGAGTGGTTTTGTTACCAAGCTTTGAAATGCTCGTCGTTCATGACCCTGCCTTATTCAAACGATGATCAAGTCGGGGTTCTGGTCCCAAACGTGCATAGTGCATATCACTTTTTTTTTATTATATATTTTATTTTATGGGCCTATACGCACCTTACAGGTGTACAGTATACCTATACAGATTTCCTTGCATGTCTTTTCACTACGAAAATTTTGGATATTCAAAAATATTCATTATTTCGCGCTAAAAATAATTGGATCACAGTGACGATGGACATTACAGCAGGTTCGTCTGTACGAAATCGATACTTAGGAAAAGAAAAATGTATCATATTTGTCGTACGCCTGTGTATACGTGCTGCATACAACGTTCAACTCTTTTGTGATGTAACGTCGAATGAGCTAGACGCTGAGTCAATTTTTCTTTGCATCAGATGTTTTCGTCGTTATATATATATATATATATATATATACACTCGAGTTTCGTCAGCAGGCACGTTCGAACAGCCGACTGACTGGCTAGTTCTATCGTTTTTTTTTTCCGCCAGCACAGACCTCGTACATTAAACACTTACATATACACCTTAGTGGCGTGACTCGATCTCCGTGACTCATTAACTATACTTGCTCGATTATCATTATTATGATTATTACACATGTATCGCTATACCTTATCGCCCGCCTCTAAAGACACACAACGCACTCTGCTCGATGCCTTTTTTCCCTTCTTGTTTTTTTTTTTTTTAAATTTCTTGCTCACAATCTTGACCACGAAATTGCGGAACATGCTTTATTCGGGCGAAAAATTAATTGAACCGATATATCCTAAAGAGAGAAAGAAGCCGACATTGTTTACGATATATTTCGTATATTTAATATCGACTTTTAAACTCCTCTGGATTTTCAATAAAACTCGCGAAGCCCGCGTGAATTGAGAAGCATATACGGTCGCCCGGGATAATCTCGCGAGTTATATATTCGATTCAAAAAAGCAATTGCTTCTCGATCGATTATCGCGCACTCGCGAGTGTATTGCAGTCATTAAAATTGTCCCAGCTGTGTGCGAATGACCAATTGCATCCTTCGCTATTATCGACATTCCTGTTTTTTTTTTTTTTTTTTAAATTCTCTAAGCGATTCTCATTATTCTGTCTTTATCGTGAAGAATCTTTCATCGTAATTTTCCGGATTCCGAATTACACGTATTATATACATCGCTAATGTAATATTGGATAGTAATTTTTCAACTTTTAAATATTCCAGTCTTGGATGAGTCAATGGGTTGATGATTAAACTTTAACTCGAGAAAGCAATAATAGAGATCTACGTAGATCAAATTTAGATCAACGCAGATCTAAACTTTTTGAAAATCTTTGATTTACGTAGGCTGCATTCGTATTGGGCGCTTACGCGCTTTGAGCGCTCACGCTTATACATGTACCGACTATTAGTTGAAAGCGCTGAAAGCGTGTAAAGCGCCCAAGACGAATGCAGCCGTAGATCACAATTGTACCTACCTTGTTCTCGATTGGATCCACCAAAATCTCCATTTGATCTACTCAGATCTATGTTAATCGATCGAGATTTAAGTATAGATAAACGGAGATTTCAACAAGAGAATAAGTCTGCGAACGTAATGTTAGATCGACTCGAATGTATTTTTTCTCTCTTCATTGTTGTATTTTTTAAATTTCAGTTATTATTTTTTTAAATGTCTTTTTTTCCGTGTATGCGTAAATCTACCGTTATAGATCTAGGTATATTCGATATTTGGATCTACGCAGATCAAAGTTGATCGTAAAAATAACTACATACGTGAATCTAAATTAAATTTATGCAGATCTAAGCGATTTTTTTCTCGGTAAATGAAATTTAACCTGTCCAGTACTTATCTCAAATTAGTACAATGACTCTCTCTCTCTCTCTCTCTCTCTCTCTCTCTCTCTCTCTCTCTCTCTCTCTCTCTCTCTCTCTCTCTCTCTCTCATTCTATCGGTAATACCATCGAGTATTTTTCGTACTGTTTATCAGTCCATCGAAATTATTTAACACGTGTACTCTCCCCTGAGCAGAATTGCTTCACTCTATATAATGAATTTAATCACGAAACTGTAAGTCTTCCTTCGATGACACAAAGAAAAAAAGAGAGAAAAAAATGGGGCTTGCACCAATATAGATCGGCCAAATGAAAATTCGTCAAGTCAATATTGCAATCGATCAGCTGACGGCCCTTCTCTCCTATACGAGAGTGTTGCGCGATACTTGTATGCGTGACAATCCAGAGTATTCATGAGAACTTAATACTGTTTGCCCCTATTATATTCCCGCACAATGTGACAAAATGATGAATATATAAGTGAGAATAATGTGTAAACGCACGATATCTGTATCTATTAAAAAAAAAAAAACTTTCCATAAGTTTGGATGTTCGTCAAGGTTAGATGACACACCGGCTTAGTTAAATATGATACGACGAAAAATCTAAATTATTTCTGAAGAACTAATGCAAAGAGTGCTGTAATATATCTTCACAGCTGTCGAACATGCTCCGATAACAAATTTTTTTCGCGTTATCGGTTATATTATAACTTTAACATAGTCGATCACTTGACTATTCTATATAACCATACGACCACGAGGATTACCTCATCATATCGAGCAGGAATTTTCCACTTCTCTGCTCGGTGGAAAATTTTCAAAAAATCGAGATTTCAAAAATTTTGCACTCGAAGCAACGAAAGAAATGAGTTCTCTTTTTCACTTTTCGGTATTAGTCTACTATGTATATCGATGGACTAATGCTAAAGGGGCGAATCGGTTATCTATATAAGCATAGCTTATACGCCCCTATGGAATTTAACCATCGATATATATATATTCGATCATTATATAATACATATAACATATATGTATATATATATATATATATATAATAATGTCGAGTTTTACTTGCACACCCCCTCTGGGGGGTTCTTACAAGGGTGGTGATTTCGTATACTTTCCGACCATCAACCGCCTGCTCCGACCATTATTATCACCACCTACTCCTCCTCGCGATCATACGTCTGCAGCCGCATCGCTCCTTCACCATTTTATCCTGTATCGCATTCGCCGAGGACGGAGGGAAACTGCAGAAAACCTTCCGCCGATACAGGTCGGAGTCTCCCTAGTTCCCCCCTGGTGGCCGCGCGAGTAAACTCAAGCGCGGTCTCCAGAGGAGACCTAAGCGAGCTCCTCCTTTACTCAGTGGGTAAGTCAGTGCACGGCTAAGCGGCCACCTTCCGAGCGATAAGAACCGCTGCGGGAGTCCTCCAGAGCCGTACCCCGACCACCCACCCATCACAGAAAGGTGTTTTTGGGCATTTGTTTTGGTGGGATCCGAACCCCGGGTTTGCAGATTAAACACAGAATAAATTCCATCGGTGTCGGCCGTGGGGCTCGAACCCGGGTCCGCTGCGTGCGAACCCAGAGCCTCGCCCACTAAGCCACTGCTCTCCCTTATATATATATATATATATATATATATATATATATATATATTAGATCGTTAGATTTCGCGATCGAAGAGCCCTCGGAAATCAACTAAAGTGAAAGAAAAAATTTTCTCGAGGCCCCTGCACACTTTATTCTCGCTGTTTCCAACCACCGTAGGGGACAATATATATATATATACATATATTTTTCCAATTCAAACGGAATGTTTTGAGTCTCGTTCAATCGGAAATCTCCCGCTGACCAGTTGTCCATATTTTACCCAAAATCCTATGAATCGTTGGCTGACATCTTTTGCTTTTCTAAATTTTAACGGATTTTTTAACCGTACGATTGACCACATGATTTGACAAATTTCAGTAAAGATAAACGAGGACCCTGGTCCTTTGTATATACAACAGCTACGAATATAAAACGACAATGCAATACTTAATCGCATGTTGGATGCTCCGTTCAATGGGAGTTTTTAATTTATTTATTTTTTTTACGACCATATATAGATATGGTAAGTTAAAGTGCAATAGGACGACCGATCAAATAATTTCCTCGTATGTAACGAACAAGAATGAGTTTACGAGAAACGGCGTTCTCACAATGAATCGTCAAATTGCGGTGAAGCTCGTAAAATTTTCCCCCGAGGGAAACAAGGAGGGAGGAAGAGCTCTCCGCAATTTTCACAATGCACAGACGAGAGAGAGAGAGAGAGAGAGAGAGAGAGAGAGAGTCTCGAATGATTTTTCCAACGAGTGTCTCTTTGTCTTTTTTTTCCAAGAGAATATTCAAAATATTAACATTAAAAATAAGAATTTTAAGCTAATTGCTTTAACGATACGAGCGATTAATTATTTTTGAAAAATATGTAATTCGTTGCGAGGACAATTATTCGAAGTCGGGGGAGAAAAAAATCTACCATTTCTATTTTTTTTTACAATCATTTTTATTATGCCACAATTGTTTTATGCACCGAAATAAAATTACTGAAGAAAACGTATACGTAGAACAAAAGACGTCTCGAGAATTCCAAAATTATCATACGGAATTCCATAGAGGGTGGGAAAGACAATCAATGATGTACATATAGCGATTCTATAGCAGAGGGCTCTTACCCCTACAACATACACGTGGACGTATTACTGAGCATATCGATCGTAAGAATATATATATATATATATATATATATATATATATATATATATATATAGGTGTGTTACGCGTTCTCTGTATACACGCGCGATTATATTATATTCACCGAGCAATTCTACATATGATAAAACGAATAGCAAATATTTTCGCATAAAGCTCGGGTCGATTTCTGTAATTTAATGATATTTCGAAATTCTATGTACTCTTGGCCGAGAGTCGATTATTCCAAACGAGTCGAGTGCTCACTAGACCTCTTAACACGGCCACGAGCACATAATATACCATGTATTGTATTATGTGTGTGTGTGTGTGTGTATGCATGTATAATGTATATGCATGTTTTTTTGCTACTTGAATTTATTCGTTGATTGATTAAAGATTGCGCGAATCCTCTATTCTCTTCTGCTCAACCGGGTCTCTCTCTGTACGTTAGAATACACAACACATACATATAATATAAATGTATATAGACTTTATGATACGCTGTTAGAGGCAACGAAAAATAGATATATATGTATGTGTATATATATCTACATGCCTCTAACAGCGTGTTCTAATGAGATTCTGAAAACGAGCGATTACACTCAGGCGTTGGCTGCCGGTGTATATAACCGCTAATTGCATCACCTTGGGGCTAGAGGAACCTTGAGAAAAAAAAAAAATACATTAACTCGTTTCTTTCTTTGTTGAAGGTCTAATTAATGTCGAGAAGCGTACGAAAGAAGTAAAAAAAAAGTTCTATATAGTTTTTTCACGTACCGAACGTTTTTGAAATTTTTACGAGAGATCTTGTCTTCTTATTATATCCTCTTGTCCATGTTAAACGAACGAATAAGGAAAATTACATAGGACGGCGCGTGGACCATATCGCAATTAAATTATTTTTTTCTTCGTTTTAATAATCGCGAAAGTCTAATAATCTCTACCGGGGATTCGAGCTTTAACCGTCATTGATACAAACGTCAGGATCGATAGATTTAATAACTTGGCGATTTATCAATGTTCAACTAATCTTAATAACTGTAGTTGAAGGTTTGCAGTGAATTATTACGTGATTGTGAGGCATATTACACCATTTTATATCTATGTATAAGGGTGACTCTATGCTCAATCGACTAGGTTATAATGACTTTTAATTTTTTTTTTTGACTGAAATTAATCGTTACACAAAACTGCAATGTCCAACAGGTCAATTCAATTACTTTGGTATTCAATACGTTGATAAACGACCATTGGGGAAAACTATAGTGATAGGTAGGTTAGGTATTTTCAAAACAAAAAAAAAATCTTGCAAATTGTTGCGGTGTTTGAACGTTTAATCCTCGAAAATACAGAATAGTATAGGAAAAGAGAAAAAATTAAACCGGTGCTGATCGACCACACGTATAAGATCATAAGATGATATATACGTGTCGAATAATCGAAAAGATTCTTCCAAAATGACACGTGTGCTTCCATCTACAAATTTTTTTCTCCAACAACGAGTGAGCCCCCGAAACGATGCATCATGGAGCTCCTCGAAGTACCATGATTTTACCCGTTGAAAATATTACTTATCTACCGTGAACATTGTACGGAGCGATTGTGCATACAATCTCTCTCTCTCTTGAACACACAGAGAGAGCCTAGCTGATAATTACCGAATCGACAACCAGTTTGAACGGTTTCTGCATTGAGCTTGTTCATATGATTATTTTTTTTTCCCATACCAATGGAAGAGTTATATTACCCCGAGTTCGTAGTACCCAATATTTCCGCGCGACACTAGCGACACAATCGATGACGAGGTAGACGCGCGGAGCCCGTTCAGTGCGGCTGAACAACAGAAAGTGCGGTTATACCGGAACGCGTTTAGTAATAATCGTGGCTATTTTTGTGTATCAATGGTGTAATTATAATAACGGTAAGTAAGTGTTTGAAAAAAAAAACGATATTTATTTTCTTTCATCGTTGGTGTTCGAGGATCGTTTTGTCGCGTTTTTCCGTCAACGAATGTTCCCTCGCGATAAATTTGTTTCGCGCTTTCGTTTTTAGGTTAGATCGTCCTATTATTCATTATATCGTTCATAAAAAAACGTTGCGACTGTTGTCTTACCGGATTTTTCGATAACGCGATTTTTATTCAGTGCCATTGATCAATCATGGATGCGGATCTTTACGACGAGTTTGGCAATTACATCGGTCCGGATTTGGCATCCGAGAGCGAGGACGAAAATGAGTATGGTAACGTTGGCGACGACGCCGAGGACAGAGATCGTTCGGACGAAGAAATTGAGGAGGATAAGGATGAGCTCAGAGATCATGCCGAACAGTCGTCCATGGCTGTTGTACTTCACGAGGATAAGCGATATTATCCTAGCGCGCTCGAAGTTTACGGTCCCGATGTGAGTACGCAATGACCATTCGATAATGATACGGAGAAGACTGAATTTCATCCGATTGGGTGTTTTTTTTTTTTTTTTTTCCAATACGTCTACTCATTGTTTAATAAAATAGGGAAATAATTTTTACGTACTTTCATGAATAATAGGGATGAATTCTTACGCATGTTTATTATTTATTTTATTATCAATTTTTTTTATTCATTTATGTTACTCGCGTCACCAGCCCGCTAACAAAAACTGAATTACGGTGGAAGCAAATATAATATAAACACATTTCTTTGTCGACGAGAGCACTTTATAGCATTTGCATTTGTGGATGAGTTTGAAACTTTTGAGTGTACTTTTTTTTCTCTCAAATTGTCCTTTTGCCCAAGAAAGTACGCATGCCCCCCCCCCCCCCTCCCTCAAAAGGTGTTTAAAATTTTTTTTTAAAACACGATAAACAAAACAACCCCTGTTCTGCTTTCCTTTTATTTCAATTTGTAGATCGTTATAAAGATGTAAGACAATGTGATGTTAAAATTTGCATCGTTGGAATGCAACGAAAATAGGTTTTTTTAAATTAAAAAAAGAACAATTTCCTGTATTGCTAACGCTTTTCCGGCATATTTAGGCACCAGGTCGCGAAAAAACAAACGAAATAAAGGTTTAAAGGTTTTTCAACTTTGAGACAATACTGGAAATGATTTTTTTTTTTTTTAAACCTATTTTCGTTGCATTCCAACGATGATAACTTCAACATCATAAGACAATACTATCCCATGCGCGAACACCGAGACTAGTTCTCAGGGTGCGGTAATTCTCTGTTCCCTTGCTCTTCTAGTATTGGTATTTCTTAAATTTATTCCCATAGGACAGTACAATGCTCAAAAGATTCCAGGAGGTTGGTCACCTTCGTGCGGGAGGTGAAAATCGGGAAATGGTCGCTCGCAAACATTGTAATACATCGAGAGCTGTTTTATTTTTATAATTTCTTAATAACTATGTGAACTAGGGTGTTTCACATTTAAAAAATTTTCGATTTTTTTTACGGGCAGACGCAAAAAATGCTTGTTCCTGGTCTACAAAGAAGCATCCAAAAGAGCGAGCACTGTAGCACTAGTTTTAGGGTCTCCGAAAACGATTTTCCGAAAAAAAAAAGTGAAAAATCGGTATTAGCACCCTTTTAATATGTACTGTTTCTTTTATGTTTTACAAACAATGAATTATGACCAAAAAAGAACATCTAAAGTGCATTACAGTGAAATGCTGACATGGAATTTCCAAAACCAGTGTCGTGAGGTGTTAGGCGCACGATTGGTCCAATTCAACCTTTCGAAGTCTCACCCTGTCCGGGCAGCACTGCCACATCTTTTAAACGTGGGGATCTGAAAAAAAAAAATAATTATATGAAAAGTTACAGTCAATTATACGAAATTTTCCAAATTTGAGGCACTATTTTGGAAAAAACTTGGTAAAAAGAATGAAACAATTCCCTCCATCGCATAATGGGGATTTTGATTCCAAGCAAAATGAATTGTTCTATCGGTGCTCCCAAAACCTTACGACACAGCGCCAAAAATATAGTTTCAAGAAAAACTAATTTGATATTTTTTACCAAACAGTTGAAATTTTTTATTGGAAAACCTTAACTGTTTAACTGTTGGGTAAAAAATATCAAATTAGTTTTTCTTGAAACTATATTTTTGGCGCTGCGTCGTAAGATTTTGGGAGCACCGATAGTACAATTCATTTTGTTTGGAATCAAAATCCTCATTACGCGATGGAGGGAATTTTTTCATTTTTTTTTACCAAATTTTTTCCAAAATAGTGCCTCAAATTTGGAAAATTTCTTATAATTGACTGTAACTTTTTACATAATTATTTTTTTTTTTTCAAATTCCCACGTTCAAAAGATGCGGAAGCGCTGCCTGAACAGGATGAGACTTTGAAAGGTTGAATTGGACCAACCATTTCTCTATAATGCACTTTAGATGTTCCTTTTTGGTCATAATTCATTGTTTGTAAAACATAAAAGAAACAGTAAATATCAAAGGGGTGCTAATATCGATTTTTCACTTATTCTTTTTAGAAAAATCGTTTTCGGAGACCCTAAAACTAGCGCTACAGTGCTCACTCTTTTGGAGGCTTCTTTTTAGACCGGGAGCAAGCATTTTTTGCGTCTGCCCGTAAAAAAATTGAAAATTTTTAAAATGTGAAACACCCATAATGCGCACGAAGCATTTGGCTCTTTGCGAACTTTTTCCCAAAGATGTGATGATTATCTGGTTCCATTTTCATTAAATTCTCATTATTTTCAACGTACTTATGTAGTATTTCATGAGATACGCACGATTTGGCTATGGTCGCTCATGTATGAGAGCACAACTTCAACAATTAATTACTGAAAAACTATGCAAATGAATAACTTGAAATTTTGCACAGAGTCGGTTATATCTATTCGCCGAGTATCGTCAATAAATTTAAACGAATTCTTGTGATTATGCGTCGGGTGGCCAGCCTCATTAAGCTTGAAAATGTCGTAACGCGAGGATTGATCGCGCGTTAATCCGTCGTATGAATCGAGAAAGCTGAGATCAGTGAAATTTTACATGACATTTGATCGGGACGTTCGTCCTTGCAGGTCGAAACGCTTGTCCAAGAGGAGGATGCTCAGCCTCTTGACAAGCCTCTCATAGCGCCGGTCAGAAAGCCAAAATTTCAAATAAAACAGCAACAGCTGCCCGATACAACGTACAGCATAGAATTTCTCGCCGACATGATGGACGCACCTCATTTAATTCGCAACGTTGTACTGTTGGGTCATTTGCATCATGGCAAAACGACCCTTGTCGATTGTCTCGTACGTCAGACTCATCCGAATATGCACAGCGTGACGGATGAAAAACCTCTCAGATATACGGATACTTTGTTCACGGAGCAACAGAGAGGCGTATCCACCAAAGCCACACCCGTCACCCTTTTGCTTCAAGACGTCAAGTCAAAATCGTATCTATTGAATGTTTTCGATACCCCGGGCCATGTAAATTTCTCGGACGAAGCTACGGCGGCCATTCGCGTCTCGGACGGTGCGATTATCGTTGTCGATGCGGCGGAGGGCGTTATGCTCAATACGGAACGTTTGCTTAAACACGCCCTCCAAGAAAAACTCGCTCTCACCGTTTGCATAAACAAGATCGATCGTCTCGTGCTCGAACTCAAATTACCGCCCCTCGATGCCTATTACAAATTACGTCACATCGTCGACGAGGTAAACAATCTTATAGCCATGTATTCCGAATCGGAGAATCCAATTTTCGTCTCGCCCGGAGCTGGAAACGTCTGTTTCGCCAGTTCCGAATACAACGTTTGCTTCACGCTAAAATCATTCGCCGCTCTTTACGCGAGAAATCATTCGACCCTTAATGCCGGTGAATTTGCCAAAAGACTCTGGGGCGATGTGTACTTCAACTCAAAGACGCGTAAATTTATCAAAAAACCGCCGCACAACACGGCGCAGAGAAGCTTCATCGAATTCATACTCGAGCCGCTCTACAAGATATTCGCCCAGGTCATCGGTGACGTGGACTCGACATTGCCGGATGGTAAGATATTTCATGGTATCTTTATTCTTCGGGCGTACAGCGAAAAATCCGAAAATTATTGAATCAAAGAAAACAAGTTTTTACGATCTTACGCAAAGCTACGGTCATTATGCAATTCGGTCGGTTCACGAAATGTATAAGCTATGAACGTAGAAAAAGTTTAATAACCGTTGACAATGCGCGGAAGGTAAATTTTACTTTGGTTGTATTTAATAAAAAATCTTATCCTACGAATGACCATAGCGGATGCTTGATAATGGTCATTATTTAAAAATTAAAATCGGTATTTTTGTTTTTTTTCGTTACACCTTGAATATTATTCAACTTTTGTCTCAATGAAATTATAATGAATCTTTCATCGAATATAATAAAAATTAAAATGAAACATGTTCTATGGGGGTTTTTGGGGTCGCTGATTACGAATTCAAAGTCCCAACGGCTAACATAAGTTTAGTATAAAAATCTCAGTTACGGTATTCGGTGAGACGTTTTCGATATTGTATCTTTTGAGATACGATTCGTAATTAGCCGGAAGAAAATTCGAGCAATTTCAGTAAAATAAGATTCTCTCAGCAGCCGCTTTGAATTTTTGTAATTCTGGGCTTTGGCTGCGTAATCAGCGAACCATAAAAACCCTTCAAATTGTACGTTTCTCGCTAATTTCGATAAATTGTCTCCGCCATATTGGATTTATCATTTTGAATTTTCTACTTGTGACTGCGGATTCGTAATAAACGATCCCGAGAACCCCCAAATATGATGCTACACGCGAATTCATCGATTCAAAAACCTTTCTACCGCCATATTGGATCAGTCATTTTGAATTATAAGCTGTTTCACGAGAATCCGTTTAATTTTTGAAAATTATTTCCCCCATATTGGATTATTCGTAATCAGCGATCTCAAAATTACTAAAATAGTCATTATTAAGCATACTTTCATAATCAAAATTCGTCAGAAACGAATTTATGCTGTAAAAATGCCTATTTTTTTTTTTATGTAGAATTAAAATAATTAGCTCGATCGATAGGTCTGCATCCGAGATGCACACCGAACAATGCACACATACATTTTCCTCGATCCAACGTTGTAAGGCAAGAAAAAAGTTGAAAAAAGTTGAAAAATATTCATTTATGAAACAAACAAGACAAAACGACACAAGTATTCGCTGTGTGCAGAAAGTCAAGTGGCGCCGCGGCCGGCTGTACTCCGCAAATTTTGCTGGAATAGCTCTCATTTATTTTCATAGACGAAACCTTGTTGGATTAATTTTAATAAACGAACGTTTATATTCGTGCTTCATAGAATTTTTTGAGGTGAGCTTGACTATAATTGCGTTGAAAAAAAAAATTAATCGACGTATTACGATACAATGAAAATAGGTTTACGGCTACTTTTTCTTCTCAATTCGAGGCTAAGCATTAACCTTGTCGATCTTGTCATACGAACCGACAAGACTCGTATCGAGAACAAGAAAGACGTAACTCGGACTTGATTGTAACGTGGATGAACGATTACCCGCGAAGTGCTCACTGCATATTCGGCTAGCCAATCATGAGAGCTACTTAAGAGGAAAAAAAAAATCAATTTATTTGTATTATAATATCCTGACATGAATTTTTCATACCAGACAATATATGCATCGCGTTTAACCTCAAGAATTTTACTTTCTTTGTTTTTTTTGCAACCCAATCTAGTTTTTGCGCTGCTCAACTTTATAAATTGCTGTCGAAAACGCGTGAAACTTAATTTCCGAAGTTGTGCAGCGGAAAACATTCTTACATGACTTTACGCAACAGTTTAAATTTCCTTTCCGCGACTTCTCGATTATATTGCTCTCAATTGAACCACGCGACTCCAGCAAAACATGTGCATTCTCGCCACCATGGGCGCTCCAAGTCATTCTCAGCCGCTATAGTATTGCACTGTACACAGCGAATACGTCGTTAAGGTTGTTTAGAAGAAAATCGCGTTTTATAAAAAAAAATTTGAAATTTACGCAGTGTGTAATTGAACATTTTAAGGAAGTACCCTCGGTACGACGTAAGTCAGAGAACTTTAACCTTCTACTTGAGTAACGTAGTATATAATTTGGAAACATCGCATTCCTTGCTTCAGTGTACGTGCTCACGTACAAGTATAATACTTATGTATTTGACACTGAAGCAGCCAGCGAGCGGTTTCTGTGTGTATTATTAATTTGAAAAATGAGCGAAAACAGGTATTATTGGAGAAGAAAAAAATTTTCCAAAAAAATTTATGATAATAGAGTGCGACAAAGTGAAGTGGGAAAATCGATTCCCAGTGTTTACGGGAAAAGAAATATTTATAACCTAAACGACAACTTTAAAAATGATGCAATTGACGGCTGTCGTGTTGCCACGTTTGTGAATTGCTCGAAAATCTTGTCTTTTTTTTTAGTTATTTCTCCTAACACAAGCAAGCTTTACATGTTTTAGAAAGAGAAAAATGTTCGTGGGATATTCGTTTACATCTCCTTCAAATTTTATCAAAATCTGTTTGTTAATTCCAACTTGATAAATGATAATGTGCGTCAAAATCATAGATTCCCATAAGACCCCATGTTAAGAGCTTCGAAATGAAATTATTAATATCTTCTTTCAAAGTCAACCAAAGATTACAAAATTTTAACTGAGTCATTTTTGGAAAGATTTTGACATCCCTGCAAATTTTCGTAATTTTCTGTTTGTTAATTGATTTACCGAGGGTACTCCCTTAACTATGTCTCTGTAAAATTTCAAGTCAGTTTGGAGCTTATTTACGGAGTAAAAAAATTGCAAAGTTGGGTACTTTTGAGGCTCGATTACATAGCCTCTAATGGACAGAGCCATGCGCGATCTCAATAAACTCGCGATATATCTAATCGTGCCATTGAACTTTTGTTGAAAAACTAACCAACTACTCTCTGAAATATTCCGCGTCGATCAGTACCAAAATCGTTAACCTTTGGAGAATTTCCTTGAAGATATTGTAACATATGTATCAAAAATCGCATCAAAATTCACTCCGAGCGGGTGAGCGACCGACAGCGCCCAATGTATAAGCATAGGAAAATCTCCCCCACTCTGATCAACTTCTAAACAACCTTAAGGGATCATTCCAGTGTGACCCTCCGAAAAATCACTGATTTTCGTGATTTTTTTTTCTATTGTTAGGATAAAGTAATCAGTCTAATTTTTTTTTTTTGCAAATCGAGGCAACAATGACGAATACAAAATGATTTTTTTTAACTTGATTTATTGATATTTTTCTAACAAAAAATTATTGAAAAATTCAGCTTAAAAAAAAGTTTCTGGACGGCGTCCATGATTGCGGCCTTAATTTTTATCTGAAACAAAAATTCCAAAGAAATTCTTAATCCATAGGAAAGCCGCTATCGGGCTATGGAAGCTTTTTTTTTTTTTTTTTAATTTGACAAAATGGCTGCTGTCTGAACAAAAAAGATCAAATTTAGCATTTTTTTTCGACAGTTTTTCGTAGAAAAATATAGGAAGATTAAAAAAGAAAAAACAAATCCTTCCATAGCACGATAGGAAATGACGCGAAGAATATTCTGTTTAAATTTGAAAACGATAGCTTGAAAACTCTTCTTTTGAGAGCGGACGCCGTTTTGAAAAAAACCATTCCCAGAAAAACGCGTTTAAAGTTTCCAGAGAGATATGTTACGCTCCGTACCTTTTTTCTTATAAACGCTATACCGACCGTAATAATTGTAATTTCGACTTAAAAATTTCAAAGAACGTTTGTAACGCTCTATACTATGCGTTAATGCAAAAAAAAAAAAAAGATTTTTTGAAAATTTCACACTGCAACGATCCCTTAACGTAAAGTTATTTATCCGACCGAATGGAGAACGACTTGGCTTGTCCCAGAAAAGATTGCAGAAAAAATTTGTCAGAAGAAGAAGAAGAAGAAGAAGAAGAAGAAAAAAAAATCAATCGCTCTCCCATTCGAGAGGAATCATCGAAACATTTTCGCATGCGTTTGAATCGATATCGTTTCGCGCTTTGTTCCCACAGTACTCGACGAGCTCGGTATAAGACTGTCATCGGAGGAGATGAAGATGAACATAAGGCCGTTATTGCGTTTGGTTTGTACGAGATTTTTGGGCGACATGTGCGGCCTCGTCGACATGTGCGTCACTCACGTACCGAGTCCCCATGGGCACGCGGCGACCAAGGTTCAGCACGTTTATACCGGAAGTATGGATTCACCGATAGTACGCGACATGATAAACTGCGATCCGGAAGGACGCCTGATGATACACAGTACGAAGATGTATCCAACCGAGGATTGCACCCTGTTCGTCGTTCTCGGAAGAATAATGTCGGGTACGCTGGAGGCCGGACAGCGCGTGCGAGTTCTCGGCGAGGCTTATTCGCGCGCCGACGAGGAAGACTCGAGGATCCTTACGGTGGGAAGATTGTGGATAAGCGAGGCGCGTTATTCCATCGAGCTGAATCGCGTGCCAGCGGGAAATTGGGTATTAATCGAGGGAATCGACAGGCCAATCGTCAAGACCAGCACGATCACGGATCTCGGTAATTCCGATGATCTACATATATTTCGTCCATTGAAATTCAATACCCAGAGCGTTATTAAGATCGCCGTTGAACCCGTTAATCCATCGGAATTGCCGAAAATGCTCGATGGATTGCGCAAGGTAAACAAGAGCTATCCGCTGCTGGGTACGCGAGTCGAGGAGAGCGGCGAGCACGTTGTTCTGGGTACCGGTGAATTGTATCTCGATTGCGCGATGCACGATCTTCGAAGAATGTATTCCGAGATTGATATAAAAGTTGCCGATCCCGTTGTCGCGTTTGCCGAGACGGTCGTCGAGACGAGTTCCCTCAAGTGCTTCGCCGAGACGCCCAACAAACGTAACAAATTGACGATGATAGCGGAACCGCTCGAGAGAGGATTGGCCGAGGATATCGAGGCGGAGCACGTCCGGATAACATGGAACAAGTACGATTTTATATCGATTTATCCGAAAAGTTGACTGTGCTCGACCGATCGGTCGTTGATTTCTTTTGCTTTTTTGCTTTGTGCTTTTTTTTTTTTTTAATTTTTCTCCCCGCACGTTTTCCCCGGTAGAAAACGATTGGGGGAATTTTTTCAAACGAAATACGACTGGGATCTTCTGGCTGCTCGAAGCATCTGGGCCTTCGGGCCCGACTCAACGGGGCCGAATATTTTGGTCGACGATACACTGCCGTCCGAGGTCGACAAGTCGTTGCTGAGCAGCGCGAGAGACGCCATTACGCAGGGTTTCCAATGGGGCACCCGCGAAGGTCCTCTGTGCGAAGAGCCAATTCGTAATGTAAAGTTCAAAATATTGGATGCCATTATTGCGCAGGAACCGCTTCATCGAGGCGGTACGTAGGCGACCGAAAGTGTGGATAATCGGTTTTTTTTTTTAGATTCAAGTTTGACAAGTAGTGAACTTGCATTTTTTTTTTCAACTTTTAAATTACTTGAAAGATAATTATTCAAAAACATAATTCGCACAGGTTTTTTTCGGTTACGAATAATTGTTTAATTAATTGTAACAGCTTGAAAATTGGAGTTGCATTGCAAACGTATATCGCGTGACAGTGACGTCACAACACCCCCCCCGTGCAGCAGCGCCTCTAGCGGTAAAATGAAGAAATTCAAGCATCCGATCATTCCTGACCCGAAAAACTTTCGTAATTCGTAAATATGTAGTCTAAAAATGGGTTCAAACATGACTGATGAATCTTAACACAACTCTGTCAGCACCAGAAAAAGAGTTTATTCGTTTCCGGAACATCTCTAAATGTATTCTTGGCAAATTTGCCAGCTGTTTCTTTCATGTATCCTTGATTTTTTTTTTTTTTTTTTTTTTTTTTTTTTTTTTTAAGTTACAGCATACCCTACGATGTATATTACACGCGCACTCGTGCACCAATGATTTACTTTCTCAAATTTTTTCACCGACGGATATCCTGTCCTTTTAGCATGGCTTAACCGATGGATAACTATATCCGGAAGATAACCGTAGGTGAAAAAAAAAAAAAAAAAACCGCGCATAACCTTATCCTAGTGCCACGAGGAGTGTTGTGACATCGCTCTGCCCGCAGAGCCCATAAATTTCTTACAATTTTGTGATTTTGTGAGCGGGGCACGCGTGAAACAAGAGATTCGGATCCCGCTCACGGGCTACAAGCGTATTTCATCATTCAATATTTCGTTAAAACTCCTCAAAACATTCCGTTGATCCCCTGTGTTTTTTTTTTTTTTTTTATCGTCGTTACGGATTCTTGAGAATTTTTTCACGTCCGTAGGACAGTTTGTATATCGGACATGTGGGGTTATTCGGTATATGATTTATTAGATCGGAATGTGGCCAGCATGTCATCTCCATAAAGTGCCGTGTAAATTTGACGATTTTCAAACTCATAATTTTTGGATAAATGCTCGGCAGCTTGGCTTGAAGTTTTTTCAAGTATGCCGGGACGTATCTGTACTTCAACTGTCGACAAGAATCAGTTGATCGTAGCGCATTCGAGGTTCGCGCAATTAGGAGTATGAATGAAGATTTTTTTTTTTTCAATCATTGGGCCGCATAATGTAGAGCAAGTAAAAATAATGAGAACGTATTTGTTTATTTTTCGTTAAAAATGACAGATTCACATATTATAGGCAATTTAATTTCACGGATTTTGATATATATATGGGACATTCCACGTCAACTCAGCCACCCCGTTTTTTTTATTGTCTCGAAAAAATTATTCAGTATGGGCATTTCAAAGGACAATATATCCATGACATTTTGACAAAATTTCATCCCCCCACTATTGTTGGTTCTCGAGATAATGATTAATGAAGTCTCAATTTTGTAAAAATCATAACTTCGTAACTACTGATCGGATTTAAACGATTAAAAAAAGAATCTTTTTTATTTTTTTTGCTCTTTTCGAAAAAAAAAAAATATGTCATCATCGGATAAAAGCTCATTAGACATTTTTCGGAGTAAATTAACAAAAAACAATTTTTCCCTCTTCACTGATGCCTTGTTCCATTTTGAAAAAATCCTGCGGAGTTGTGTATTGTCTCTCTCTATCAGAAAAAAAATACTGAGTAGAATTCCGATTGGCCCTTTCGTGGAAAAAAAAAAAAAATCGAAAAATTTTCCCGAAAACCGTCTAATGAACTTTTCTCCAATGACGGCATATTTTTTTTTTCAAAAAGGGCAAAAAAAATAAAAAAGATTCGTTTTTTAATCGTGAAAATCCGATCGGCCGTTACGAAGTTATGATTTTTACAAAATTGAGAATTTATTAACCATTATATCGAGAACCAACAATAGTGGGGGGATGAAATTTTGGTAAAATGTCATGGATATATTGTCCTTTGAAATGCCCATACTGAATAATTTTTTCGAGACAATAAAAAAAACGGGGTGGCTGAGTTGACGTGGAATGCGACATATATAGATATAGCGTAACATGTGTGACGTCATAATGTTATATTTTTCAATTTGTTATATTAACGGCAATATTTATTCAATTAAAAAAATAAGAAATACGTACTGAATGTTTTTTCCTAAACTACCAGATTTTGAAATAAAAAAATTTCATTTATACTCGCAATTTACTTGCTTAAGGTTAGTACTGTCGATTATAGAATTACCGTTCAGAATTTAATAAAATTTGGCGTAGTGGTAGATTGTGATAAGAAAAAGATTCAGTTAAATTTTTAAAAGTCTACAGAGAACCAGAGAAAAGATATTGGCATTTGTAATTTCATACGTTTAGCATTGAGTCTTATGAGAAATCACAGTTTTCATCGTATTTTTCAAAATTTATCGTTTAGATTTCAATAAAAATTGGTACAGTAAGAGAAAATATTATAAAGAACATTTTGAATCCTTACAAGTACACAGGTTCAGAGCATGTGAGAGCAGTAATTAGGAAATAATTATTCAAAATGTACTTTTCTATCGGTTCATTATAGACGTGACGTTGCTTATTCTAAATACTGCGTGAGTCAAACATGACGGTGTATACATTTGACTCTTGCAGTATCGACAGTACTACCTCAAAGAAATTAATGCAATGTTTATTAACTTTAGAAAATATTTAACTATGACGGAATGATAAAAGAAAGGAGAAAATCGTTTACATGCAAGTTCTCTATTGCAATTATAAATTTCCAAAAAATAAACTTTCCGGGACAGGCGGAGTTTCCCCACTTTACGTTATTTTTTTTTCTCGCAGCATCGCATTGCAGGATTGAAACTAATGTTGAAATAATGGAGAGCAAGGATTTTTTTGCCTTCTCACGAAAGCCTGAAATGGAAAAAAAAAAATTATGTATTTGTATTATAAAAATTGGAATTGCATTTTTTAAGCGTAACCCATAGAGAACTTGCACGTAAACAATTTTCTCTTCTTTTTTTTTTTTATCATTCTTTTACAGTTAAATGTTTTCTGAAGTTAATTGACATTGCATTAATTTCTTTGAGCAAGTGAAGTAAGTAAGTATATCAGGGTGTACAAATTTTGAGAAATTTACGCGTTCTGCGGGCCGAGTGACGTCACAACACCCCTCGGTACTGGGGTAAGGTTATGGCCCGGTTTTTTTCCACCTAGGGTTATCTTCCGGACAGAGTTATCCGCCGGATAACCAATGTCAAAAGGATAGGATGTCCGTCGGTGAAAAAAAATTCGCGAAAATAAGTGCACGCGCGTGTGTGTGTGTCATTACTCATTAGTAACATCAGTCATGTTTAAACCCATCCGTAGACCACATATTTACGAATTACGAAGGTTTTTTTTCGGTTAGAAATGATTGGATGCTTGAATTTATTAATTTTACCGCTAGAGGCGCTGCGGTGTTGTGACGTCACTGTCACGTGAAATTGTACGTTTGAAATGCAACTCAATTTTCAAGCTGATATAATTAATCGAATAACGACGAGCAACTTATGAAAAACCTATTCGAACGATGTTTTTTCGAATAATTATATTTTAAATAATTTAAAAGTTGAAAATAATGCAAGTGCTCGTCCTCGTCTCCGGTGATTATCGGACATGCATTTTTCGCCATTGATCGCCGTTAAAGTCAAATTATTTGTCTTCTTAATTTTTTTTTTTTTTTTAATTTCAAAAATTCAGGTGGTCAGATAATTCCGACCGCCAGGCGAGTGGCATATTCGGCATTTTTGATGGCGACACCTCGATTAATGGAACCATATCTGTTCGTCGAGGTGCAAGCTCCCGCTGACTGCGTGTCCGCCGTTTACACGGTTCTCGCCAAACGCCGCGGTCACGTGACCCAGGATGCACCCGTACCGGGAAGTCCATTGTACACGATAAAAGCTTTCATTCCGGCAATCGATAGTTTTGGCTTCGAGACCGATTTGCGTACTCATACGCAGGGTCAGGCTTTTTGCCTCTCGGTATTTCATCACTGGCAAATCGTGCCCGGCGATCCGCTCGACAAAAGTATCACGATAAGACCCCTCGAGCCTCAGCCGGCCACGCATCTCGCTCGTGAATTTATGCTCAAGACTCGACGGCGCAAGGGACTCTCCGAGGATGTCTCGATAAACAAATTTTTCGACGATCCTATGTTGCTGGAATTGGCAAGACAAGATGTATTGTTAAATTATCCCCTGTAATGAAACATTAAAATTTTCTACGGAGTATTCGTACAAGAGAGAGAGATCAATTGTCGTTGTCCAAAATTTATGATGAATCATGTTATTTGCTGTCGCGTCGATATGGATGACGCTTGCGCGCGCTCATTGAAATCTCCAATAATTCGTAAAGATTCGAATGCGGCATGAGGATGAAGGAGGCTCGCCGTGGTGCGCCGAAGCCACCGAAAGTCAATGCCGTACAGTCGGATGGGTGAAAAAAATATCTAAAATTTTTTATTCGTGCCGCAGCCTAGAATTGTTAATTTCCCCTTAAGGAGGTTGGTCAGCCGACGCATAACGATAAGAATTCGTTCGAATTTATTGATGATACTCGGCGAATAGGTATTAACGACTCTGTGCAAAATTTCAAGTCATTCCTCCGCATAGTTTTCCTGTAATTAATCGTTGAAGTTGTACTCTTATACATGAGCGACCATAGCCAATTCGTGCGTATCTCATGAAATACTTCATAACTACGTTGAAAATAATGAGAATTTAATGAAAATGGAACCAGATAATCATCACATCTTTGGGAAAAAGTTCGCGAAGAGCGAAATGCTTCGTGTACATTGGGGTGTTTGACATTTAAAAAATTTTCGATTTTTTTACGGGCAGACGCAAAAAAATGCTTGCTCCTGGTCTAAAATGAAGCCTCCAAAAGAGTGAGCACTGTAGCACCAGTTTTAGGGTCTCCGAAAACGATTTATCTTAAAAAAATTAGTGAAAAATCGATATTAGCACCCCTTTGATATTTACTGTTTCTTTTATGTTTTACAAACAATGAATTATGACCAAAAAAGAAAATCTAAAGTGCATTATAGAGAAATGCTGACATGGAATTTCCAAAACCAGTCTCGTAAGGTGTTAGGCGCACGGTTGGTCCGATTCAACCTTTCGAAGTCTCACCCTGTTCGGGCAGCGCTTCCGCATCTTTTGAATGTGGGGATTTGAAAAAAAAAATAATTATATGAAAAGTTACGGTCAATTATACGAAATTTTCCAAATTTGAGGCACTATTTTGGAAAAAATTTGGTAAAAAAAATGAAAAAATTCCTTCCATCGCATAATGAGGATTTTGATTCCAAACAAAATGAATTGTACTATTGGTGCTCCCAAAACCTTACGATGCAGCGCCAAAAATATAGTTTCAAGAAAAACTAATTTAATATTTTTTACCCAACAGTTAAACAGATATTTAAGGTTTTCCAATAAAAAATTTCAACTGTTTGGTAAAAAATATCAAATTAGTTTTTCTTGAAACTGTATTTTTGGCGCTGTGTCGTAAGGTTTTGGGAGCACCGATAGTACAATTCATTTTGTTTGGAATCAAAATCCTCATTATGCGATGGAGGGAATTTTTTCATTTTTTTTACCAAATTTTTTCCAAAATAGTGCCTCAAATTTGAAAAATTTCGTATATTTGACTGTAACTTTTCACATAATTATTTTTTTTCAGATCCCCACGTTCAAAAGATGCGGAAGTGCTGCCTGAACACGGTGAGACTTCGAAAAGTTGAATTGGACCAACAGTGCGCCGAACACGTCACGACACTGGTTTTGGAAATTCCATGTCAGCATTTCACTGTAATGCACTTTAGATGTTCTTTTTTTGGTCATAATTCATTGTTTGTAAAACATAAAAGAAACAGTACATATTAAAGGGGTGCTAATATCGATTTTTCACTTTTTTTTTTAGAAAAATCGTTTTTGGAGACCCTAAAACTAGTGCTACAGTGCTCACTCTTTTGGAGGCTTGTTTTTAGACCAGGAGCAAGCATTTTTTCCGTCTGCCCGTAAAAAAATCGAAAATTTTTTAAATGCAAAACATCCTAGTGTACATAGTTATTAAGAAATTCTAAAAATTAAACAGCAACGTTCGCAAGCGACCATTTTCCGATTTTCCCCTCGCGCACGGCGGTGACCAAGCTCCTTAACTACTGATGCATTCTTTCATGTTTGATCCAATCGAACCGATATATTCATGCTCAGGAAATATTTTGAATGTTCGTAACTGCGTTTGCTTCGGCTAAAATATTTCAATGAATCTCCGATTCGCCCAGCGCTCTGTAGAACAGACCGAAACTTGGTACGTCCGGTAAGATATTTATGATTAATACATTCTATTATCCGATTACTGGTACCCGATTATGCGCAAGGGTTGTTTGTTGAAATTGAATTATTCACAAAATGGTTTGTTCTCGTGCGACAAACGGGCAATATATTACTAAAATAATTTTTATACGCATTTACAGGTATATCACAAGATTTGTAATGTTATGTTATGCAAAATTATGGAAAATTAAATTTTCCCCTATCCATTAACATAATTCAATAAGCATACGGAAATTTTCAATCAAATTTATTCAAGATAGTACAATTTTGATGAAATATCTTCTACTCCACGCTAGTCAGTCTACGTACGGTCATTCGTCTCGCTCGTCGGGGCTTGAGACTTCACGCGCGCATCCAGGCGCATATTTTTTCACTTCATTTTGGGAATTCTTTGTTGGGCATTGATTTCGCAATCTCTTTAAGGTAGTACTGTCGATACTGCAAGAGTCAAATGTTTGACTCACGCAGTATTTAGAATAGGCAACCTCACGTCTATAACGAACCGATAGAAAAGTACATTTTGGATATTTATTTCCTAATTAATTCTCTCACATGCTCTGAACCTGTACTTGTAAGGATTTAAAATGTTCCTTATTATATTTTCTCTTATTGTACCAATTTTTATTGAAATCTGAACGGTACATTTTGAAAAATATGATGAAAACTGTGATTTCTCATAAGACTCAATGCTGAATGTATGAAATTACAAATGCCAATAGCTTTTTTCTGCTTCTCTGTAGACTTTTAAAAATTTAACCGAATCCTTTTCTTATCGTAATTTACCACTACACCAAAATTTTATTAAATTCTGAACGGTAATTCTGTAATCGACAGTACTACCCAAACACCGCTCCGGCATCTATTATTTTAGGCAAGGGGCTTGAAATTTTTGGGCCAGTTTCTCAACCACCGAGCTTGTAGAAAAAATTCATTGCCTTCGGTAGTGGGAACCCCCGGCAAACCAGAGCCTAACCGATCGCCGCTGCTGCTCTTTTTCTACTCCATTATTTTTTTATGCAGTAATATATATATATATATACATACATTTTTTTTCTTTTTTAAACGATACTAAAATTTTCCTAACGAAATAGCGCTTTGAGATTTCACTGCCTGGCCTGCATTCGGAAGTTCAATGTAGAAATGAAGTATTTGATGGTGTTAGGATCGAGCGTACGAGTCGAGACTCGAGGCAAGCGTTCGTACAAGGTTGAGGACTCCCCAGTGCATATACGCCAAAGCCCAGATTGTTATTTTCAAGAAGTTATCCAAAATTTGTCCTAATACGTAATATCGGTCTGGAATTTTTTACCTCGAATCACAATGATCATTATTCTTAAGTATGACTTCTGAACACATGGACAACTTTACAGATAACTGCCGGATGCAACATCCTCGTAGACAACTTTTCAAGTTTCAATCTTCCAAAGAAAAGAAAATGAACGTATTCTTGGCTATATCTCGCGCGCATTGTCTCTTTATTCAATTGATGTACAAGCTCCCGGTATATCACGGGAGCATGAGTATAAACAATCTTCTATAAAAAAACAAGCAAGCGCACCACTCAAAACTTCTCAAAGCATATTGAAAATATCGTTTTTCATTTTAATTTATTTTTTCTTCAACGTTCTTCATACGTCACATCCAAATTTACGTTGAACAAAGACTTTTTTTTATTTTCTTCAATTTTTTGCCGAACCATCGTTGTTGTTACGGGGAGTGCAAGAGATAAGAGATGAAGATCCTCTCTCTCTCTCTCTCTCGCCCCCCACTCCAAGATGGCCGCGATCGTTGCCGGTTCGTTCCGCGATCGTCGCCACCGGTATCGTTCATGGGCCCAGGGTAAAAGAGGCCCCACCGTACCGTGAATCACGACGGTGGGAAAGGGTAAGGAGATGCCTCGCAGGTGCCGCCATGTCAGTGCATGCCTAACCTCGTAACCGCGCGGAACGAACCCCGGGGTCTTAGGCTCGAACGAAAAAAAGAAACTCCGTGAATTCCGTGCGCGAGTCGAGAGACGGGAAAAATTTTTGTTTTTTTTTTTTCACCCCATATATCTTTCCGAGGCTCCGATAGAGGGCTCTTTGGGCAAAGTCGTACGAAGTAGAACCGCATCTGTGACGAACGTGTACGAGATTCGTAGAGGGAGTTGAGACGATTTTAACGAGAGTGAACAAAGACGCGTGTTGTGCTCTCTCCGTGTGTGTGTGTGTGTGTGCGGTGTATACGAGGAGCAGGGGCACGCTGGGAGATCGGCAGGAATGCGCTGGAAATGAGGAAGAAAGCAACAGGCTGGCGCGGTATACGAGCTATATATATATAGATATACAGTATATTCATCTGTTTATACCGTGTAAATCACAAGCGCTTGTTTCGTCCCAATTTTTCCCAATTCTCGCTGGATAAACGCACGTATCCCTCTCGCTCATCTTTCACCCAAATATTGTATCATTAATTTTTTCCTCGATTCGTAATTGACGTTCAAAACGCATAAACTCTGCCCGATATTCTTCGTTAAAAGTGGAAAAATAAAATACCGAGATAAAAAAAAAATACACTATGATGCCTGGAAAACATCGTCGCGAAGAATACGAGCTTTTCTCCTCCCATTCGAACGAAACTCTCGCCTTACGAATAATCACGAGTGTCTCGTGATAATATCTCTCGACGATCGAAATCCCCCGGACAGTGGAGTGTGTCGAAAATAAAGAAAAATCGCACGAGAAAAAAAAAATACGAAGATTACGTTTAGTGTCGTTTCGTGTTTGTTTTCTTTGCCGGTGGCGAAGACAAAACAAAATAGTGACGAAGGAAAATACGAACGAGTGATTATGTGTGTGTGTTGTTGTTAATGTTGTTGTTGTTGTTGTTGTTGTTGTTGTTGTTGTTGTTGTTTTATTAAAACGTGAACGACGAAGTGACAAGTGTCTTTTCAAAACGTGCTGTTCCTGTTGTCGTCGTTGCTATTCTCTCTATCTCTTCGATCCAAACAACGATTTACAATCGAGTTTTCATTAATCCTTCTCCAAATATGATTTTCATCGATCCGTAATATCCGAAACAATCAAAATCAAAAGTGACCTATACCGATCCGAGATATATGAGAATTTGATTGGTCAAAGGTAATCTCGAATGAAGAGTTTGCCGAGACGAAGATATCGACGAACCTCAGAAGTGACCCTTGATCCATCGTATTTGCAGGAGACACTATAAATTAGCCCGAAGAACAGGCAGAACCAGCCTTCTCCCGTAAAACTGAGAGGTCCTCCATTATCCTCAACCTACCGCAAAAACGAAGATCGTTTGACGATAAAAACCACTTCCAAGAATGCGATTTCATTAATAATCAAGTTTCCCCTTGATTAAAAAAACAAAAACAAAAACAAAAAGGCGAGAGGGCAACTTCACTTTTGATTTCGGCTGCCGTACAGGCGCCAGTCGGTGAGTTTCTCCGGTCATGGGAAGACCAAGATAATAGAAGGAGTAAAGGGAGCGGGGGGGGGGGGGGGGAGAGGCAGAGAAGGTGGCGAAGGGACGTAGTGCCTTCGGTGGCTCTCTCGTTGAGTCCGAGAAGAGCCATAAGGGAATCGGCAAGGATACGTCGGGCAAGGTCCGTGAAAAACGTGCTTCGGCGTGGCGGGTGAGACAGATCGAAGGAGAAGTCGCGGAAGGAGGAAGAGAAGAAGGAAGAGGAGTCGGTCGACAGTATGCGATCATCATCCCGAGTTCTTATTCTGCTTAACCTCGTTCTCGGGGCGTACGTAGCTCCGGGCGCGAGGTCCGAGCTCGTAAAGTATCTCGAAGTATCGGAGAATGCGCCGGCCGGTACGAGAATCGGTTTTATCGATGCCGATAGCCCGCCGTATCTCGTTGTACCGGTCCAAGGCTCGGCGGTCAAGGCCGATCTAATTGTCGAGGAGGCGACCGGTGAGATACGCACGAGGATACCCCTTGATCGCGAGACACGCTCGTCGTATTCCCTGGTCGCAGTTGCCCACAATGTACGTGTCGTCATCAAGGTCCTCGATGAGAATGACAATTCACCGAAATTTCCCGTGTCCAGCGTTGACGTTGAATTCCCGGAAAATTCGCCCCGCGACGCTAAACGAGCATTGCCACCGGCCAAAGATCCCGATCTCGGACAATACTCGACGCAGCGTTACGAGATCGTGAGCGGCAATCACGATGACGCGTTTCGCCTGGCGCAGCATCGTGCTCGCGACGGTGTGCTCTATCTTGATTTACAAAATTCCGGCTCGCTCGATCGCGAAACACGCTCGTCGTATGAGCTCGTTGTCGAGGCCCTTGACGGCGGTACACCGCCGCTGAGCGCTAGATTAAGGGTCAACGTTATCATACAGGATGTCAATGACAATCCACCGTTGTTCAATCAGACGAGATACGAGGCAAGCGTGCCGGAGAATGCCACGATTGGCACACCGATACTCGCTGTAAACGCCACGGATCGCGACTCCGATGACAACGGTCGCATCGAATATTCGATAAATCGCCGTCAGTCGGATCGCGAGGAGATGTTTCGCATTGATTCGTCATCCGGAATGATTTACGTTAACAAAGGGCTTGACTTTGAGTCGCGTCAGCGTCACGAATTGGTGATCGTTGCACGGGATCGCGGCGCCCAGACCCTCGAGACAAGCGCATTCTTGTCGATACGCGTTACCGACGTTAATGACAATCAACCGGCGATAACGGTGATATTTTTGTCGGAGGATGCGACACCGAGGATCAGCGAGAGCGCCCAACCGGGTGAATTCGTGGCGAGAATATCGGTAAGCGATCCGGATTCGAGAACCGAATATTCGAATGCAACGGTGATGCTCAGCGGTGGCGATGGACACTTTGGTCTCGCTACACGCGACAATATACGCTATCTCGTTGTCGTCGAGAGGCACCTCGATCGCGAGGAAAAATCCATTTATGATCTCTCGATCGAGGCCACGGACGCTGGTACACCGCCGTTGCGGGCATTGCGCACTTTTCGCTTGCTCGTCACCGATGTCAATGACAATCCGCCGATATTCGAGAACGAAAGCTACGTGGCACATTTGCTGGAGGCCTCGGAGCCCGGTACATCGGTTCTTCGCGTACGGGCCAATGATCCCGACGAGGGCGACAATTCGGCGATACGTTATTCAATCGTAAATTCAACATGGTTCGCGATTGATCGCGACAGCGGACTCATAAGCACCGTCAGCCACGTTGACTGCGAGACCGATCCGGCACCGACGCTCGTTGTCGTTGCTGCCGATTCCGGTAGGCCCTCGCTCAGCGGTACCGCGATCGTCAGGCTCACCGTACACGATCTCAACGACAACGAGCCGATATTCGAGAAACCCCTCTACAATGCCACGATACCGGAGAATCTGGCGATTGGACAATGTTTCATCAAGGTATGTGCGGACTTTATGGTTTTTTTTTTTCTTTGGTAAAAGCTTCGTTCTGGTGTTTGGTATATATGATTCAATCGATCAGGGCTATACTCGGGTATAGGGATAGATCGATAAGTGTCTCGACACTTCTTTAGCGTCTCTGACGCAATTTCATCGTACGATAACAGAGCCGGTTAAACGTAATCGTGAGCGTTGATCTTCTCGTAAATAAGATCCATGGATCATTAATGTATTCTTAGAAATTTGGAGCGGTATCTGTTTTAATGATAAGCGAGACATTTCTTACCTCATAAGCCTCTTTATTGGATGTATATAATTCGTTGCAACGGAGGAACCTAAGGGAATGCGAGCGATTCCAATCAACGCATAACCACGTATTCCATCTTCCTTCGTTGCCTTGCAGTCATCCCGGCTGGTCTTTAAAAATAAAAGTTTCATCCCGTTAAGAATAATTTAATTTCCAAGTTATCGCATATTCGTCTCGGCCACCTTTGGCCACTCGGACTATTCTCCCTTTATGAGAGAAAACATGAGAGAAAACAATGCTTGAGATTTAATTTTAAGCATGCCCAAGAAGGCTCCTTCGACCATTTAGTTTTCTCTTCAACGTTTCATACGCCACGGGAATGAGACAGCTTATTTTAATCCTTAATTTATAATTGCAATTAGTCAAAGAGGTCTCTTTTCTCTCATGTTAAACATTCATAAAGCGAGGAATGCAGTAAGGAGTTTGTGTATACTTGAAAACGAAATGTGTGTGTGTGTGTGTGTGTGTTTGCGTTGTTGGGCATATCACGGGATTGTGCAGAGTGATGATCGTAATGACTCTAAACCACCGTCCGACATCTGGCATTAGGTGTCTATTCTCTCTCTTTCTCTTATTCTCTAGCTCTTTCTCTTTTTTTTCTCTGTGCAGGAGAGCAAGAGAGAGAGAGAGAGAGAGAGAGAGAGAGTGAGTGGTAACACCCGCAGCAATTGTTGCCGTTTACGGATGCTGCACCGTTGGTGCACCTCAGCTTGGCTCTCGCGCCCGGTTGCTTCCCTCTGAATCTCATATACATGGTATACGAAGTCTTCTATACGACGAGTGCAACACCGCGAGCTCTCCATTCCGACTCCAAACGATCCCAATACATGTATACATATCCAGCGTGTGTACTCTCCCTATCTAACTATATACACGTGAATGGTATAATACGTGGGTACACCAGAAACATTGCATTCTCGGGGAATGTAAGCGAGCAACGGGCTTAAACTACTTCACCCGGACTCCATGTGTGCCCGCTGTGCTATATATACGTATATATAAATTTAATGTATACACATATATAGTCTATACGCTATATCGCGATAAACCGCGTTCGATAAACAAATGTTTCGTACATATTGTGTCCAAATGTCGAACGGGTTTTAAATGTATTACGTCGTGATCTCTTGGCATACACACGAGGTGGAACGAGCGATGAGAGTCGTGGATTTTCTGCACGAATGCCCTGGCCTCTCTCGTGCGTGGATTCATCGAATCGCCCTCCTCGTTCTTCCTCTCCTTTTGCTCTGTGACGGAGAGAAAGCTTCCCTCATGCAGCAAGAGAGCCCAAGACTCCGGGAGAACTTCAATGCTGGTGTTCATACCGGTAGGCAGATATATATCTCATGGCCGAGAGAACTGTAGTTATAGTACATTTTTAAGTGCGATGGCCAGGAAGACAGAAATAAAGAGAGAGAGAGAGAGAGAGAGAGAGAGAGAGAGAGAGAGAGAGAGAGAGAGAGAGAGAGAGAGAGAGAGAGAGAGAGAGAGAGAAAGAGAGAGAGAGAGAGAAAGTGATATTTTTGCGTTCGCATAAGAACTTTCCAATATGCACTTGAGCTTCGGGACACTCGGTTGAAACGCTTCGATGCATAATACACCGCACGATCGTAAAATCGTATCGCGTATATGTATACGCATATATCTGGGGAGATAGCGTTTCCTTGCTGAAGTAATTAAAAAAATAAAGAAGTAACGCTGACTCTCGTTATCCCACATCTCTGTATGCTGGGTGAAATTTCCAAAGTGGATTTTTCTTTTTCAAACAATTTCGTGCGGGATTATGGAACAAAACGATCGATCGTTTGGTCAGTTGCACTATCGCAGTATATAGAGAATATGTGCGGATAGTGCTTTTTTGGAGTAATCTTTGAAAATGCAGTTGATAAAACTACTCGAAAAAGGTATGCCCATGTATTTACGAGTTCAACCGTGAGATTTACGAAACATAATATTGATTGCTTAAAAGATAAATGAAAAGTGCACTTAAATTTTGCTCGTTCATACGATTTATGGAACTTTTAATGCGAAATCCTGCCTGATGATTAATATATATTTTTTTATTTTAATTTTGTCAAGGGAGATAAAAACGAAAAAACGTCTCTCGTATTTTTCAATTTTCGTTTTCAATTTTAGGCATGCGGGAGTGAGAGAAAAGTTTTTGTAATGCCAAAAAATGTTTATCTTCAACGATTTATTGCTTTCGTGCCAAAATTAAATGCAATTTGAGACACTGCATAGTTAACATTCTCTGTATACAAGGAATTTATACATTTTTATTTTCTTACATTATAATTCATTATTCTACAATAAGATTGCCTTTTTAAGCATATATATATGCATGTATAAACGGCTCAAGTCCCATTCGTAACTTTTTTTTTATTCGATATTTGTATACACATATGTGTGTCATTAATCAGGGGATTATGTCAGAGATTGAGAGAGAGAGAGAGAGAGAGAGAGATTCCTTCGGATCATTGGCCGTTACAGTATTAATATAGTATCTCCATTCTTACCGGCGACCTTCCTATGCGCGCCAATAAAACCGAGAGACGTTTCGGTTGCGCAACATTGGGAATTCCCTCCTTCGTTCTCTCTCGATTCTTCCGTGGTTAGATTTATATGTATATAAAAATACATTTATTATATAAAAGCCCAAAGAAGAGAAGCGATATCATAACACTCGGGTTGACGAGAAAAAGAGAAAGAGAGCGAAAGAAGAGAGAGAGAGAGGTAGGGGAATGCATATAGGAGAAATTTCAGTGTAAAAGATCGAAGCGAGGACTCTCAAGTGGATATTGTGTGTGTGTTTGGGCAGGCCGGACGGAAGAGAACGAGCCGGTAACAGCGGGCGGTTTGCTCGGGTCAAATGTCTCTACCGACATCGGTTTATTATCATAATAATATACGTATATAGATATGAATATAAGAGAAGAAGACACAGAGTCAGACCGAACGACTCAATGTGACTATTCGAAAAATGCGGAAATCACAGCTGAGCTCTGTACGGAGAAAAAAAAAAATTCAACCTCCATTTCTCACACGACACGGCTGATATCAATGTGGATTATCATTACTTCATCAGCATGTTTAAAAAAAAATGTACGAGAGTCTCGCTCGGTTGCACGCTGTGAATTGTCATCTACGATCTTTTTTAACTCTATCGGCCATTTTGTTTTTGAACTCTCAATCTTTCGAATTTAATTTTTTTTTTTCATTTACCAATGCTTAATTGAAAAGTTTTCTCAAACGGGAAAACAATTTTTTTTTCCATTCCCAAACAGCGTTTGTCCCATCTTGAAGAATTTTTATGATTTTTTTTTTTCAATAATTTTCATTGAACGCTACACCATCGTCCGAGAGACTTTTGATATTTTTTCAATGTCGTTACATTTGAAAAATGAAACCTGAAAATTTTCAAGCTCGCGAGGAATTTATCTCTGTATATAGGTCGAGAAACATAATTTTTTGGATTCAATCGGACTATTTTCAATATTAAAAAAAAAAAAGATAAAAGGTTTCGAA